>JAUIMM010000874.1:862500-1260000 GCA_031769625.1 Taudactylus pleione
CCGACTCTGAATGAGGTCCATTATGTGATGTGATTGATCAAATCCTATGGTCTTATGTGTAATAGTTGCATTTTAAATACAAATCGTCCTGTAAGAATTTGACCAACTTTTGAATCTCACCGTGTATGGCCACCATGAGTCTCTCAATCAACATGCAAAGTGCTTCAATGCAGCGGCAGCAGCTTCTTTCCACACCAAGGGCCTGATTCAGAGCCGCTCGTAAGCGGCCGCTCGTTCGCTCCGAGCGATGTTTGCCCAACTACGCATGCGTGAACCAGTCAGTGCGGTCGAAATTCATGTGCTCGCAAAATAGCGAATGCCTGATAATTTGAGTGACAGGAGGAGGCGTATGTGGGTGGTAACAGGGGAAGGTGCTTGAAAACAGGGAGTGGAGATCCGATCGCAGGCGTGCTTAAAGGTCAAAACGGGCATTTTATGGGTGTGCATGATTAAAACAGCAGCGTCATTGACCACGTCACTGGGTTATTTTATAGCCAGAACTGCTCGCAAAATTGTGGTAGCAAAAACCAACCACAAGAGCGGCCAGGGGGCGTAGTTTCCCAAAAAACGACCGCAAGTTTTGTTCGCTCGTTCAGACCTAGAGGCGTGAACAGACCGCAAACAGCAAACGGTTCATTTGAATAGCCACCCCTATTTTCTGGACGAGCGAGCGCTAATTGCGTCTGGCTCTGAATCAGGCCCCAAGTCCCATTTACAGACTCGGTCGCACACAGATATACAAGTGTCAATATCCAATGAATCAGCGCAGTCTGCTGGTGCATCCAATTCGCATCACAATGCAACTTAGACGCATTTCCGTAAAAAAAAATAACGTTCAAGGCTAAGAAGAGAAGAACGGGACCTGGCGGCTCACTCACGTCAGGCATGTCGCACTGCATGGCGTATTGAGGAAAGGTGCACAAGGACACATCTGTACGATGATTAATGGAGGAATAATAGCCTTTGTGTCAGATATCAGAGATCTCTGTAATGCCCATCGCTGTACACTCCCCCTTGTCACTTCTCTCCTACCCCTCTGTATGTACCTCCTAGTTCTGTGTTACCCTTTCTCTTAGTAAATATATATATGAAAGGGCCTCTGCTCACTGGAGAGCGGGCTGTCCCAAGAGGCCACAGCAGATACCCGTGGTCGGTCTGTATGCTGTCCCCTAATGTTCACACTGACAAGCCCCCGTGAGATCTGGCTGCACACCATCTTTGGTACTTCCCTCAAACGCTGCATAGATACACGGTCAGTGAACTTTTTCTACTTGAGAACGTCCCATTACACCTCTCTGGTCATACATATAGATGCGACTCTGCGTCATTCGTACTTGCGTAATGTTCATCACATATTGGTAGTTTTCGTGTGTAATCACACACGTTTTTTTCATGGTTTACAAAACCGTATTCATAGATGTCAAATAGTCACTGTTTTTCTTCATTTTAATTTATACCATTTGTAAACTCAATGAACTGTGAAACATAGCTGTCCATGATTAAACTAATTATAAAGGCGGACTTCCTTGAAGGATAAATACGGCACTTACCATTGTATTGTCAGTCTTGAAAAAGTCTCTGGAATAGAGAGACGAAACGCGTTGACGTCATTGCCGCTAAGTCCTTTTACTGCGTTCTACACACCTGTACCCTTGGAGAGATTCCCGAGCCGACCGTGGAGTTACAGACAGCAGAGACACTGGTCTCACGGAGCGCTATTATCCAGCCCTTCACAGCGACTACATTGGTCCCGCAGAGCGCTGCCATTCAGCTCCTGACAGCGGTAAGACATACTCTCTCCTTTACATCCACACGGATAGAGGGAAACAATCTGTCAACCTACGTCTGTGCCGGCGGACACACTCTCCCATGGGGAGACTTCACAACACAATAGAAGTCTCATACCCAAACCGGTTTTTACAAAAGTCAGTCACACGCTGGGACGCCAGCACGACTTATTGCTACTTTACCTATCAACAAGTATAAAACAATCATTCCAGTTATTCATTACAGGTGTCAGAATGCAGTATTTATAAACAGCATGTATAAGGACAAATCCAGCACATTTCTATCCAATTGAGGTGATCAGATTGAACTAATTTGCTACATTTTAACTGTTTCATATTTGTTCAATAGAAGATTTATCTTCTGATACAAATTATCAATTTTGTTATAATTTTTTCACTCATTTGTTTTTTATTCCTATGCTCAGTTTTTCATGTTTCATGTATTGTATGTATTGTGTGTATCCATTTTCTAGAAGTAAAATCTATTTTTATTCACACAGTGTGTGTTCTATTGCATGAAAGAACATCCTATTTAGTCAGATGTGATCATAGCGCATTGCCTGCTTTGTTCTATTTGTCATTCGTACTTGCGTATCCCATTTCCTGAGCACTTCACTAGGACTTGGCATCAGGACTTGAATGTCCCGATTGGTCTTATTTGGCTGCCCGCATGTGTGTCCACATTGGTATCTGCGCCATCTCTTAGCTCCGTGGGGACAGCATTAGTCTCGGTGCTGGTCTTGGAATGTTGAGGGTTTCTATACTTCTACTGTTCTTTGAAAGACATCTGTTTTATTGGATAAGAACATAAAAACAATGGGAACTTCTTATAAAAGTTATTTCTCAACTCTTGCATGTAAAACAAGGGAAGGACAGGCTGACGCCTCTGGAATATTATTTTGTTTGATATTTTCACCTTTGCACTTTCAGTCAGTAAGGATAATGTAATACTATCACCCGCTCCGGTTAAATCATTGGTTAAGTGTTTGGGCTCCAGATATATTGTGCTTATGCTAGTCTCAATGCCAGTTTTATAGCAGGCCTGTAAGACCCTCTTAAACGTAAATGGGAAGTTGACTTGGGTTCATTTTCAGATGAGCAGTGGTTGCAGATTTTGGTTTCTATTAAGCCTTCCACTCCGTGTGCTCCTTATCAGCAAATGTTCTTCTTTACTCTGCATAGGGTATATTATACTCCTCTCTTCTGGTTTACGGTCTGATGCCAATTGCCCAAATTGTAACACTTGGCTCTAAGAATGTCCGGTAGTATTTCCCCTTTGGTCCAAAGTATGGGATGATATTAGGTTAACCGCCCCTCTCTCCTTCCACTGGACCCTATGATATGTTTGTTTGGTCTAGACCTATAAGAAACACAGTCGCTGATACTTTAACGGTACACTCTATGCCTTACTACCATGGCAAAGTCATAGTGGCTAGAACAGAGGTTCCCAAGCACGGTCCTCAAGGCACCTCAACAGTTCAGGTTTTAAAGATATCCATGGTTGAGCACAGGTGGTTAAATCGAATTGACTGAGGTACTAATTAAGTCACCTGTGGTCAAGCATGAATATCCTTAAAACCTGGACTGTTAGGGTGCCTTGAGGACCACGTTTGAGAACCTCTTGTCTAGAACCTGGTTTGCATCAGTCCTTCCTAATATTTTTAAATGGAGAGCTCTGGTTAATGATGTTGCTCACCATGAATGATATCTATCCAAAAGTTGTAACTCTGGGCCTAAGTATCATAAAAAATGGGATAGATGGTGCCTATCCAGATTGGGCAAAGGAACCAAGGCACTATTGGTCCCATAGGGCAGATGGCCAATATTCATTACTCTGAAAATGTTAGGTAGAGTCCATATATATCAATGCAGTTTTCTCATACCAGTCATTACCACTTTTGTTTTTTATATTTGCTTACATTTATTTTCTAGTGTATTACACTACTGCGATGATTAAATATCCAATATTAGTGCAGTAGTCAATTCTGTATATGATTTTTGTGTGATTTTGCTATGATGACGTCTATGTTTGTTTTGTATACAAAATGTAAATCAATACAAAATTTATTGATTCAGTAATGATAATGTAAGGTTTGGTCCTCAGACCCGGAGGGGGCTGGGGACAGGTCCTGCTGAGCCAACACTCGCACATCGTGTATCACCGGCTCATTATTTCATCACCAGTTTGAGCTGAATAGAAAACCCCCTAATAATGTTGTGTTTAGTCATCTCCCTAAGAACACATTAAAGAGTAATTGCAGTCACTGCGTTTTGGTTTTTATCCCAGCACTTCAGACAGATACAAAACCCTTTTACAGAATTGCCACCCAGGAGGCCGGTGTCTGAAACCAACCATGTGTATGATCTGCAATGAGCTAAGATCCTTCTTGTTTTGTGAGAGTGAAGGTTCTATTTAGAGGCCGCTCAGGAAGTAAAAGTCAGAATTTCCTTTTCTGGGCACACGATGACCAGACAGCGTCTCACTAACATCTCTTAAAACTTTTTTATGAAGTGTTTCTATTCCAGCAGATCTCCGTATTGTGTTTAGGCCTCTCTGGTGGTCAAAGTATTTGCCCCTGCTGTGCCACACAAACAGCGGATGAATAGTCTGCCACTACAATCTGGGCACACTTGATTTATTTTTATTAAACTTTCTTTTCTCTCGACTCCGATTGAGAATTCACTAGGCGTCTGCTGTACATACAATTAAAGGAAAATGACACCTATGAAATGAGGGTTACACTTAGTCACCTGTTAGTAGGGTTTAGTTTGTCTGCAAATATTTATTACATGTTTTTTGTCGTGTTCCCCTCCGTTAAGGTTAGTGTTCATGGGAAGTGATAAATTCAGCCAAAGACTTTATTTCAGGAATATTGCAGACTTTTATACAACAATAATCTGCTGGCAAAGCTGGGTTTTTACTATACTGTAACTAATAAATATAATCAACCGGTATATTTGCTTTTATATGAGCCTTTAAGTTGGACCCGCATCCATGTGCTGACATTGAAAATGTAAATTAATTATTTGGCATCTACCTCTTGTTTCTGCATGGCAGCGAAGCCCCAGTACAATTTGTTTATGTACTGTGTAAGGCGCTGCGGAACTCTTGTGGCGCCATATAAATAAATTATAATAATAATAATACCAGTGATATTCCATATAGAAGGGAGACACAGATTAAGATGTTTTTTTCTAGTGATTTTACGACTCTTATTGGTGGTTTTAAAGACACAAATGTTCTGTTTAAAACAGGCAGTTTGGGGCTTGGTGACTTTCTGACAACATTTTCCAATGGAAATCCAGCTTGTCACAATCCAGATTGATTTTTAGGATTCTCAACTCCATCCTTGACTTGTGCTGGCCGTAGCACAGGTGTGGAGTCTAATGAAACCAGGGACTATGCCAGGGACCCGTACAAGGAGACTAGGGTTACGCTGCTAGCGGGCTCGCAGCTTATAGTGCTCTGTTGTGCCTGCAGGTGACAGGCTATGGAAATCCGGGGAGTACTACACTAATAGACTGAAGTTCAGCCAATATGGATCACCGCAAGGAATTCAGGAGAAGCGGAGGCAGAACCAAAAAGAGCAGGATCAGCACGTTGGAGACATATTCGAGGTCAGAGTGTATGCGATCAGGAAACCAAAGTTCAGGAGCACTGGAGCACAGGTAAGAGTCTAATACTCTGGCACAGATTTGTTTAAATAGGCTGCCCAATATCCAATTAGTCATGCTTGTGATGTCAGGGGTCATGTGACAGCCCGTTTAATACCCAGCTTTACACCTGTACACCTTCTCATTAATGTAAATTAGCAATCCGCCAATCATGTGGCAGCAACTCGGTGCATGAAGACATGGTGAGGAGGTTCAGTTGTTGATCCGACAAACAACTGGTTGGGGAAGGAATTGATCTAAGTGAGTGGTGGTTTAGGTATCTAAGAAACACCTGATCTCCTCGCATTCATTCTCTAGAATTTGTTGAGAATGGTGAGCATCAGTTCTGGGCGTGGAAACGCCTCGTTTAGGGGAGAGGTCAGAGGAGCATGGCCAGACTGGTTCTATCTGACAGCAGGGTGACTCTTAAGTGAAATAGCCATATGTGAGGGTAGTAAATTAAGCATCCTGAGACCATTCATGTGTGGGGTGGCTTCTCAGCCAAGGCAGTGGGATCTCTCACAATTTTGCCTAAGAACACAGCCATGAATAAAGAATGGTACCAAAACATCCTCCAAGCGCAACTTCTCCCAACCATCCAAGAATAGTTTGGTGAGGAACAATGCCTTTTCCAGCATGATGGAGCACCTCGCCATAAGGCAAAAGTGATAACTAAGTGGCTCAGGGAACAAAACATCGACATTTTGGGTCCATGGCTAGGAAACTCCCCAGACATTAATCCCATTGAGGCGGGTGGACAAACAAAAACCCACAAATTCTGACAAACTCCAAGCACTGATTAGGTAAGAATGGGCGGCCATCAGTCAGTATGTGGCCCAGAAGGTGAGTGACAGCATGCCAGGGCGAATTGCAGAGGTCTTGAAAAAGAAGGGTCAACGCTGCAACTATTCACTCTTTGCATAAACTTAATGTAATTGTCAATAAAAGCCTCTGACACTTATGAAATGCTTGTAATTTTACTTCAGTATACCATAGTAACATCTGACACTTATGTAATGCTGTAATGTTACCTCAGTATACCATAGTAACATCTGACACTTATGTAATGCTGTAATGTTACCTCAGTATACCATAGTAACATCTGACACTTATGTAATGCTGTAATGTTACTTCAGTATACCATAGTAACATCTGACACTTATGTAAGCTGTAATGTTACCTCAGTATACCATAGTAACATCTGACACTTATGTAATGCTGTAATGTTACTTCAGTATACCATAGTAACATCTGACACTTATGTAATGCTGTAATGTTACCTCAGTATACCATAGTAACATCTGACACTTATGTAATGCTGTAATGTTACCTCAGTATACCATAGTAACATCTGACACTTATGTAATGCTGTACTGTTACTTCAGTATACCATAGTAACATCTGACACTTATGTAATGCTGTAATGTTACCTCAGTATACCATAGTAACATCTGACACTTATGTAATGCTGTAATGTTACCTCAGTATACCATAGTAACATCTGACACTTATGTAATGCTACCTCAGTATACCATAGTAACATCTGACACTTATGTAATGCTACCTCAGTATACCATAGTAACATCTGACACTTATGTAATGCTGTATTGTTACCTCAGTATACCATATTAACATCTGACACTTATGTAATGCTGTAATATTACCTCAGTATACCATAGTAACATCTGACACTTATGTAATGCTGTATTATTACCTCAGTATACCATAGTAACATCTGACACTTATGTAATGCTGTAATGTTACGTCAGTATACTATAGTAACATCTGACACTTATGTAAGCTCTAATGTTACCTCAGTATACCATAGTAACATGTGACACTTATGTAATTCTGTAATATTACGTCAGTATACCATAGTAACATCTGATACTTATGTAATGCTGTATTATTACCTCAGTATACCATAGTAACATCTGACACTTATGTAATGCTGTAATGTTACCTCAGTATACCATAGTAACATCTGACACTTATGTAATGCTGTAATGTTACCTCAGTATACCATAGTAACATCTGACACTTATGTAATGCTGTAATGTTACCTCAGTATACCATAGTAACATCTGACACTTATGAAATCCTGTAATGTTACCTCAGTATACCATAGTAACATCTGACACTTATGTCATGCTGTAATGTTACCTCAGTATACCATAGTAACATCTGACAAACAGGTCTAACAACACTGAAGCAGCAAGCTTTATGACAACCAATACTTGTGTCATTCTCAAAACTTTTGGCCACAGCTGTATATAGTTCCAGAATATTCCGCTGCGCTTTACAATTGGGAACAGAACAGTAATAAAACAAGATGGGGTAATAACAGATGGACAGAGGGGTAATAGGGCCCAGCTTACAAGCTTACACTCTTAGGTTTATCGTGTTTTATTTTGGGTAAAGAAGAAAGCCAGAAACTACAGCACAGCACACAGAACATTGTGGTAAGGAATGATAGGTCAACAAGGTCATAATGTCAATGTTGATCATGTAGACAGTGATGAAATGTAGATATATCATCCCTGGTAGCCCATCAGTGATTTACCTTAAGCCTAACCCTAAACTCTCCCACACTCTAAACCTAATGTCGACATTCTCATTCACTGGGCAGAATATTGTCATCTGGTCTGACAAGTACATGGTATAGAAGGAGCTTTGGCCCATTACTGCTGCCATGGAGCTTGGATCCATCTGGTCTGACAAGTCTCCATTACTGCTGCCACATGTACATGGTAAGGAAGGAGCTTGGACCCATCTGGTCTGACAAGTCTCCATTACTGCTGCCACATGTACATGGTATAGAAGGAGCTTGGATCCATCTGGTCTGACAAATCTCCGTTACTGCTGCGACATGTACATGGTATAGAACAGCAGTTCTCAAACTGTGGGTCGTGACCCCAAAGTGGGTCGCGGCCATCTCAGCTTGGGGTCGCGACTCACATGGGGTGAGGTTGATGACCCCTCTGAGTAGAGTGAAACCAGCTGAACTGTCTGTTATTTCAGACTCCTCGGATCACTGGCTGAGAGATCCGAGGAGTCATCAGGCAGCCCCGTCCCACCCCAGTGCTCAGCTTCTCTTGTGCTCCTGCCCAGCAGCAGAAATTGACACACAGGCAGCAAGCCACAGCAGCAGACAGACTCAGAGGAGCCAGCTGCCAGACTCTCTCTGCAGTCTGTGCAGATGTTGTTAAGTAAGTGCAGCCTGGGGGACCACTGCTGCCAGGGTGGGAGGACACAGAATGTGAGTTGATTGCTGTGTAGTGAGAAGAAACTTCCCCAGGAGGAGGAATGAGGGGAGTGCTGAGCACAGACCCTATGGGGGAACAAGGGAGCTCACAGTGTGGGAACTGGAGGGGGGAAAACAGAAAAAAACAAATTTATTAAAAACCCATTTCCTCCCCCTTGAAACGCATTGCACCCTCTGTCTTTCTCATCTACTACCTACACCTGTCACCCACTGGTTCTCCCTGTTACCCACTGTGTCCTATGTCACCCTTAGCCTCCCACTACCTCCCCAGTCACTGTCTTCCCTGCCACCCTTTGCTGCTCCTTGCCACCCACTGCCACCCCCTGTCACCCACCGACACCCTCTGCCTCCCCCTGTCACCCACTGCTTCTCCCTATTACTCACTGCCTCCTATGTCACCTGCAGCCTCCCCACTCATGCTCTGCTTTTCCATGCCATGATCCGCCTCCCCCCTATCACCCTATGTCTCTCACTGCCACCCTCTGCCTCCCCATGTGAGCCACTCGTTCTCCCTATTACCCACTGCCTCCTATGTCACCCTTTGCCTCCCCAGTCACCCACTGTCTTCCCTGACACCCTTTGCTGCTCCTTGCCACCCACTGCCTTTCTCTTTCACCCACTTCCTCCCCCTGTCACCCACTGCCTCCCCCGTCACCCACTGCCATCCTTTGCTTCTCCCTGCCGCCCACTGCCTCTCTGTCACCCGACACCCTCTGCTTCCCCGTCACCCACTGCTTCTCCCTATTACCCACTGCCTCCTATGTCACCTATTGCCTCCCCAGTCACCCTCTGCCACCATCACCCACTGTTTCTCCCTGTCACCCACAGCTTCTTCCTGTTATCCACTACCTCCTACGTCACACTTTGCCTCCCCAGTCACCCACTGTCTCCCCAGTCACTCTCTGCCTCACCTTGCAGGGACAGGGGCTTCGAAAGGAGCTCGTCCCTGCAATGTCTAAATGAAATGATTGCATTAGCGCAGTGGCGTAAGTTCATACCAGATGCCCAGGGGCAAGTTATAATTTGGTGCCCCCCTAAAACAAAAGGGAAAATAAATGTGGTGCATATCTATCTATCTATTTATCTATCTAACTCATATCTATCTATCTAGCTATCGCATATCTATCTATCTATCACTTATGCACAAAAACACTAATATAGAATAGCCTTAACTGGGGTGACTATATTGTGGGCAATAGAGGTGGCGCCTCCATTGTCTCCCATAGTTCTGTCCCTGCATTAGCAGATACCTCACTTCAGTTTTGCATCTCCCTAGTGCTACTGTGCATGAGCGGTCTGCTGACCATGCATGTGTGGCAGTCATTCTGCAGTAACTTGCTGGGGTCATGTAATCATTTTTATTGTCAGACGGGGTCCCAGAGCAAAAAAGTTTGAGAACCCCTGGTATAGAAGGAGCTTGGACCCATCTGGTCTGACAAGTCTCCATTACTGCTGCCACATGTAAATTGTATAGAAGGAGCTTGGATACATCTGGTCTGACAAGTCTCCATTACTGCTGCCACATGTACATGGTATAGAAGGAGCTTGGATCCATCTGGTCTGACAAGTCTCCATTACTGCTGCCACATGTACATGGTATAGAAGGAGCTTGGATCCATCTGGTCTGACAAGTCTCCATTACTGCTGCCACGTGTACATGGTAAGGTAGGAGCTTGGATCCATCTGGTCTGACAAGTCTCTTATTACTGCTGCCACATGTACATGGTATAGAAGGAGCTTGGACCCATCTGGTCTGATAAGTCTCTTATTACTGCTGCCACATGTACATGGTATAGAAGGAGCTTTGACCCATCTGGTCTGACAAGTCTCTTATTACTGCTGCCACATGTAAATGGTATAGAAGGAGCTTGGATCCATCTGGTCTGACAAGTCTCCATTACTGCTGCCACATGTACATGGTATAGAAGGAGCTTGGATCCATCTGGTCTGACAAGTCTCTTATTACTGCTGCCACATGTACATGGTATAGAAGGAGCTTGGATCCATCTGGTCTGACAAGTCTCTTATTACTGCTGCCACATGTACATGGTATAGAAGGAGCTTGGATCCATCTGGTCTGACAAGTCTCCATTACTGCTGCCACATGTACATGGTATAGAAGGAGCTTGGATCCATCTGGTCTGACAAGTCTCCATTACTGCTGCCACATGTACATGTATAGAAGGAGCTTGGATCCATCTGGTCTGACAAGTCTCCATTACTGCTGCCACGTGTACATGGTAAGGTAGGAGCTTGGATCCATCTTGTCTGACAAGTCCTCATTACTGCTGCCACATGTACATGGTATAGAAGGAGCTTGGACCCATCTGGTCTGACAAATCTCCATTACTGCTGCCACATGTAGATGGTAAGGTAGGATCTTGAATCCATCTGGTCTGACAAGTCTCCATTACTGCTGCCACATGTACATGGTATAGAAGGAGCTTGGACCCATCTGGTCTGACAAATCTCTTATTACTGCTGCCACATGTACATGGTAAGGAAGGAGCTTGGACCCATCTGGTCTGACAAATCTCCATTACTGCTGCCACATGTACATGCTATAGAAGGAGCTTGGATCCATCTGTCTGACAAGTCTCTTATTGCTGCTGCCACATGTACATGGTAAGGAAGGAGCTTGGACTCATCTGGTCTGACAAATCTCCATTACTGCTGCCACATGTATACGCTATAGAAGGAGCTTGGATCCATCTGGCTGACAAGTCTCCATTACTGCTGCCACATATACATGGTATAGAAGGAGCTTGGATCCATCTGGTCTGATAAGTCTCTTATTACTGCTGCCACATGTACATGCTATAGAAGGAGCTTTGACCCATCTGGTCTGACAAGTCTCTTATTACTGCTGCCACATGTACATGGTATAGAAGGAGCTTGAATCAATCTGGTTTGACATGTACCTGGTATAGAAGGAGCTTTGACCCATTACTCCTGCCACATGTACATGTATAGAAAGAGCTTGGATCCATCTGGTCTGACAAGTCTCTTATTACTGCTGCCACATGTACATGGTATAGAAGGAGCTTGGATCCATCTGGTTTGACATGTACCTGGTATAGAAGAAGCTTTGATCCATTACTGCTGCCACATGTACATGTATAGAAAGAGCTTGGATCCATCTGGTCTGACATCCCTCCATTATTGCTGCCACATGTACATGTATAGAAGGAGCATGGATACATCTGGTCTGACATGTCTCCATTACTGCTGCCACATGTACATGGTAAGGAAGGAGCTTGGACCCATCTGGCCTGACAAGTCTCCATTACTGCTGCCACATGTATATGGTAAGGAAGGAGCTTGGACCCCTCTGGTCTGACAAGTCTCCATTACTGCTGCCACATGTACATGGTATAGAAGGAGCTTGGACCCAACTGGTCTGACAAATCTCCGTTAGTGCTGCGACATGTACATGGTATAGAAGGAGCTTGGACCCATCTGGTCTGACAAGTCTCTTATTACTGCTGCCACATGTACATGGTATAGTATGAGCTTGGATCCATCTGGTCTGACAAGTCTCTTATTACTGCTGCCACATGTACATGGTATAGAAGGAGTTTGTATCCATCTGGTTTGACATGTACCTGGTATAGAAGGAGCTTTGACCCATTACTACTGCCACATGTACATGTATAGAAAGAGCTTGGAGCCATCTGGTCTGACAAGTCTCTTATTACTGCTGCCACATGTACATGGCATAGTAGGAGCTTGGATCCATCTGGTCTGACAAGTCTCTTATTACTGCTGCCACATGTACATGGTATAGAAGGAGCTTGGATCCATCTGGTTTGACATGTACCTGGTATAGAAGGAGCTTTGACCCATTACTACTGCCACATGTACATGTATAGAAGGAGCTTGGATCCATCTGGTCTGACAAGTCTCCATTACTGCTGCCACATGTACATGGTAAGGTAGGGGCTTGGATTCATCTGGTCTGACATGTCTCTATTACTGCTGCCACATGTACATGGTATAGAAGGAGCTTGGACCCATCTGGTCTGACAAATCTCTTATTACTGCTGCCACATGTACATGGTAAAGAAGGAGCTTGGACCCATCTGGTCTGACAAATCTCCATTACTGCTGCCACATGTACATGCTATAGAAGGAGCTTGGATCCATCTGTCTGACAAGTCTCTTATTGCTGCTGCCACATGTACATGGTAAGGAAGGAGCTTGGACTCATCTGGTCTGACAAATCTCCATTACTGCTGCCACATGTATACGCTATAGAAGGAGCTTGGATCCATCTGGCTGACAAGTCTCCATTACTGCTGCCACATATACATGGTATAGAAGGAGCTTGGATCCATCTGGTCTGACATGTCTCTTATTACTGCTGCCACATGTACATGCTATAGAAGGAGCTTTGACCCATCTGGTCTGACAAGTCTCTTATTACTGCTGCCACATGTACATGGTATAGAAGGAGCTTGAATCAATCTGGTTTGACATGTACCTGGTATAGAAGGAGCTTTGACCCATTACTCCTGCCACATGTACATGTATAGAAAGAGCTTGGATCCATCTGGTCTGACAAGTCTCTTATTACTGCTGCCACATGTACATGGTATAGAAGGAGCTTGGATCCATCTGGTTTGACATGTACCTGGTATAGAAGAAGCTTTGATCCATTACTGCTGCCACATGTACATGTATAGAAAGAGCTTGGATCCATCTGGTCTGACATGCCTCCATTATTGCTGCCACATGTACATGTATAGAAGGAGCATGGATACATCTGGTCTGACATGTCTCCATTACTGCTGCCACATGTACATGGTAAGGAAGGAGCTTGGACCCATCTGGCCTGACAAGTCTCCATTACTGCTGCCACATGTATATGGTAAGGAAGGAGCTTGGACCCCTCTGGTCTGACAAGTCTCCATTACTGCTGCCACATGTACATGGTATAGAAGGAGCTTGGACCCAACTGGTCTGACAAATCTCCGTTAGTGCTGCGACATGTACATGGTATAGAAGGAGCTTGGACCCATCTGGTCTGACAAGTCTCTTATTACTGCTGCCACATGTACATGGTATAGTATGAGCTTGGATCCATCTGGTCTGACAAGTCTCTTATTACTGCTGCCACATGTACATGGTATAGAAGGAGTTTGTATCCATCTGGTTTTACATGTACCTGGTATAGAAGGAGCTTTGACCCATTACTACTGCCACATGTACATGTATAGAAAGAGCTTGGAGCCATCTGGTCTGACAAGTCTCTTATTACTGCTGCCACATGTACATGGCATAGTAGGAGCTTGGATCCATCTGGTCTGACAAGTCTCTTATTACTGCTGCCACATGTACATGGTATAGAAGGAGCTTGGATCCATCTGGTTTGACATGTACCTGGTATAGAAGGAGCTTTGACCCATTACTACTGCCACATGTACATGTATAGAAGGAGCTTGGATCCATCTGGTCTGACAAGTCTCCATTACTGCTGCCACATGTACATGGTAAGGTAGGGGCTTGGATTCATCTGGTCTGACATGTCTCTATTACTGCTGCCACATGTACATGGTATAGTATGAGCTTGGATCCATCTGGTCTGACAAGTCTCTTATTACTGCTGCCACATGTACATGGTATAGAAGGAGCTTGTATCCATCTGGTTTGACATGTACCTGGTATAGAAGGAGCTTTGATTCATTACTGCTGCCACATGTACATGTATAGAAAGAGCTTGGATCCATCTGGTCTGACAAGTCTCTTATTACTGCTGCCACATGTACATGGCATAGTAGGAGCTTGGATCCATCTGGTCTGACAAGTCTCTTATTACTGCTGCCACATGTACATGGTATAGAAGGAGCTTGGATCCATCTGGTTTGACATGTACCTGGTATAGAAGGAGCTTTGACCCATTACTACTGCCACATGTACATGTATAGAAGGAGCTTGGATCCATCTGGTCTGACAAGTCTCCATTACTGCTGCCACATGTACATGGTAAGGAAGGAGCTTGGACCCATCTGGTCTGACAAATCTCCATTAATGCTACCACATGTACATGGTATAGAAGGTGCTTGGACCCATCTGGTCTGATAAGTCTCTTATTACTGCTGCCACATGTACATGGTATAGAAGGAGCTTGGACCCATCTGGTCTGATAAGTCTCTTATTACTGCTGCCACATGTACATGGTATAGAAGGAGCTTTGACCCATCTGGTCTGACAAGTCTCTTATTACTGCTGCCACATGTACATGGTAAGGAAGAAGCTTGGATCCATCTGGTCTGACAAATCTCCATTACTGCTGCCACATGTACATGGTATAGAAGGAGCTTGGATCCATCTGGTCTGACAAGTACATGGTATAGAAGGAGCTTTGACCCATTACTGCTGCCACGGAGCTTGGATCCATCTGGTCTGACAAGTCTCCATTACTGCTGCCACATGTACATGGTAAAGAAGGAGCTTGGACCCATCTGGTCTGACAAGTCTTCATTACTGCTGCCACATGTACATGGTATAGAAGGAGCTTGGACCCATCTGGTCTGACAAATCTCCGTTACTGCTGCGACATGTACATGGTAGAGAAGGAACTTGGACCCATCTGGTCTGACAAGTCTCCTTTACTGCTGCCACATGTACATGGTATAGAAGGATCTTGGACCCATCTGGTCTGACAAGTTTCTATTACTGCTGCCACATGTACATGGTAAGGAAGGAGCTTGGACCCATCTGGTCTGACAAGTGCCATTACTGCTGCCACATGTACATGTGATAGAAGGTGCTTGGACCCATCTGGTCTGACAAATCTCCATTACTGCTGCCACATGTTCATGGTATAGAAGGAGCTTGGACCCATCTGGTCTTGTGTTTTGAAGAAAATATGCTTAAGCCACTTAATACAAATTGAACTTTGTTAAAATGGCACAGAGCATTGTAGCTGACCATGCGATCCCCCTTTATAGCCTCAGTCTACCCAGGATGATGTCATAAAGTCAACATTGATAATGTCGGCACCTGGAAATTTTTGACATTGTCATATCAACATTTGCATTAGGATTAGCATTGGGGTTACCATTAGTTTAATCATTAGGGTTAGCATTAGGGATACCTTTAGGGTTAGCTGTAAGGATAGGGTTACTATTCAGTTTATCATTATGGTTTGCATTAGGGTTACCATTAGGTGAATCGTTAGGATTAGCTGTAAGGATAGGGTTACTATTCGGTTTATCATTATGGTTTGCATTAGGGTTGCCATTAGGGATAGGGTTACCATCAGGTTTATCATTAGGGTTACAATTAGGTTTATCATTAGGGTTAGCTGTAAGGTTAGGGTTACCATTAGGTTTATCGTTAGGGTTTGCATTAGGGTTACCTTTAGGGTTAGGGTCACCATTAGGTTTATCGTTAGGGTTAGCATTAGGGATAGCTTTAGGGTTAGGGTCACCATTAGGTTTATCGTTAGGGTTTGCATTAGGGTTACCTTTAGGGTTAGGGTCACATTAGGTTTATCGTTAGGGTTAGCATTAGGGATACCATTAGGGTTAGCGTCACCATTAGATTTATCATTAGGGTTTGTATTAGGGTTACCATTAGGGTTAGGGTCACCATTTGGTTTATCGTTAGAGTTAGCATTAGGGATACCTTTAGGGTTAGGGTCACCATTAGGTTTATCGTTAGAGTTAGCATTAGGGTTACCATCAGGTTTATCATTAGGGTTACAATTAGGTTTATCATTAGGGTTAGCTGTAAGGTTAGGGTTACCATTAGGTTTATCATTAGGGTTTGCATTAGGGTTACCTTTAGGGTTAGGGTCACCATTAGGTTTATCGTTAGGGTTAGCATTAGGGATAGCTTTAGGGTTAGGGTCACCATTAGATTTATCGTTAGGGTTTGCCTTAGGGTTACATTTAGGGTTAGGGTCACATTAGGTTTATCGTTAGGGTTAGCATTAGGGATACCATTAGGGTTAGCGTCACCATTAGATTTATCATTAGGGTTTGTATTAGGGTTACCATTAGGGCTAGGGTCACCATTAGGTTTATCGTTAGGGTTTGCATTAGCGTTACCTTTAGGGTTAGCGTCACCATTAGATTTATCATTAGGGTTTGTATTAGGGTTACCATTAGGGTTAGGGTCACTGTTAGGTTTATCGTTAGGGTTTGCATTAGGGTTACCATTAGGTTTATCGTTAGAGTTAGCATTAGGGTTACCATTAGGGTTAGGGTCACTGTTAGGTTTATCGTTAGGGTTTGCATTAGGGTTACCTTTAGGGTTAGGGTCACCATTAGGTTTATCGTTAGAGTTAGCATTAGTGTTACCATTAGGGTTAGGGTCACCATTAGGTTTATCGTTAGGGTTTGCATTAGGGTTACCTTTAGGGTTAGGGTCACCATTAGGTTTATCGTTAGAGTTAGCATTAGGGTTACCATTAGGGTTAGGGTCACTGTTAGGTTTATCGTTAGGGTTTGCATTAGGGTTACCTTTAGGGTTAGGGTCACCATTAGGTTTATCGTTAGAGTTAGCATTAGTGTTACCATTAGGGTTAGGGTCACCATTAGGTTTATCGTTAGGGTTTGCATTAGGGTTACCTTTAGGGTTAGGGTCACCATTAGGTTTATCGTTAGAGTTAGCATTAGGGATACCTTTAGGGTTACGGTCACCATTAGGTTTATCGTTAGAGTTAGCATTAGGGTTACCATTAGATTTTTCTTTTGGCACTTTGTTGAATCTTTTTTCTGGAAGCAAAAGAGAGTATTAAATAGTAAGAAATAGATATTCAGAGAAAATGCTATAATCCGAAAGTTTATTTAACCCCCTTGGTGATGAGGTGTTGTGAGGGGGTGTAGTTAGGATCCTGGCAGTGACCATTATGATACACAATACCGGCAGAATAATCCCCACGGTGAGTATATGGTTTAGAGTTAGACACTAGATGGGGGTTAGGTAAGGCTGTTGATGGGGACAGTTATGGTTAGGCTGCGGTAGAGGACGGATAGGGTTTGGCTTCGGTAGGGGACGGATAGGGTTAGGCTGCCAAAGGGAGCAGTTAGCTTTAGGCTGTGGGATTGGTGGGTTAGGGTTAGGCTGCGGCAAGGGTGGGCTGTGGGAAGGGTGGGTTAGGGTTAGGATGCGGGAAGGGTGGGTTAGGCTGCGGGAAGGGTGGGCTGTGGGAGGGGTGGGTTAGGGTTAGGCTGCTGGAAGGCTGGGCTGTGGGAGGGGTGGGTTAGGCTGTGGGAGGGGTGGGTTAGGGTTAGGCTACGGGAAGGGAGGGGTGGGTTAGGGTTAGAATACTCACTAAAATTGATCAGGGTTTTGACCGCTATTGTGACCGTCTGGATGATCACCCAACACGTTGCGAGTGATGACACCACTTTGCCTCTAACTGAAGCAATACTCTATCCTTTATATGGCGTTAGCTATATAATAGGCAAGAAAGTGTGTTTCTGGCTGTCCTTTATGCACGGCAAGAGTTTTGTACCTAGCTTCACCAAATTTGGCATGGTGGTGTAGTTTGGCCAGGATTAGGTTTTTGGCTATGTTTAAAGTTCGTCATGGCCATGGAGGTCTACATGATGCCCAACAGGTAGGGTGTGGAGTCTCTGATTTTAAATTGTGGCTTAAGCAAATTCGCTCAGGATGTCATCCAGTGCCTAAAACTGCACTGATATGAAGGCGCAGGCTGACATGTACCAGTAGGGGGCAGGCAGAGCTCCAACGGAAGAGAGGTGAGTCGGAGGATCAACTGTCACACTGCACCTGCACTGACAGTTCAACCCAGACTTGACTTTAGAGAAAATATGAGTGAAGACATTCATTATGAAGAAAGATGAGCCAATCCTGAGCTAGGGTTACAATACACTGAAAATTGTTCAATCAAGCTCCAGGGATTGCAAAACACGTGCTATAGCGTGTTTTTACACGCTACAGGCTGTTGGGGACCCAATTTTAAAAACGAAGTGGGTCCTGCAGGACCCGCTGTGTGCTGCGCCACGGCAGCCGTTCGCCGGCGTCTTCACAACCAACCAACCGGCAGTGTTTCTTCATCTAGTCCCCGCCCCTCCGGTCCTCACCCAATCTCCAGGCAGCTCCGACCAGCCAAACACCTGGACTGCCAGGCTCCGCCCACTCCCGGGAGCAGCAGCAGCAGTGAAGCAGCACCCCAGCCAATCCCTCGCTACCTGTTTCCCCAACCAATCACTGCCTTTGTCTCTTCAGCCAATCGCAGCCTGTAGTGTCTTCCTCCCCCTCTCTCAGCCCGCTAGCGCACTGCATCTGCTTAGGGCTCTTTCCTCGACTCAAGTCAGTCTCCAGCGGTTTGTCTGCATCCTCTACAGGGCGCACTGACCCCGGGGGCCGCCGCCAGCACCATGTACCTATGCCGCAAAGTCTGGCCCGGGTCACCCAGTGCAGTGCAGCTACCCCCCTCCGCAAAGGCAAGCGCTGCTCTCTGTCACTGCCCCATGATGTGTACTCTGTGTATGGGCAGTGAACCACTGTGACACCCCATGCCCGCCTACACTCCCCTGGCCGGCATCTGTGCCCGGAGAGACGTCTAGGCTTATGGCTGTGACCCTGTATGGTAGGGATGTGTAGAAGTGTCTCCCTTGCAGTAGTGTGTGTGTGTGTGTGTGTGTCCTTTAGAAGTTATTATTATTAATGTAGCACTGCCAATAGTACTGTCTGTGCTTAACCCCCTTTTTGCCCCAGTTATCTACTCTTACCTCCTTCCTACCCCCAGTACTGCCTGTCCCTAAGCACCTGCTTGCCCCAGCTATTATCTACCCTTACCCCTAACCTAACCCCATCTTTGCCCCCCAGTCCTGCCCCAGCTGCTATCTACCCTTGCCCCCTCCCTACCCCCAGTACTGCCTGCCCCTAACTCTTGGCCTGATTCAGAGCCGTTCGTAAGCGGCCGCTCGTTCGCTCCGAGCAATGTTCGCACATCTGCGCATGCGTATGGGTTGTAATGCGCATGCGCCAACCAGTCATTGCGGTCGGAAATCGTGTGCTCGCAAAATAGCGAATGCCTGCTAATTTGAGTGACAGAATGAGGCGTTTGTGGGTGGTAACAGAGGGAGGTGCTTGAAAACGGGGAGTGGAGATCAGAACGCAGGCGTGCTTAAAGGTCAAAACGGGCGTTTAAGGGTGTGCATAATTAACAAAGCAGCGTCATCGACCACGTCACTTGGTTGTCTTTTAGCCTGAACTGCTCGCATGATTGCGGTAGGAAAATCCAACCACAAGCACTGCGAGCAGTTCAGACGCCTTTCAATGTACTCGATTAATCTAATAAATAGCGGAGATGACGTATGATGCGACCGGCCAGGGGGCGTCTTTACAAAATAGCGCATGTTTCGTTCGCTCGTTCAGACATAGAGGCATCACCAGACCGCAAAGAGCGAGCGCTCTATTTAAATATCAGGTCCCTTTTTCTGAATGAGCGAGCGCAAATAGCGTCCGGCTCTGAATCAGGCCCTCTATCCTTGCCCCCAGTACTGTCCTAGCTGCTATCTACCTCCTCCCTACCCCCACAGCACTGTCCCCAATACTGCCTGCCCCTAACCCCCTCCTTGCTCCAATGCTGCCCCAACTGATTTCTACCCTTACCCCCTACCCCTATCTGCCCCTAACTCTATCCTTGCCCTCCAGCACTTTCCCAACTGCTGTCTGCACTTACCTCCTCCCTGCCCCCAGCACTGCCTGCCCTTACCCGCCACTTCTCCCTGCCTCTATCTCCAGCTCTACCCCAACTACTGCTTACCGTTAACCTCCTATACCCCAACTGCTACCTGCCCCCAGCATTGTGCCAGAATATGTGATGGGACCCAGAAAAAGAGGAATAGGACCCCAATTTTTAAAAGTGAGGGGTCCCTTGGACCCACAATTTTTTCGCTCAGCGCGATCACTGAGCTCACATCTGCTTAGAGGACAAAATCCTACAGAAGGTGGGCAAGAGTCTGCATCAGCAATGGCTTCCAACTCCTGACAGAAGTAACACTTCCAGTCTTAGTAAAGACATGTTACATGAAACAAGCTGTAATGTTGTATAATAACAGAGATTTGTGACAAAATGAGCCTAGGCTGGTGTCCAATCAAAAAGTTGCATATAACAGAATTAGTGCTATGGTAACAATGTAGGTATTGTCTTTCTAGATGCTCCAGGGGGAAAAACATTCCTCCTAAATCTAATCTTGGGCAAAGTTCGCAGCCAAAAGGAGATTGCAATTGTAGTTGCCTCCTCAGGTATTGCAGCAACATTTGTTTATACCTCAGTGTTGAGGCAACATTGTCTAAATACCCTATATAAATGGATGGATAGGTCCTTTTCAGGGCTAAAACCATTTTGGCAAAACAGTTGGACCCTCTTCAGGATCAATGCGATGGGGTTATAGGCGAGAATGTAAAAAATGAAGGCTGCCGTTGGACTTCAAGGTCCATTCTTCATCCCGGGCAACGCTGGGTATCCCAGCTAGTTGGGCATATTGGCCAATTCAGGGTCTGTTTGTAAAACCGGCCACAGAGATATTTGTCCTATCTGGTTTGTGGCTGGGGGTATTATAAGTACATTACTAGAAACTTTAAGTGTATCCACTCTAGGGTACTTCTCCGTCATGTAATCGTATCATTAGGATCTAGAGAATAGGGGATGTGACCACGAGAAAGGGGGCATGTCTTTAATACGCAGCCCTTTTCATCACTCTTGGGTGCGTGCCCGGCACTTAGGGACATGTCGGGCTGCCACCACCTCTCCCTTCTCTGTAAATAGATGCCAGAAGCATGCGCCCAGCATCTATTCACCGCCGGTGATCGCTACACCGCAGTTTTCCCCCACCCGCAGGATACTACGGCCCATGGGTGAGGACGGCACCTGCATGCTGTTTCAGCACTAAAACAGCCTAGCGGGAACGCTAAGGATCACTACATATTTTTAATTGAGATAAAAGTTCATTGTGAAGGCAAAGTCCGGGTCATTGTGCAAGTCAGCCTGTTTTTTGTTATTATCTGTACTTACACACCGTCCCTTATTGTGTTATTGTCTAGAAAACTTTTAGTTATGGGCAAAAGTGCTTCATGAATAGAGCTGGTGACAGTGACCCCTTCTGGCAGTAATAAGCTACTACACACCATACTTTATCAAAGGACCAGCCATGAGTTTTGACATTTTCTTTCTGCAGTGGGAGAGTCGCTGATGGTATGAGCTGTGATTGGAGGAGGTATGGAGGTATGTGTGTTTGCTACATGCATGGTGTTCTTCACAAATAGTAATACTTACCTGCTTGTTGCATTTAGACCACTGATCGGCAAGTAGACAGTTGCCTCTTGCCCCTCATGGGGTCTCCACATTTTACCCTTGCAGAGAAGTCCCATGTCAGCAGGAAATGTTTATGCAGCCCAAATATACTGTATACACCTCCCGTCTCACTAGTCCAGTGACGGCCAACATGATACACTTCGGGGGCTGCACTGGGCGGCCCTCTAACGTTCAGAGGATCCTCATAATTACCCTAATTCCCAGTAGTAAATTAAATTAATCATTTAATCAATGAAAGCGACATCTGTATGTGATAATCTATCAGCAGGCCTATAAAGCAAACGTTATAAGGTATAACAAATATAGCCACAAAGCAGGAAGGAGCCGGGCGCTGCTAGTGAAGGGTTGTGGGGCGTCTGTCGAGCATCACTAATCTAGTTAGAGACTACACCGAGTAATCACGGACTAACCTACTACGTGGGCTCTGGAGAACATAACTGCAAGCAACTGAGGGTATTATTCTGTTCACGTGCAATCCTGGGCAGCTATGGATTAGAACAGCGGCAAACGCAGGATTTCTAAAGGGGGGTTTCCAAATGCTTGATTTTATGAGTGTGGTCAGTCCATGTAGAGAGCATAATTAGCACTTATCCAGCTTTAATATGCATCATACAAAGTGTTTTGAACTTTTGAGTGTCATAGTTCCAGCATATACAGGACCAGTGTTCACAGCCATTAGATGCAGCAGTAGGGCCATCCTGCCTGAGCTGAATGTTTTTAGGTCAGATGTGGGCACCATTCCAGAGTATGGGAGCAAGTCCGGGAGTCTGGGGGAGCAGCAGAAGAACTTAGCGCTGCCCCGGACATTATTATTATTATTATTATTATTATTATTATTATTACCAGTTATTTATATAGCGCACACATATTCCGCAGCGCTTTACAGAGAAGATCTGGCCATTCACATCAGTCCCTGCCCCAGTGGAGCTTACAATCTATGTTCCCTATCACATGCACACACACACACACACATACACACTAGGGGTAATTTGTGTTGGGAGCCAATTAACCTACCAGTATATTTTTGGAGTGTGGGAGGAAACCGGAGTACCCGGAGGAAACCCACGCAAGCACAGGGAGAATATACAAACTCCACACAGGTAGGGCCATGGTGGGAATCGAACCCATGACCTCAGTGCTGTGAGGCAGTAACGCTAACCATTACACCGTCTGTGCTGTCCAGTATATGTACATATAGGGCTCATTATGCACTTGGTAGTGTATTATTATATGGTATTATTAGTTAACCCTATTAATGGTCTATAGCAGTGCACGCCTAACAGTGCATGTTTTCTACATCTCCTAGTTGATGCAGAGGTTATTTATTACTGCCTGACACATGTTAAAAGATCCACAGGTGGTGCTAATAATTTAATTTGTGATACTGAGAAGAATATGTAGCATTAGTAATATTGTATTATATTACTATTTATATTGTGTTCATGGTGTGGGCTGGGGACGGGAGCTTTCCAGGCAACCGGAACACCTCCCCATGTTTGCCTATGCAGGAGGTCTGTTATATCTACAATCTATATGTTTTCCCACCTGGATAAAACAAGGTCACCGATACAATTGTATATAATGGACTCGATGTATGCAGAAGTGTATTAAATTCTAGGCTGCAGACAAAGGCAGGTGAGCAGAGCCGGGGGGAAGAGTGAGCTCAGACGGATCTATGAATCAGATGGGGCTCTGCGGGATGAAGGTGGAGGTACAGAAAGGCCGATGTATACAAATAACCCCAGAAGCTTGGCACCAGCCGTGTGTACTATTAGGATCTGCGGCTGGCTGGATGTGTCCAGGCCTGGTGTATTGTTTTTGTGGTTCCATAGATATACAGACATCACTATGGGAGCTCCAGGCCACCTACGTGAAGTCATTAGTCTGATGTTGCTGTTGGCTGTTGTAACTTTTGGGGGGGTTTGTAAGTACTTCAAAGAATTCTGAAATGAGGGTAACTGACTGGAGATCAATTGAGATTATTGTTTGGATTTGTTTCCAAATGGAATAGACCCGATGTAATAATAATGTATCTGATCAAACCTGAAGCATTTATGTTCCTTTTCTTTCTCTCTCCGATGCACAGATATATTACATTATTCACCGCGGTCTCCAGACGCAGGAGATAAACGCATCCATATAAAGTTATATCCCCTAACTACAGATCAGTAATACTGTGTATTATATTATACTAGGAAGAGGGTTCCTCACAAAGACGCTATAACCAGAAAAACGTTATTATTTTTCTCATTATGTATTTCTATAATAAACGGATGTATTTTAGTGGTGGTGTATTGTTTTCCTGATGTACCAACAATGGGACAACTGTCTGCATGGGCCAAAAAGGAATCTGTACAGGAATCCCTCGGAACATATAAAAGCTGAGTAAAAAACGATATATATTCTCTCTCGTGACAAAATGTTTTGTTTCTTTTACATCTTGGGTTTGCTTCTGTTCTATATTTTTAGCAAAGTGTCCGTCAGTCATTGTTATAGAAATAAAGTGACCGATTGTTAGTTCTGTGTCCGTGTTCTCATCAGACGGTTATTTATCCAGCTCAGTGACAAAGCTAGTGCTAGCCTGCCCCCTGCTGGCTGTTATACAGTAATGCCGATAAAGGCATGGATTCTTTACACAGCTGAGATTCACAGAGATCACTGGGATCCCATATATTCATGTGTGTTCCTCCTGCCCCCTGCTGGCTGTTATACAGTAATGCCGATAAAGGCATGGATTCTTTACACAGCCAGGATTCTCAGAGATCACTGGGATCCCATATATTCATCTGTGTTCCTCCTGCCCCCTGCTGGCTGTTATACAGTAATGCCGATAAAGGCATGGATTCTTTACACAGCTGAGATTCACAGAGATCACTGGGATCCCATATATTCATGTGTGTTCCTCCTGCCCCCCCGCTGGCTGTTATACAGTAATGCCGATAAAGGCATGGATTCTTTACACAGCTGAGATTCACAGAGATCACTGGGATCCCATATATTCATGTGTGTTCCTCCTGCCCCCTGCTGGCTGTTATACAGTAATGCCGATAAAGGCATGGATTCTTTACACAGCTGAGATTCTCAGAGATCACTGGGATCCCATATATTCATGTGTGTTCCTCCTGCCCCCTGCTGGCTGTTATACAGTAATGCCGATAAAGGCATGGATTCTTTACACAGCTGAGATTCTCAGAGATCACTGGGATCCCATATATTCATGTGTGTTCCTCCTGCCCCCTGCTGGCTGTTATACAGTAATGCCGATAAAGGCATGGATTCTTTACACAGCTGAGATTCTCAGAGATCACTGGGATCCCATATATTCATGTGTGTTCCTCCTACCCCCTGCTGGCTGTTATACAGTAATGCCAATAAAGGCATGGATTCTTTACACAGCTGAGATTCTCAGAGATCACTGGGATCCCATATATTCATGTGTGTTCCTCCTGCCCCCTGCTGGCTGTTATACAGTAATGCCGATAAAGGCATGGATTCTTTACACAGCCAGGATTCTCAGAGATCACTGGGATCCCATATATTCATGTGTGTTCCTCCTGCCCCCTGCTGGCTGTTATACAGTAATGCCGATAAAGGCATGGATTCTTTACACAGCCAGGATTCTCAGAGATCACTGGGATCCCATATATTCATGTGTGTTCCTCCTGCCCCCTGCTGGCTGTTATACAGTAATGCCGATAAAGGCATGGATTCTTTACACAGCTGAGATTCACAGAGATCACTGGGATCCCATATATTCATGTGTGTTCCTCCTGCCCCCCCCGCTGGCTGTTATACAGTAATGCCGATAAAGGCATGGATTCTTTACACAGCTGAGATTCACAGAGATCACTGGGATCCCATATATTCATGTGTGTTCCTCCTGCCCCCTGCTGGCTGTTATACAGTAATGCCAATAAAGGCATGGATTCTTTACACAGCCAGGATTCTCAGAGATCACTGGGATCCCATATATTCATGTGTGTTCCTCCTGCCCCCTGCTGGCTGTTATACAGTAATGCCGATAAAGGCATGGATTCTTTACACAGCTGAGATTCTCAGAGATCACTGGGATCCCATATATTCATGTGTGTTCCTCCTGCCCCCTGCTGGCTGTTATACAGTAATGCCGATAAAGGCATGGATTCTTTACACAGCTGAGATTCTCAGAGATCACTGGGATCCCATATATTCATGTGTGTTCCTCCTACCCCCTGCTGGCTGTTATACAGTAATGCCAATAAAGGCATGGATTCTTTACACAGCTGAGATTCTCAGAGATCACTGGGATCCCATATATTCATGTGTGTTCCTCCTGCCCCCTGCTGGCTGTTATACAGTAATGCCGATAAAGGCATGGATTCTTTACACAGCCAGGATTCTCAGAGATCACTGGGATCCCATATATTCATGTGTGTTCCTCCTGCCCCCTGCTGGCTGTTATACAGTGATGCCGATAAAGGCATGGATTCTTTACACAGCTGAGATTCACAGAGATCACTGGGATCCCATATATTCATGTGTGTTCCTCCTGCCCCCCCGCTGGCTGTTATACAGTAATGCCGATAAAGGCATGGATTCTTTACACAGCTGAGATTCACAGAGATCACTGGGATCCCATATATTCATGTGTGTTCCTCCTGCCCCCTGCTGGCTGTTATACAGTAATGCCAATAAAGGCATGGATTCTTTACACAGCCAGGATTCTCAGAGATCACTGGGATCCCATATATTCATGTGTGTTCCTCCTGCCCCCTGCTGGCTGTTATACAGTAATGCCGATAAAGGCATGGATTCTTTACACAGCTGAGATTCTCAGAGATCACTGGGATCCCATATATTCATGTGTGTTCCTCCTGCCCCCTGCTGGCTGTTATACAGTAATGCCGATAAAGGCATGGATTCTTTACACAGCCAGGATTCTCAGAGATCACTGGGATCCCATATATTCATGTGTGTTCCTCCTGCCCCCTGCTGGCTGTTATACAGTAATGCCGATAAAGGCATGGATTCTTTACACAGCTGAGATTCTCAGAGATCACTGGGATCCCATATATTCATGTGTGTTCCTCCTGCCCCCCCCGCTGGCTGTTATACAGTAATGCCGATAAAGGCATGGATTCTTTACACAGCTGAGATTCTCAGAGATCACTGGGATCCCATATATTCATGTGTGTTCCTCCTGCCCCCTGCTGGCTGTTATACAGTGATGCCGATAAAGGCATGGATTCTTTACACAGCTGAGATTCACAGAGATCACTGGGATCCCATATATTCATGTGTGTTCCTCCTGCCCCCTGCTGGCTGTTATACAGTAATGCCGATAAAGGCATGGATTCTTTACACAGCTGAGATTCACAGAGATCACTGGGATCCCATATATTCATGTGTGTTCCTCCTACCCCCTGCTGGCTGTTATACAGTAATGCCAATAAAGGCATGGATTCTTTACACAGCTGAGATTCTCAGAGATCACTGGGATCCCATATATTCATGTGTGTTCCTCCTGCCCCCTGCTGGCTGTTATACAGTAATGCCGATAAAGGCATGGATTCTTTACACAGCCAGGATTCTCAGAGATCACTGGGATCCCATATATTCATGTGTGTTCCTCCTGCCCCCTGCTGGCTGTTATACAGTAATGCCGATAAAGGCATGGATTCTTTACACAGCTGAGATTCACAGAGATCACTGGGATCCCATATATTCATGTGTGTTCCTCCTGCCCCCCCGCTGGCTGTTATACAGTAATGCCGATAAAGGCATGGATTCTTTACACAGCTGAGATTCACAGAGATCACTGGGATCCCATATATTCATGTGTGTTCCTCCTGCCCCCTGCTGGCTGTTATACAGTAATGCCAATAAAGGCATGGATTCTTTACACAGCCAGGATTCTCAGAGATCACTGGGATCCCATATATTCATGTGTGTTCCTCCTGCCCCCTGCTGGCTGTTATACAGTAATGCCGATAAAGGCATGGATTCTTTACACAGCTGAGATTCTCAGAGATCACTGGGATCCCATATATTCATGTGTGTTCCTCCTGCCCCCTGCTGGCTGTTATACAGTAATGCCGATAAAGGCATGGATTCTTTACACAGCCAGGATTCTCAGAGATCACTGGGATCCCATATATTCATGTGTGTTCCTCCTGCCCCCTGCTGGCTGTTATACAGTAATGCCGATAAAGGCATGGATTCTTTACACAGCTGAGATTCTCAGAGATCACTGGGATCCCATATATTCATGTGTGTTCCTCCTGCCCCCCCCGCTGGCTGTTATACAGTAATGCCGATAAAGGCATGGATTCTTTACACAGCTGAGATTCTCAGAGATCACTGGGATCCCATATATTCATGTGTGTTCCTCCTGCCCCCTGCTGGCTGTTATACAGTGATGCCGATAAAGGCATGGATTCTTTACACAGCTGAGATTCACAGAGATCACTGGGATCCCATATATTCATGTGTGTTCCTCCTGCCCCCTGCTGGCTGTTATACAGTAATGCCGATAAAGGCATGGATTCTTTACACAGCTGAGATTCACAGAGATCACTGGGATCCCATATATTCATGTGTGTTCCTCCTACCCCCTGCTGGCTGTTATACAGTAATGCCAATAAAGGCATGGATTCTTTACACAGCCAGGATTCTCAGAGATCACTGGGATCCCATATATTCATGTGTGTTCCTCCTGCCCCCTGCTGGCTGTTATACAGTAATGCCGATAAAGGCATGGATTCTTTACACAGCTGAGATTCTCAGAGATCACTGGGATCCCATATATTCATGTGTGTTCCTCCTGCCCCCTGCTGGCTGTTATACAGTAATGCCGATAAAGGCATGGATTCTTTACACAGCTGAGATTCTCAGAGATCACTGGGATCCCATATATTCATGTGTGTTCCTCCTGCCCCCTGCTGGCTGTTATACAGTAATGCCGATAAAGGCATGGATTCTTTACACAGCCAGGATTCTCAGAGATCACTGGGATCCCATATATTCATGTGTGTTCCTCCTGCCCCCTGCTGGCTGTTATACAGTAATGCCGATAAAGGCATGGATTCTTTACACAGCTGAGATTCTCAGAGATCACTGGGATCCCATATATTCATGTGTGTTCCTCCTGCCCCCCCGCTGGCTGTTATACAGTAATGCCGATAAAGGCATGGATTCTTTACACAGCTGAGATTCACAGAGATCACTGGGATCCCATATATTCATGTGTGTTCCTCCTGCCCCCTGCTGGCTGTTATACAGTAATGCCGATAAAGGCATGGATTCTTTACACAGCTGAGATTCACAGAGATCACTGGGATCCCATATATTCATGTGTGTTCCTCCTACCCCCTGCTGGCTGTTATACAGTAATGCCAATAAAGGCATGGATTCTTTACACAGCCAGGATTCTCAGAGATCACTGGGATCCCATATATTCATGTGTGTTCCTCCTGCCCCCTGCTGGCTGTTATACAGTAATGCCGATAAAGGCATGGATTCTTTACACAGCTGAGATTCTCAGAGATCACTGGGATCCCATATATTCATGTGTGTTCCTCCTGCCCCCTGCTGGCTGTTATACAGTAATGCCGATAAAGGCATGGATTCTTTACACAGCCAGGATTCTCAGAGATCACTGGGATCCCATATATTCATGTGTGTTCCTCCTGCCCCCTGCTGGCTGTTATACAGTAATGCCGATAAAGGCATGGATTCTTTACACAGCTGAGATTCTCAGAGATCACTGGGATCCCATATATTCATGTGTGTTCCTCCTGCCCCCCCCGCTGGCTGTTATACAGTAATGCCGATAAAGGCATGGATTCTTTACACAGCTGAGATTCACAGAGATCACTGGGATCCCATATATTCATGTGTGTTCCTCCTGCCCCCTGCTGGCTGTTATACAGTAATGCCGATAAAGGCATGGATTCTTTACACAGCTGAGATTCACAGAGATCACTGGGATCCCATATATTCATGTGTGTTCCTCCTGCCCCCTGCTGGCTGTTATACAGTAATGCCAATAAAGGCATGGATTCTTTACACAGCCAGGATTCTCAGAGATCACTGGGATCCCATATATTCATGTGTGTTCCTCCTGCCCCCCGCTGGCTGTTATACAGTAATGCCGATAAAGGCATGGATTCTTTACACAGCTGAGATTCACAGAGATCACTGGGATCCCATATATTCATGTGTGTTCCTCCTGCCCCCCGCTGGCTGTTATACAGTAATGCCGATAAAGGCATGGATTCTTTACACAGCTGAGATTCACAGAGATCACTGGGATCCCATATATTCATGTGTGTTCCTCCTGCCCCCTGCTGGCTGTTATACAGTGATGCCGATAAAGGCATGGATTCTTTACACAGCTGAGATTCTCAGAGATCACTGGGATCCCATATATTCATGTGTGTTCCTCCTGCCCCCTGCTGGCTGTTATATAGTAATGCCGATAAAGGCATGGATTCTTTACACAGCTGAGATTCACAGAGATCACTGGGATCCCATATATTCATGTGTGTTCCTCCTGCGACCCGCTGGCTTTTATACAGTAATGCCGATAAAGGCATGGATTCTTTACACAGCTGAGATTCTCATTAGGGCTTCCAGCTGGAGATGGCCAAGATATGCTTGGTTTGTTTGGGGCTGAGGGTCTCACCTGGGAGAGCAGGCAGGGAGTTTGCTCAGAGACACTTGGAATCCTAGCAGTGAGGACTGTGCTGTGCTTTTGTTGCTGGTGAGGGTATTAGGCCCTGCCAGGTTCTTGTAGTGAGGGAAATCACTTGGAAAGTTAGAGCCCAGACAGGGCTAGGATTTATGTTTATGTTTTCTTTATGTAATTTCTGATATTGTACAATAAAGACTGGCGTCGACAAGCTTGTACTCGCATCCAGACTGGTGTGCTGCTTCCTGGCTGCTGTGTGTGTAAGGAAGGGGTCCATCTACCCCAGGAGAGGGACCCCTAACCCGACTGAACGTCACAATATGTTTTTAGTTGTTGTGCTGTGGTTAATATGTATTACTGTGAATTATTGGTATTACCTCCCCATATGAAATAAGTGGGTTCTAATAGTTTGCAGATACAGATGTGTCTTCTTACATCCTTGCTGATCGTGCTACAAACATGCGCACGCATCGCACTATGCGGTTACCCGCAGTAGCATATGATATGGTGCACTTTTGCGCGCACTGCGATCGCACTATGCAATCCTATAAAGTGGCAGGTATGAACGCAGTGCGCATATCCACTCGCGGGCGCACGCTTCGCGCCATGCATGGTATGATTTGCCACATAGGCACCAAAGATGTAGCAGGTCTCGGGGACAAGAGGCAGAGGTGCGGCTGCTGGGATGTCTTCTCTCTCTCCAGGCTCCCCAGGGGTGCAGCGCCGTCTCTCTCTGGCAGGAAGGAAGAAGGGAATGAGGCAGGGCTGACATGAAGGGGTGCAAAGCAGTAGCTTCTCCTAAGCCTCGGTGTCTGCGAGATATCCCAGCAGCAGCAGCACCCCTGCCACCTGTCCCTGAGACCCTCCGCCCGGGATTACCCTGCACTGCCCAGGCACAAATCACTTGTGAAGACGCTACAACAGTTGGTGCCTGCACTCAATACTCCATGTTACTCATCGCTGCTGTATCTAAGGACACAACCAGACTGATACACATCCTTCAAAAAGGGCTGTTTAATGCACAAGGAGGCTAAATGTACGAGGACACATCTGTAGATCTAGTCATAGAGCTGCTTTATATAGGCAGAGCAATTCAAGTCTGGTGCTTTTGGTGACATCATCAGTCATGTGACCACCTGTTTAAATTCCAGGCCGAGTTGCACCCACTCTTATAGACTCCTGCCTGTCATGGAGTTGTGAGGAGTTGGCATAAGAGGGCAGGAGGGAGACCCCACAGCAGCAACCATCAGACTCTGTAGTAGATCACTGGGTGCCAGGTCTGGCGGCTCCTGACCATTTCAAATTTTTATAGCTCATTTTAATTTGCTGCTGTACAGTATGCAGATGTGGAAGTATCTGATGCCCAGAAACATCACTGTGTCACCTGCTGTTACATAGACAGTGTATATTACAAAAAACCTCTGTTCCCATGATAAGGCTCCTGGGGGTAAATTTACTAAGAATCGAGTTCATCCTGGCGCTGGTCTCCGCAGCATCCAGGGAAGTCACCGCCACCAGCTCCATACACTTGTTAGCGCTGTATGTGTGTGACCACATACAGCGCTAACTGGCTCCCGACCGAACGGTGACAACAGTCGGGAGCCGCTAGCCAATCAGTGGCCGCTAACTGTAGAGCAGCCGCTGATTGGCTCCTGCTCCTAACAGTTCCCACGTGCATTATCAGCCCACGTGGGAACTAAAATTAAAACCAGGACTGGCCCTGCAGCCTGGTGCTGGTACCTGAATTACGGTGGAACCCCACTCATTTTGTTCCCTGCAATTTTAGGCACCAGGACTGGCTGACAAGTCCGGGGCTGGTTAGGCTTTTGGGGGGGGGGGACCCTACATCATTTTTTTTAATATATTTTATCCCTTGTTTTACAGGTACAACACACAAACAACTTACACCTATCTCACTGATATGTGCAGGCTGCTAGCTCGGGAGAGTTTTGCAGAGAGAAGACGCTGCAATCTCGGGTAAGTAATATTATCTAAACTCTCATCTAAACTCGCAATTTTGGGGAAAATTCTCATTCTGCTTCCCCATCGGAAAACTCACTTTCAGCTAAACTCACTTCTTAGTAAATTAGCGAGTTTTAAAAGGGAAAACTCACCCCTTTTTTTTAAGCAAAAGTGTGTGAAAAAAAAAAAATCGACCAAATTTGATTCTTAGTAAATTTACCCCCTGATGCCAATATTCCTTTTTTCACTCCCACAGACTGTTGAGTAATTGTGCACCAAAAAGAAGAAAAATAGCATTGTTTGGAGCACTGAGTTCTGAAAGACAGACAGCCTTGCCCCCAGCACCATTGTTGTGTTATTCGGCACCAGAGATTGGGCAGGTGACATATCCATGTGTCTCCCGTAGAATGATCTCATTACGGCATTTAGTTTGTCTACTGTACTCATTATATAGGACTTAGGCCCTCATTCAGAGCCGGACGCAATTAGCGCTCGCTCGTCCTGAAACTAGGGGTGGCTATTCAAATGAACCATTCGCTGTTTGCGGTCTGTTCACGCTTCTAGGTCTGAACAAGCGATCAAAACTTGCGGTCATTTTTTGGGAAACTACGCCCCCTGGCCGCTCGCATCCTACGTCATGTCCACTATTTATTAGATTAATTGAGTACATCGAACAGCGTATGAACTGCTCGCTATTCTTGTGGTCGGTTTTTGCTACCACAATTTTGCGAGCAGTTCTTGCTATAAAAAAACCCAGTGACGTGGTCAATGACGCTGCTGTATTAATTATGCACACCCATAAAATGCCCGTTTTGACCTTTAAGCACGCCTGCGTTCTGATTTCCACTCCCTGTTTTCAAGCACCTTCCCCTGTTACCACCCACATACGCCTCCTCCTGTCACTCAAAATAGCAGGCATTCGCTATTTTGCGAGCACATGAATTTCGACCGCACTGACTGGTTCGCGCATGCGTATGACGATCCGTACGCATGCACAGTTGGGCAAACATCGCTCGGAGCGAACGAGCTACCGCTTACGAGTGGCTCTGAATCAGGCCCTTAATTCCAGCTCTCGGCCCAGCTCTAAGCCTATAACTATCTGCCCTGTTCAGTTCAGACAAGACCCCTTCAAAGCACATCTGGATTATCTCTTGTGGGTTCAATTAAAAGCCATTGCTTATTATTTAGCACTTAGTTGTAATTCAGCGTCTTCAGAGGCTTTTATTTGGAGAATTGTTCGTTTCTTGGCGACTTTAATGACAGGTACTAAAGCTTGTCACACAGCGCTGTCACTCTTCTGCGGCAGGGAAAGTATAGCAGGTATGAGGATTATGATGTCACCGGTGATGTCAAGTTTCACTGAGAGAATAAGTGTAGGAAAAGTACAAATACTGTAACTGCATGAAAAACATTCTTAGTGTGTGACTTAGATTATTGTGTTATGTGTAAAGATTACATTGGGCTCGATTCAATTCAGCGCGCTGCGAAGCCCGACCAGGATTTCTTCACGCATCCCTTCTCGGATGCGAGCAGAAATCCAACAAAAGTCTAGGCGCGATGCTGTTTTCAGCCCTTAGCGCAGCGGAAACCGCATTGCGCCGGGAAGTTTAGTCGGAGGATGCCCGTATTCGCGACTAAACACCCTGTTTAAGGCAGAAGGGGCGGGAGAACAGGCCTTCACCGACCTAACAGTGCACACAATTGAATAGCTCTGGAAGCTAATTCCCGGTGCTATTCAATTCACGTTGAATTGAATGGTGCCCATTGTGTGACTGTCCTCACTCATTCTGAAATACCATATATTATCTATATTATATATATATATTATAACAGATAATGCTGGCACTATATAAGTAACTGTTATAATAATCCTTTATAACATATCCCTGTATAATCCTATTACTGATATACTGTATCATACAGTATGTATATCACACACTGTAATATGATTATATTATTATAGGGATATAGAAATGATTATTATATAATCATTTATATAATATACTATGAATCTTGGCCTTATATGGGTCAACTTTCTAAGCCAGTATATAGCAATAAGGATGATTTTCTAACGCCACATTTTGCTGCAATAGAAGATCACCTGTCGCTATAATCTATTATAAGACCTCCCCATGGTGGCTGAGCAGTTCTGTGATGGTGCACAAGTCATTTTGGGGCTGTTTATTACTGATATTAAAGGTTATGTCTGGGCCTTTTGAAGGCCACAGAGGGCAGCACATATTGAAGTCTATCAGATTGTACATCACCTGCTTTAGCTCCTGCAATCAGTTTATTCAGTAAAATGAAATAGAACATTGCACGGGCGACCGTGAGTGGCTTCAGATTGGAATTCATTAGAATGTGGTCTGTGAGAATGTAACATTTTGGGGAAGAAGACCAGTCAGAGCAGTTGGGGGTTACAGGTGCCATATAGGGGCCTATTCATCAACACTAAAATAACGTTTTTAAGGACATTTTCCTTAAATAACGTTATTTTAGTATTCATGTAGCCACTTAGCACAGGAGATATCACAGATATCTCCTTGCTAAGTTCCCCTGCGTTAATTTCCACACTCCCCATACATTAGTACATTAGTACATTAGTATTAGTACATTAGTATTAGTACATTAGTACATTAGTATGGGGATGTGGAAATTATGGTATTCATCAAATTCCGAAAATTATCAATTTTCGGAATTTGATGCAGTTACTATTCGCCACTGTGAGGTGGCGAATAGCAGGTGAAACTTACCTGTATCCGCATGTGCAGGTCCCCCGACGAGTCCCTCCGGCGCTCTGCTCCGTCCTCCGGCTCCGTCCTGCTGCGCTGTCATGTGTGCTCCCCAGCAGAGCACAAGAAAGTTTACAAAAAGAAAAAAAAAAAAATTTTTTTTTCTAATCTGTCATGTGGTCTGCTGGGAAACCACATGACAGACCAGCAGGACGGAGCCGGAGGCTGCTGCGCGGACAGGTAAGTCGGGGGGGGGATCGGGGGGGTACACAAACTTACCGCATCTGTAGGCAATGCTGCGCATGCGCTGGTTTTGCAGATGTAACAGCGCATGTGCAGCACTGTTTCCAGATGCGATAAGGTAGTGTAGGCAGGGAAAAGTATCTATTTCCCGAAACGCTGTCATCGCAAAAATGACAGGTACCGGAATAGATACTTATGGAGAGGAGGAATGATGAATTCCACCTATAATTAGCTAGAACTCCATGAGAGTTCTAAAGCTAATTATCTCCAGAGAAGTTTTACGTTTAATGAATAGGCCCCTCAGTCTGCAGTGTTGTGGTCACTGGTTGTAAGATTGCTGTGCAGGGGGAAAGGGGGCAGCTGTCATAGTAACCCAGATGCTGAGGACAGACACAGGGTCTGATTAAGGGACGGGCAATAATGCCGCTGTGTACGCAGAGGATAGGCTAACATATGCAAATGTCGCCTAGATTTGCGTCCACGTACAAAGATGCAGTATTGGTTGCAGATCCTTCAATAAACGACCTTCTGAGTAACCCTATGGAGCGCGGAAACTGAGGCACTGATGCCATGTTTTCTGTGCAAGGGATTGCAGCTGCAGTCTGCGGCCCGCCCAGAAAATGGTCGCAACACACCTGCGTTTATGCTGCCACTCCCCCATTACTTCCCCCAAACGCTCCCTCACTGTCAATTATATTGCGGGAAAATAGTCGCTGCGACCATATTACAGCTATCGCAGCTGCTAACATGTTACCCGCTGCTATAGCTCCTGCTTCCTCTGCTCAATCTCCCCCACAGACCGGGAAATGACTCGGCTCATGCTGAGAGGAATAGCCCCATCTAACGGCTGGTGGGATGAGGCGACACTGCAGCCCAGGCACCATGACTGTACAGAGGCGGAGCAGCCAGACTACGGGCAGAGAGGGATTCAAACCACAGACGTCACAGCGAGAGCTGTCCGGTATCTGAGGGTGCTGTCTGGTATCCGAGGCTCCGGCCGGAACAGGTCTATCAGCACGTTGTAAGTGCTGGAGGGAGTCCACACTCACACACTGAGCCTGATGCATACTTGCCTACCCTCCCGATTTGGTCGGGAGCCTCCCGAAAATCGGTGCCGCTCCCGACCTCCCGGGAAAGCAGGCAATCCTCCCGGCCCTGGCGATATGTCCGCCCCCCCCGCCCCTTTAAGTACAAACCCCGGCAGCAGGGGGGCTGAATCGCGTCATCATGGCTCCACCCACGGCTGCACAATGCCATTAATCACGGCATTGTGAAGAGGGGGCGGAGCCATGATGACGCAATCGCGCTGTCACGCCCCCATGCTCCTCCCCCAACGCTGCATCATGTGCCGGGCCCCGCCCCCTTTGGCCGCGTCACGCCCCCAGCCCTGTAAGCCCGACAGCTCCCTCCCGGAAGGAGGGAGCCAAATGTCGGCAAGCATTGCCTGATGCAGAGTAGTAAGTAAGAATGATGGTTTGCATACAACTCTGATGTTAAAAGATCGGCGCATGCGCCAGTCTTCTACTGCGAGATCTCTCCCAGTTCCCCAAAGGAGCAGCCTGATTGAATGGCTACGGTCATTTGGGAGCAAGGAGAGGGCAGGGCCGGCCAGCGTTCACCGAAAGGGGGGCATGTTGAGGCCAGGATCTGCATCTTCCGACGCAGATTTCCTGGCCTCGGCTATGGTTGTGAGATGTCCATCTTGGTAATCTGAGGGTTACTCGGATAGCCAAATGTCTTGCAAGCGATCCAATGGCTGCGGCTCACACCACCATTCAGGAGGCGTCTATGTACTGCTGCATTAGTATATGTATTCGCATCGGATGCAGCAGCGATGGTAACAGTGTACCACTCTCAAGTCAAGCCCAGAATACAGTGATACACATTGATTGTCGCAGCACCACTTTATCTCTCTCCACAGCTTGATACATCTCCGTCTATGAGAAATAAATAGTCTGTAGCATGTTACACTAGGTATGTAGGAGCGATCACACCACACTGCCGCTACTGGCGGACTACAGAGTCCTAGTTACCTACTTAGGGGTCTCCACAGCGGCTTCCCTGCAAGCGGTGAAGCTGGCCCTGTACGGACCACGCTACTGCAGAGCCATGGATTTGTAATATCCACAGAGTAGGAGAAATAAGTCACAACTACCACGGACAATCCAAACACAATTACCCCTGTACTAAGATCCACCGGACAATACCCTTTGATTGACCCTTGGACACTGGAAGATCGGACACCTTGTCCTCTATTTATTTTTCATTTTTTTCCCATCTATATTTTTAATTTGCCTAATTTTTTATTTTTTCGTCCTATATAATTTTGATTCAATTTTTTTATATATTCATTTTTTTTTTTTATACAGTTCTCAGAACAGACTATTTTCCTATATTTATCTTGTTTCTATCTTCACGTATGTTTTTATCTATGTATGCCCTCACATATCCACCTCTTACCCTATTGTGCCAGTGTTCAATTCCCTTGTCTTTATGATCTTAACACTGCTGTGCCAAGTTATGCTGGGCATCCACTACACAATTATCTGTCAGATATCTGTCCAATCTGGCTGGTTGGAATGAAAACCTGGTAATGTATTAATTTATGTGCAAAGCTATACTACCTAGACATAATCCTTTTTATTTGCCATATAATAGTACCATTAAACTGTTTTTTTATAAAACAACCAGTAAACACCTGTTTTAATTATCCTTGAGACTGTATGGAATCCTGGTTTATGTATCAAGATTATTGTTCCATTAGCTGTATTAATACTTTATTACATGCCAGTCCATTATATACATTATATCCTAAGATATACTATCTATACATTATTTGATGATTGCACCATATATGATTGAGCGCTCGCTTGTTTAACACATTTATGTGTTGTTTTGATTAGGTATTTAGGTGCATACTGAGTAGCTATGGAAAAAGGAGATGTTGTAAAGTCAAGGAACATTCATTTGACATTTTCAGTGTTAATTTATGACCCAGGTCCAACTGAACCTTTTCTGCGCGTGCACCAGCAACCCTTTGGCCAGGTTATACTGAAGAGACTGATATATACGGAATCGGTATGAAATACCGCCGGCCGCATGGCAGGCCAACAGAAGCAGAGTTCCCGGCAGCGGAAACCCGACAGCGCTAGAAATCCCAATCGTCCCTAAGGTAAGTATAAACTAACCTAACCCTAACCCTCCTTAGGTGTGCCTAACCTAACCTCCCCCCCAAGTGCCTAATCCCCCCTCTAAGTGCCAAATTCTGAATTTCCTGGTTTCAACCCCTAAATCCTTTTGTTCATAGCTCAAAATTACTGATGAAATAAAAGAAATGTAATTACATTTATGTGTCAGGTCCATTTAATTACAAACTTTATACAAAATGCTAACACGTGTCTTTATTGTGTATAACTAGTGACATTTATATTATGGCATTTTCATCTTCCTCATCCAGAGTCCACCTCTCGGGTCCTGTACAGAGGAGAAGCTGAATGCCTGTCCGTAATGCATATATGTCTGGGTTCCTTAAGTAATATTTCAGTATATTGTCCAGTGTTTACCATGGGTGGGCTGGGGCATGTAGCAGGGGGCATGTGCTCCTTAGGGTCATAAAGCCACAGAATGTGTTCAGCCTCCCTGGTGATCTAGTGGTGCAGTAACTGGCACATCATTGTAACTTGTGGCTTAGTATAGGCGTTCCTCCCTGCTGATCTAGTGGTGCAATAAATGACACATCATTGTAACTTGTGGCTTAGTATAGGTGTTCCTCCCTGGTGATCTAGTGGTGCAGTAACTGGCACATCATTGTAACTTGTGGCTTAGTATAGGCGTTCCTCCCTGGTGATCTAGTGGTGCAGTAACTGGCACATCATTGTAACTTGTGGCTTAGTATAGGCGTTCCTCCCTGGTGATCTAGTGGTGCAGTAACTGGCACATCATTGTAACTTGTGGCTTAGTATAGGCGTTCCTCCCTGCTGATCTAGTGGTGCAGTAACTGGCACATCATTGTAACTTGTGGCTTAGTATAGGCGTTCCTCCCTGGTGATCTAGTGGTGCAGTAACTGGCACATCATTGTAACTTGTGACTTAGTATAGGCGTTCCTCCCTGGTGATCTAGTGGTGCAGTAACTGGCACATCATTGTAACTTGTGACTTAGTATAGGCGTTCCTCCCTGGTGATCTAGTGGTGCAGTAAATGGCACATCATTGTAACTTGTGGCTTAGTATAGGCGTTCCTCCCTGGTGATCTAGTGGTGCAGTAAATGGCACATCATTGTAACTTGTGACTTAGTATAGGCGTTCCTCCCTGGTGATATAATGGTGCAGTAACTGGCACATCATTGTAACTTGTGGCTTAGTATAGGCGTTCCTCCCTGGTGATCTAGTGGTGCAGTAAATGGCACATCATTGTAACTTGTGGCTTAGTATAGGCGTTCCTCCCTGGTGATATAATGGTGCAGTAACTTGCACATCATTGTAACTTGTGGCTTAGTATAGGCGTTCCTCCCTGGTGATCTAGTGGTGCAGTAAATGGCACATCATTGTAACTTGTAGCTTAGTATAGGCGTTCCTCCCTGGTGATCTAGTGGTGCAGTAAATGACACATCATTGTAACTTGTGGCTTAGTATAGGCGTTCCTCCCTGGTGATCTAGTGGTGCAGTAACTGACACATCATTGTAACTTGTGGCTTAGTATAGGCGTTCCTCCCTGGTGATCTAGTGATGCAGTAACTGGCACATCATTGTAACTTGTGACTTAGTATAGGCGTTCCTCCCTGGTGGTCTAGTGGTGCAGTAAATGACACATCATTGTAACTTGTGGCTTAGTATAGGCGTTCCTCCCTGGTGATCTAGTGGTGCAGTAACTGGCACATCATTGTAACTTGTGGCTTAGTATAGGCGTTCCTCCCTGGTGGTCTAGTGGTGCAGTAAATGGCACATCATTGTAACTTGTGGCTTAGTATAGGCGTTCCTCCCTGGTGGTCTAGTGGTGCAGGAATTGGCACATCATTGTAACTTGTGGCGTAGTATAGGCGTTCCTCCCTGGTGATCTAGTGATGCAGTAACTGGCACATCATTGTAACTTGTGACTTAGTATAGGCGTTCCTCCCTGGTGGTCTAGTGGTGCAGTAACTGGCACATCATTGTAACTTGTGGCTTAGTATAGGCGTTCCTCCCTGGTGATCTAGTGATGCAGTAACTGGCACATCATTGTAACTTGTGGCTTAGTATAGGCGTTCCTCCCTGGTGATCTAGTGGTGCAGTAACTGGCACATCATTGTAACTTGTGGCTTAGTATAGGCGTTCCTCCCTGGTGGTCTAGTGATGCAGTAACTGGCACATCATTGTAACTTGTGGCTTAGTATAGGCGTTCCTCCCTGCTGATCTAGTGGTACAGTAACTGGCACATCATTGTAACTTGTGGCTTAGTATAGGCGTTCCTCCCTGCTGATCTAGTGGTGCAGTAACTGGCACATCATTGTAACTTGTGGCTTAGTATAGGCGTTCCTCCCTGGTGATCTAGTGGTGCAGTAACTGGCACATCATTGTAACTTGTGACTTAGTATAGGCGTTCCTCCCTGGTGATCTAGTGGTGCAGTAAATGGCACATCATTGTAACTTGTGACTTAGTATAGGCGTTCCTCCCTGGTGATCTAGTGGTGCAGTAAATGGCACATCATTGTAACTTGTGACTTAGTATAGGCATTCCTCCCTGGTGATATAATGGTGCAGTAACTGGCACATCATTGTAACTTGTGGCTTAGTATAGGCGTTCCTCCCTGGTGATCTAGTGGTGCAGTAACTGGCACATCATTGTAACTTGTGACTTAGTATAGGCGTTCCTCCCTGGTGATCTAGTGGTGCAGTAACTGGCACATCATTGTAACTTGTGGCTTAGTATAGGCGTTCCTCCCTGGTGATATAATGGTGCAGTAACTTGCACATCATTGTAACTTGTGGCGTAGTATAGGCGTTCCTCCCTGGTGATCTAGTGGTGCAGTAAATGGCACATCATTGTAACTTGTGGCTTAGTATAGGCGTTCCTCCCTGCTGATCTAGTGGTACAGTAACTGGCACATCATTGTAACTTGTGGCTTAGTATAGGCGTTCCTCCCTGGTGATCTAGTGGTGCAGTAACTGGCACATCATTGTAACTTGTGGCTTAGTATAGGCGTTCCTCCCTGGTGATCTAGTGGTGCAGTAACTGGCACATCATTGTAACTTGTGACTTAGTATAGGCGTTCCTCCCTGGTGATCTAGTGGTGCAGTAAATGGCACATCATTGTAACTTGTGACTTAGTATAGGCGTTCCTCCCTGGTGATCTAGTGGTGCAGTAAATGGCACATCATTGTAACTTGTGACTTAGTATAGGCATTCCTCCCTGGTGATATAATGGTGCAGTAACTGGCACATCATTGTAACTTGTGGCTTAGTATAGGCGTTCCTCCCTGGTGATCTAGTGGTGCAGTAAATGGCACATCATTGTAACTTGTGGCTTAGTATAGGCGTTCCTCCCTGGTGATCTAGTGGTGCAGTAACTGGCACATCATTGTAACTTGTGACTTAGTATAGGCGTTCCTCCCTGGTGATCTAGTGGTGCAGTAACTGGCACATCATTGTAACTTGTGGCTTAGTATAGGCGTTCCTCCCTGGTGATATAATGGTGCAGTAACTTGCACATCATTGTAACTTGTGGTTTAGTATAGGCGTTCCTCCCTGGTGATCTAGTGGTGCAGTAAATGGCACATCATTGTAACTTGTGGCTTAGTATAGGCGTTCCTCCCTGGTGATATAATGGTGCAGTAACTTGCACATCATTGTAAATTGTGACTTAGTATAGGCGTTCCTCCCTGGTGATCTAGTGGTGCAGTAAATGGCACATCATTGTAACTTGTAGCTTAGTATAGGCGTTCCTCACAAGTTTCTGCAGGGTAGCTGGCAGAGGGCTTTAGCTTGGAGACACTGGACTCAAGTCAGAACAGCCGGAGAACAGAATCGCATTTTGCGCTATACTGGGGGTCACAGGAAACAAGTAGATGTTTATTGCTCAGTCATTAAAAAGAAAATGACTCTGGGGGGGCATGGCCTAACTCCTGAACAGAGCAGACGTGTTCTCCTGCAGCTCCCTATACCACCCACCTATAAACTTGTCTCCTGCTGGACCCCGCTGCCTTAGTGGGTCCACTCTGCCACCCCCGACCGCCTGCTGTCCCGCTGACCCTTTACCCGGACTCTGGGAGGGATCCGAAGCTCCCGAGTCGCTGAGGCCTACACTTATTCCAGAAGCCCCGGCCTCAATTTTGGAGCTCCACACACCGGAGCGGGCCGAATCGATTGTGATCGCCGCTGGACGGGTCCGCGTTCTCCATGCACCCTCCGGACCCCTGCTTGCAGCCAAGGACATCAGGTGGGGCCGCATGTGTCCCCAAGGGGCCCCCTTAGACTCCCGCGATCGGAAGCGCTGGATGCCGCCATCTTCCCTGCAGGATCTCACAGCTCTGTGGTAACTCCGCTTGGGGTCTGATCTTGCGGGTGTCCTTCATTCTCACTGACTCTCAGCGGCTTTACTGCTGCTGTACTACTAGGTGGGGGTCAGTTGCTACTTCTGGAGCCCAGCACGACTTACCGCTCCCAGGGGATATTGAAGCTGCGAGCCATCTCACTCATAGTGCCCATCAGCTTATACTGCAGCCTTGTAAGCTGTGTGGTGCTTGTTTTACAACTAGTATTGACAAGCCCCTTGTAGGTTTATTGACCCTGATTTTTTCCTGCAACCCTCCATATTGCAGAGGTCTAAACAGTCAGTCCCAATAGACTGCAGACTATCAGTATTGTTCTTCTATTATATTGTTGTACACACATCACAAACAAAAGCCAAGATCAACTAGCTAAACCATATTTCAACCTACATAAAGAAATAAAGATCAAGAGAAAGGGAAAATAGTGAGAAGAAATGATTTGCTTTCAATTCTGCAATACTGGCTCCCTCTTGTGACGACTTGTGGTAATTTCTCTATATGAACAACTACATCACTCTTTAACAGTTCCATTTAACATCTCAACACCTCATTTATGGCTCCCTAAACACCAGAATTCATACCCTCTAGGAGTCTATTCATTGGTCTTATCACCTCAATCTCCCTGACCTCTCTCCGACAGTGAACTGCCTTTACCATCATGAGCAGATCCATTACGAGAACCAAGAAACCAAGTGGCGATATCGCTCAACATTTCGCGAAAAACGTCAAAATGTCACAACCGTAAAATTCTACCTCTCCCTCACTTTCGCTTCCAGATGAAGATAGAACATCTTCCCCTGCCCTCTCTACCAAGGACGATATCCTAGCCCTAAGATCACTAATTACCGATTTTAAAGATTCCTTGGAGACCAAACTTGACAAGGCAGTTTTATCTATTAAATCAGATATCTCCTCCTTGGCCTCTAGAACGTCTAAACTGGAATCACGTCAGGATATTCTTCATAAAGCTCAGACTGAGACCCACAAAGACCTAGATCATATAGCTCAAGAACTTTCTGATCTTCGCACGAAAAATGAGGATCTTGAGAACCGTGAAAGAAGAAATAACCTCCGTATTCGAAATATACCAGAATCCATAACCTCAGAATCTTTGGAACCCTACCTTCATAAGATGTTCTCTTTTATCCTCCCAGATCTGGGCTCTCGTCACATGCCTCTGGAACGGGCACATAGAGCACTCAGACCCAAACCTCGGGAGGGTGACCCCCCGAGAGATGTCATTATAAGATTTCTCAGCTTCAAAGATAAAGAATCTATCCTAGCCCCAACCCGAGCCAAACCTCACATCCTATACGAGAATACCAAACTTCAGTTTTATCAAGACCTTGCACCTACCACAATAATTAAAAGAAGAGAACTCAGAGAACTAACAAGGGCTCTATGTGAACGTGGAATTCAATACCGCTGGGGGTTCCCCTTCAAACTTATTATCGATCTACACGGTAAAACGATTATTATTCGAAACCCTAGAGAGGGTAAAGACTTGCTGAATCACCTTGAAGAATCCGGACCCCCTCCTCATTCAACTAATGACAGCACTTGAACTTTGCATTAATCAAAAATGAAAATATACTCGTTTAATAGGTTTTGTTATTTTACATGAGTCCTACTCAGTCATACCTATTACCTTGGATCTTTGACTCCCACTCTTACATCAATATCCGAGGTGACTTATATCCTTTTTTTGTCAATATAGGCTGTTCTTATTGCAAAATCTATACATCATGATGTTCTTGTTTTCCTACTTGTATGTTGTTTATCCACAGATTGTACATCAGTCGTTTACCACATGTTCTAGAAAATGTTATATAAGTCTTTCAAACTTATTTCAGTTCCCATTCATAGCGAATGTCTTATTTTACGGTACTTGAAGTTCTTATTACTGGATTATATATACTAATTATACGTTTTTTATAATACAATATAGGCCTTATCATACATTTATTATTGTTAGAACACACCCAGAGGGTTCTATCTACATTCAATTCTGTTTAGATTAATTTATATTTAGCCAGTGAATATTTTGTATACTAAATTTTTTTTTTTTCTTTCTTTTGTCTGCTTCTTTTTTATTTTCATATTTCCTAGAGGTTATAGAAATCAAGTTTCTTAAACCTCTCTGGACTCTTAAGTCCTAATCTCTGTGTGTGATATCCTCCGCTAGACTCGGGGATTTCATAACCGATCTTCTTCCTTACCCCTCCCTTCTTTCTTTTTTTTTTTCTTTTTCTTTTTCTTCTTTCTTTCCTCCCTCTACCCCGTAGGCGAGTCGGTACCCAACTTTTATTTACTTTCCCCCTAAACCTAATCTTGCATTCTAAAATCCATTAAAATGCCTTTAACCTTCGCTTCCATGAATGTCAAAGGTCTCAATACGCCTCAGAAACTATCACTATTATTTCGCTCCATTCGTGGCCTTAAAGCTGGCATTGTACTACTACAGGAAACCCATTTTCGTGCTTCCTCTCACCCATCTCTCCAATCTAAACATTTCTCAAACGTGTTTTACTCTTCCAGTCCGACTAAACACAACGGTGTAGCTATACTAATCAACAATAAACTACCCTTTGTTCAAGATTCTGTCCTTACAGACACAGATGGCAGGTTCATTATTATAACAGGAAAATTGGGACATATAGACCTGACAATAGCGCATATATATACGCTCCTAACACAAACCAAATTTCCTTCAACCCTAAATAAACGAAGGAAGGGCCTTATTGTAGGTGGGGACTTTAATGCTGTTCTTAACCCAGAACTCGATAAATCGTACTCTCCAAATCATCCCCAAGCACATCAACTAAGCAAATCTCTTAACAAACACCTGCGAGAATCGGAACTTTTCGACGCTTGGCGAGCATTTAATCCCTCCTCTCGCGACTACACTTTCTTTTCTCCCCCCCATCAAACCTATTCTAGAATTGATCTGTTTCTCTGTTGCACTCAATTTTCAGAACACATAGTCAATTCCTCTATTCTTCCCAATACATGGTCGGACCATTCTATTCTTACAATTGCTCTCAATCTCCTAGAGACACCTATGTCTAAACATCCTTGGCACTTAAATGAAACGCTTCTGAAGATACCCCAATTTCAAGAAAAAATTAGATCTGCAGTGACCGATTATTTTTCTACTAATAAAGCAAGTTCCCCCTGTTCACCTTTGGTTTGGGAAGCCCACAAATCGGTTATACGCGGACGTATAATTAGCTATGTCTCCTATAGAAATAAGACTAATAAACTTCAATTAGCTCATTTGACTGAAGAAGTTCAAAGATTAGAAACCTCTCACAAAAACAATCCTTCACATATTTATAAAAAACTCACATCAGCTAAAAATGATCTTAACGCCCTTCTGGCGGAAAAAAATGAGAAATCCCTCCGCTGGCTTAACCAGCGTTTCTATGAAAAAGGTAATAAGGCGGACACTCTACTAGCCAATAGATTACAATCCCGGAAAGCTAGATCTGCCATTCAAGCCCTTAGAGACGACAATGGGGAATCTTAATACAACCCAGTAGCCATAAATACTATTTTTAAGACCTATTATAGCCATTTATATAACCTTTCAGAATCAGCCAGTTCGGATTCCAATTCTGACTCTCAAACTGCAGATTATTTATCCTCATGTGATCTCCCTTGTATTGAAAAAACAATTATCGGGAACACTTGGTCTTCCCATAACAGAAGAAGAAACATGTAATGCTCTGAAATCACAAAAAACATCTAAAGCACCTGACCCTGATGGATTCCCAATATCCTATTACAAAACGTTCCAAGCTTCTTTAATTCCACATCTCACTGAAATGTTTAACCAAATTTTAAATGGTGAAACTTTTCATCCCTCTACCACTAGAGCTACCATCACAGTCATTCCCAAACCGGGTAAGGATCCACTCCTCACTTCTAATTACCGACCCATTTGACTACTTAACGTGGATTTAAAAATCTTCGCTAAGATCCTGGCAAACAGGCTTAACCCCCTTCTACCCAACCTTATCCATCCGGATCAGGTAGGCTTTGTCCCGTCCAGGCAGGCACTTGATAATACTAGGCGAACAGTGGACATTATCCACTATATAATCATCAACTTCCTTCTCTTGTGCTTGCTCTGGACGCGGAGAAAGCCTTTGATAGGGTTTCCTGGTCATTTATGATACACACGCTTACTTCTTTTGGCCTCGGGGGTAAATTTTTACAAGCTATTAAATCCCTTTACTTTAATCCAACTGCATCTGTTCTGGCTGGGGGGATACTTTCAGATCCTTTTTCTATAACTAATGGTACCCGACAGGGCTGCCCGTTATCGCCCCTTATATTTGCATTGATTATCGAACCGCTAGCTAGGAGAATACGGGCTAACCCTGACATATCTGGTGTAACTATTGGAAACTCTCAATACACTCTCTCTCTTTATTTGCTGATGATATTCTTCTTACTTTGACCAAACCACTTTCCTCTCTACCAAATTTATTTCATGAATTGTCCCTATATGGAGACCTGTCGGGCTACAAAGTCAATCAAACTAAATCTGAAGCTCTTCCCATTCATCTCCCGGGTGATCTGAAATGGCTATTGCAATTGAATTTTAATTTCCATTGGAGAACAGACTCTTTGCGATATCTTGGGGTTAATATTACTAAAACATATGATCACCTATATAAAGCGAATTATCCTCCTTTGTTTAAAACAATCGAACAGGATCTCCTGCAGTGGAAAACTTATTTTATCTCATGGATTGGGCGTATCAATGCAATAAAGATGAATGTTTTACCAAAATTGCTTTATCTGTTTCAGACTCTACCTGTGGCAATTCCAACCCAAGTCCTCAACCAACTCCAATCTTTATACTGTAAATTTATTTGGAACTATAAGAGACCTCGTATATGTCGAGATATCTTAGCTAGAAGATCATCAGACGGAGACCTCGTATATGTCGAGATATCTTAACTAGAAGATCATCAGACGGAGGCCTAGGTTTGCCTCTCTTACTACGCTACTATAAAGCTTCTCATTTGAGTCAGATGGTGGCCTGGCATGCTCCTAGTTTTACTAAACGCTGGGTTGACATTGAGAATGATTTAGTGGGTTATGATTCAATCTCACATTTGCCTTGGTTACCTTTCAAATACAGGCCGCGCACTGCCCTCTCCATACCGACGGCAGCTCTGACACTCTTCATATGGGATAATCTTAATAAAAAACTCTCTCTCTCCACCTATCCATCTCCTCAAACCCCCATATGGAACAACCCTTCCTTCCCACCAGGCCTCTCACCTACCATGGCATCTACCTGGACCAGGGCGGGTATTACCCGCCTTCATCATATTATAGGACAATTCGCCCCTCAAACGTTTAATGATATTCAGGAAAAACACGACATTCCCAACTCGTTACATTACCAATATTTGCAAATTCGCCACTTCATCACCTCTTTATTTCCCACTAACTCACCTCGAAATCCCTCTCCTATAGAAAGATACTGCATTCACCGATCTACTGACAAGGGTACTATGGACCTCATTCAGAGTCGGTCGAAGCGGCCGCACGGTCGTACGCCACCGATGTTCGCTATACTGCGCATGCATAAAGTTCGCAATGCGCGTGCACAAACTAGCCGCTACGATCAGAAATTTCTCTCTCCTTGAACACAGCCAGGTCGGCAGTTTGAGTGACAGATTGAGGCGTTTGTGGGTGGTAACAGGGGAAGGTGCTTGAAAATGGGGGAGTGGAGATCCGAACGCAGGCGTGCCTAATTATGCGAACGGCGTTTTATGGGAGTGCATACGGTTTATGGGAGTGCATAATTAACAAAGTAGCGTCATGGCACATGTGACATGGGAGGTTTTTACACTGACATGATCGTAGAGCTTAAGAGAGGGTATGGTCAACCTTAAGCTCTACGACCAGTGCCGATGGTTCCCGATGGTCTCGATTAATCCTTATATGCCCGGAGATGACGTGCAATGCATACGAGAAGGGGGCGTATTTTTTTGTCTTCCGACCGCTTCCTCCCCTTGGTCGGCCAACTACCGATCCGAACTTAGGGACGCAACTTGCGAGGGAATCATTTGAATATCCAGCCCCTTTTTCCGTGCGGCCGCTTTGACCGACTCTGAATGAGGTCCAATATCTTTACTCTACCATTCTATATTGGCACCGGAATCCCCCTTAACCTCGACACACGAGCTAGCATGGGAGACAGATCTGGGACACCCATTGGGCGATGACACCTGGGAGACAATACCTTACTATTTCTAAATGTTCCATCAGTGTAGCAATCAAAGAAAATTCATATAAAGTTCTCACAAGATGGTATTTAGTCCCAGAACGCCTCCATCATATGTATCCCAACACTTCTAACCTGTGCTGGAGACCATGTGGTCATGTCGGTACATTTTTTCACATTTGGTGGTCGTGCCCAAAGATAGGCCCATTCTGGAATATGGTTTGCTCCCTCATATCATCTGCTGTCACCCTACCTTTCTCTCTTTCCCCCGCTAACATTTTACTTTGTGTCCCAATGGATCAGGTTTCCAAAGACGCTAATAAATTAATTCTCCACATCTCCTGTGCAGCTAAGTATCAACTAGCACGCAACTTGAAAAAAATTAATACCCCAACTAAACAAGAACTTTTAAATAGAATCTGGTTTGTTTCTAAAATGGAATATACTACCAGCCTCTAAAATAACTCAGTGCATAAATTCCATTCAATTTGGTCACCCTGGTACTCCTCTCAAGCAACTCCTATTCCAGGTCTCTCATGAATCACATCCTCTATATCTATTCCTGATGTTTTCATTTATTTATTTTTATTTTTTTCACGTTACCTCGACTCGCTTACACACTCCCACCCTCCTCTTTTTTTAATTTTTTTTATATACTTTCCCTTCATCCCAAATATTCTCTACCTGAACTTTTATTTTCTTACCACATTCTACCAATGTTGTTATAACTACTTAAGATAACATTCTCCTCAATTTTAAATTAGTTGAAGAACTCTTTCTAGTATAACATAACCGGTGTATTTTTTTTCTATATGTTATATATATATTGTTTTCGAAGAATATATTTACTGTGACACCAAATTGTACTGTTTACTTTTAATTCTAATAAACGATAAAAAAAAAAGAAAATGACTCTACAGGTTACAGAAGTTCATCCATTCTTGATGTCCAGAAAGATACACACAATCTGGGCTCACAGGCCCCTTTTCGTTCTGTTCTTACACACAGTACCACAGTAAGTCCGTCCTGGGTCCCTTAACTAATCAATCAAAGTGCGACTGGTCGTCATGCCCTGTACTTGCATACATTTAACATTGTCCCTTATGGATTGTGGGGAGTGGTCACTCCCTTGTGCCTAAGAGATAATCAGCTCCCAGGTGCCGGCACATCTGGAGACGGAGGGGGGTTCCCTCTAAAACTATATTTGATGCTGTGCTCAGTGCCGGGCTTTGTTAGGAGAGACCTGCAGTCCCCAGCATGGGGCACTCAGCCCTGCAGCCTGGGACTATGGGCTTGATTCAGACCCGGTCGCTAAAAGCGAACGCTCGCTCCCAGCGTATGCAAATTCAGAACACACCCAGCAAGGCAGGTGATCGCACAGCAAGGCATAAGCACACCCACTATGTCTTGGCGTGCGATCACTTCATGTATGTAGATGCCCACCAGCCTGTCTTAAGATGCCCACTCGCGCACGTCATCTCCAGGAAGTGTATGCAAGCATCGGTACATCGGGTTCAATCAGAAGCATTCGCAGCGCTTGTGGTTGCCTTTACCCTACCGCAAGCACTGCGAGCACTTCAGTGTAAAAACCAGCCAGGTGACGTGTACCATGACGCTGCCTGTTAATTATGCACACCTGAATGGTGTTGAAACACCCTGGCACGCCTGCGATCGCACCTCCACTCCCCCGTTATTAGTGTCCTGCCCCTGTTACCACCCACAAACGGCCTCTCCTGTCACTCATTCCACTGGGCTGTCTTTGCTGGGCGAGCAAGCGCTTCCCGATCTCTCGGACTAGTTCGCACACGCATACTGCGATGCATACCGATGGGTACATTTGCTAACATCGCCAGCCACGAGCGTACGCTTGCTATCGAACGGGTCTGAATCAGGCCCTATGTTCGGAATGGGATTGTAAAGCCGGTGGCTGTTTAGCTGGCAGTTCAAATCCCGACATCGTGAGGCCGAAAGTTTGAAATGCCGACAGCGGAGGTAAGTAAAGATAACCCTTCCCTCCCCCCCCTTACCCCTCCCTTAGGGGTGCCTAACCCTAACCTCCCCACTAGTGCCTAACCCTAACCCCCCTCCCCGCTCCCTAAACCTAACCATACTGGGGGGGTGCCTAACCCTAACCCCCCCTTCCCCTAGCCTAACACTAACCGTCCCGGGGGGGTGCCTACCCCTGAGTCCCTCTGGGAGCCTCCTAACCTAAGAAGATGCGCTCCCCGGACTTACCTCCGTCGGGCCCACGTCGTTCTGTATTCCGGCTTCGGGATTATAATAGGCGTAGGTATTGTGTATCTGCATTCTGCCGTCGGGATTGTGCAGGGCCACCGGTCACTTAACTACAACCCCTATGTTCTGGCTGCAGCGGCCGTACTCTAACACGCTGCACCCGGGGGTTACCTGTATGTCGCTGGAGCGCTACAGCCACTGCACTGAGTCTGGCTGCGGGCGCTTCTTACTGCCCCTCTCAGCTCTGGGGGCCTTCCCGGTCTCCCCGCGTGTTACCACTCAGCCCTGCACTCCGGGACAATTGTCCCAGCTGCAGCAGCTCTCTGCCGCCCAGGAGTGCTGGGGCGCAGGAAGCTATGATCCAGCATTTGGCATACAGCCCCGCAGCCCGGGACCACGTCCAGCTACAGCGGCTCTTTCTATGCCGTCTCTGCACCAAAGTTTAACCTTTTTGCCGCAGCAGCCGGAGGGGATCTGGGGCTGCGGCACATGACATCATTTAAAATACATTTTAAAATGGTGCCGTGGCATGAGGGTTAACCTTCAGCGTCGCGGCCGCCATCTTGGCCACGTGGGGAGAGGGGAAGCTGGCTCGGGACTGGGACCCGGCCACAGAGCTATTTAACTTTTTCAAACTAATTTACCAAATTAGTTTTCTGTGACAAGTAAAATGTAACGCGAGCCACAAACTAACTTGTTCTGTATGAAGTTGGCAGGTGTGGCGACGTGTGTACCGCTGAGGGTAAAGGTATGCGGGATGTGTAGTATGTTATATGTGCATGCTCTGTCCTGCCGGCTATGGGTCCCTTTACTAGTACATAACAACTAAATATGTCCACATTTCATTTATTGTCTATACAAAGTTTGAGGCTTTTTCCACAGGACAAATATATATATAAATGTAAGTGATGGCCCTTGGGTTGCTAAATAAAGCCTGTGTGTGACCTCCCATGACTCTTGGACTAGTTTGCCTCCTCCCACCCTAATTTATCCCTCCTAATCCCCCTTTCTGATTTATCCCAAGTGTGTCTGCATCCCCCCCCCCCCCCCTCCTTATCGCTCTACCGGACTGATCCCAGCTTGTCCAAAGCTCTTAACATTTGACTGTTCAGATTGTGTCTCAGATCTGAGCGCACATGTGGAATAATTGATGACACACTATGCACCTTAAGCAGCGTTACTGAAGGCATATTATATTATCTGAATAATGACAATATGCCCCATTGTATACCTTGCAAACCATAAAACAAATATATTGGGAGGGGCAGAAGGGGTGCCTCAGTTATGCAGGTGTCCTAAAGGTCTAATGGGTTGATGTGGAAGTTGTGGCTTCTGCAGGTTAAACATTGGTACTCCCAGTGAAGTAAAGAGTCTTTGTACAGGGAGAGGCACAGCACAGATGAGGCATCCTCACTTACACAATAACTATTTGCCCAGTTCCGGGGTTACAGCTCCATCCGCCCCCATTATTAATCTGTCCCAGTCACCTCTGCCGGCTGCTGCCATTGGCTGACGTACAGTTCTCTCCTCCACAGTCATTTTGTAGAATAACTGGACATTTCCAACAGTAATCAGCACTGATAGGTCATGTGCAGCCCACATAATGTACTAAGCATATTACACATGTAATGAGTAGAGATGTGCGCCGACCCCCGTGTTTTGGTTTTGGATCTGGATCTCCCCTGGTTTTGGATCTGGATTGGTTTTGCCAAAACCTCACCTCCGTGTTTTGTTTTCGTGTTTTGGTTTTAGATCTGGATTTTTTTTCTTAAAAAAAAACAAAACTAAAATCACATAAAATGGGCCTTTTTATGTTCCTACAGTATCAATAACATTTATTTCCACTCATTTCCAGTCAATTTTGACCACCTCACAGCTCACAATATTGATTTTTTTTCATCCAGTTATAGGGCCAAAAGGTTGCATCCAGCTTGCTGGCTCAAAACTGATTGATATAATTATTAATAGAGTTGAGGACTGTGCAAAGATGATGGTTGGGATACCATTGAGGATTGAAGAATTGATAGTTGGTGCAGCCCCTGGCTGTAAAATTGATAATAAATTAAAAACAATTAATTGGTGAAGCCCCTGGCTGATAAATTGATAATAAAGTAATTAAAAACAATTCATTGGGTGCAGCCCCTGGCTGCAAAAATTGATAATAAATTAATTTTAAAAAAATAACAATTAATTGGGTGCAGTCCCTGGCTGAATAATTGCAATTCATTGGTACAGCCCCTGGCTGTTAAATTGATAATAAATTAATTTTTTTTTAAAAACAATTCATTGGGTGCAGCCCCTGGCTGAATAATTAATAAAAAGACATTCATTGGTACAGCCCCTGGCTTAATAATTAATAAAAATAAATTCATTGGTACAGCTCCTGGCTATAAAATTGATAATAAATTAATTTAAAAATAAATAATTGGTTCCTAAACCAACCATAACATTAATTTAAAATGTCAGGCAGCAATGTTCCAACCAGCACATAATGGAAAGGAAAAAGGTGCAACATGGAATAGTCCTTGGGCCCTCCCACCCACCCTTATGTTGTATACGAAACAACAACTCAATCATTTCAGCAACAAGGACTGCCAATTGTGGCTGAAATTATTGGTTTGTTTGGACCCCCATAAAACAAGCTGCCAATGTGCATTGGACAAGGAAATGAAAATTATCCCATACACAAACTGGCTTTACATTACAAGTTGTCGTCGTCCTCGTCATCCCCATCAGTGTGTACATCCTCTCCTTCACACAATATTAATTTGTCCCCGCTGGAATCCACCATAGGCGCCTCTGTAATTTTTTTATGTAATTGTTGGTAGAGGTCTTCCTCATGGAATTTGTAATTCATTTTAATGAACATCATTTTCTCCACATTTTGAGGAAGTAACTTCCTATGCCGATCACTGACAAAGTTGCCAGCTGCACTGAAAACTCTTTTGGAGTACACACGGGGAGGTGGGCATCTTAAGTAATGCAAAGCTAGTTTGTTTATGGGAGTCCAACTTGCCTCTTTTTCCTGCCAGTACTGAAAGGGACTGTCTGACATGCCTATTAGGATGTTATCTCTGAAATAGTCCTCCACCATTCTGTGAATGGAGATCGCATCACACATAGTCACGGTAGAAGACATGTCACTAGTATGCAGTTCTCTCAGGCCTGACCAGATGTCATTTTTTGGTGAGCGATCTGCATGACCAGCAGGCTTTCTGTAAGGAAAATTTAGTCTTTTCCTGGCAGCTGCAGAAACTGAAGGAAGAGATGATGGCATTTCACGTGTGGCTGCAGCTGACAATTTTTTTACCAATAGCTCTTTGCATAGTTTTAGATTTCGGTCCGTTGGAAAAAAAACTCACAAGGTAGGACTTAAACCTAGGATCCAGAATATTCACCAAAACATATTTTTCAGATTTCAATAGATTGACGACTCTTGGATCCTGGTGAAGTGAATCAAGGGCTTGATCCACCAGTCCGACATACTTTGTGCAATCGCTCCGTTTCACCTCCTCCTTCAGTGTCTCCAGCTGTTTTTGCAAAAGTCTGATGAGGGGAATGACCAGACTCAAGCTGGCAGTGTCTGAACTAACTTCACGTGTGTCAAGTTCCTTCAGTTTCTCCAATGCGCTTGGGTAAGGTGCATTCCCCCTCCACGACCTATGTCTAGTCCGTTGTATAGCCCTGGATGGCCTTTTGCTGTTCCTCCATCCGCTGAAGCATATAGAGAGTGGAATTCCACCTAGTTACTACCTCTTGCTTCAGCTGATGACAGGGCAAAATTAACAGTACCTGCTGGTCATGCAATCTTCTACAAGCGGTCGCCAAATGTCTAAAATGTCCGGATATTTTGCGGGCCACGGAGAGTATCTCCTGCACGACCGTTACAGTTTTTAAAAAACGGTGCACCACCAAATTAATTGTGTGAGCAAAACCATGGGACGTGTTGGAATTCGCCCACATGTAATGCTCTCACAATATTGGTGACATTGTCCAAAATCACAAATCCCGAGGAGAGTCCAAGTGGGTTAAGCCATTTAGCAATGATTTCCCTGAGTTTTCTAAGAGGTTCTCAGCGGTATGCCTCTTAGTGAAACCAGTTCTACAAAGAGTAGCCTGCCTCTGTATCAGCTGTCTTTTGGTAGATGTTGTTGTTGCAGTAATGGCGGATACTGGACGCACATCTAATGGCGTCAGTAATATGCTGTGCAAATGGGTGATTGCTGTCATACTTGTTTGCCCTTGCAAATGATTGTTTAACAGTTAATAGTTTTTTGGAGGATACGCTACAAGTAGTCTTCCTCCTGGTCCCCTTCTTGGATGAAGATTCACTCACAGCAACAGGCATAGTCATCAAGGATCCTTCTGAGGAATCACGGATAGGAGAGGAGTCAATCATGCTTCGAATACCAACATTGGATGCAGCAGGACTACTCCCGATGACAAATGAGGATGTTGATGATGCAGGTGTTGGTGTTGGAGATCGAAGGCGCTTGGATCTCACAGAGAGGGAGCAGGTAGGTGACACTGTACTTGTTACGTTTTGAGTTTTGGAATTTGGCGACGTACACTCTGATATTTGATGAATGCGCTCGAAGTGACGTAACAAGGAGGAGGTTCCTAGGTAGTTTAGGTCCCTCCCTCTACTCACTCTTGCTTGGCAACGGTCACATATGGCTTTACAACTGTTGCCCGGATCCGGGTGGAAATAATTCCACACGTGAGAAGTGGATTTTTTTGTCTTTTGTCCCGGCATGACAACAATGGGCTTTAGCTTTTTCAATCCATGGGCAACAGCTGTTTCCTTACTTACATAAAGGACATCCTCGGCATCAACATCCTCATCACCAACATCTTCATCATCAACATCCTCATCATCCTTAGCGCCTTCAACTACCAAAATATCCTCCTCCATGTGCAATTCCACAGAAGCATCCAAGATGACTATGTCTGCAAGATGTTGACTGCCCTTCCCCACATTTACAGAGGGCACACAAATGTTGGAACTTGGAGGATCCTCCAGCACACTAGTATTTAGGTAAGGCTCACACATGGCAATCGTGGACACACTTGCTCTCTCCTCGGGGATTTGTGATTTCGATTTCTCAGGGCACACAGTTGTTTTTTCTGAAGGGCTATCAGAATCAGAAACAGCAGTCTTCATAAAGAAAGGCCAAGGCCTTATCCTTTCCTTGCCACTTTGGTGGTGAATGGCATATTGACAATTTTTTGTTTATCTAAAGTCAAATTTCCTTTCAATTTTTTTTTCTTAACCTCAGTAAAATTTGGTTTACCATATCGATGGCGTGACTTAAGCCCTGGGGCATGGGCCTTCATAGAGGACGAGGCCTTGCACTGCTGGTGGCAGCTACAACATGTGGTTTTTGGCCTTGCTCTCCTGTCATGTGACAGCCCTCCATATTTTCTGTGGTCTTGAAGCGGTGTCACAAGCACCAATAGTGTAGCCAAGGTGCGGTTCCAAAATTCACACACACGTGCAGCCGTACGTACACAGAAAAAAAATTGACAAAAAAAGAAAAAAATTTTACAAAAATTTCAGCTCCAGAACTTGGGCTGGAGTCGGGCAGCACTAAGTTGCGTTGCCGACTTGCTAGATCTTGTGCGGCTAAGCCTAACACGCACAGACAATTATTTATTAGACAAAAAAATAGACAATTTTTTATTTTTTTTTCAGCTCCAGAACTTGGGCACAAAGCACAGATTGAGATTGCATTGCCCACTTGCTAGATCTTGTGCGGTTAAGCCTAACACACACAGACAATTATTAGACAAAAAAAGAAAAGTTTCTTTTTTTGGGGGGGGCCATAACTTGGGCCCAGAGCGCCAATTGATGACGACTGGAGTCGGGCAGCACTAGGTTGCAACTTGCTGTATATTGTGCGGCTAAGCCTCACACGCACAGACATGCAGAAAATAAATTGACAGAACCTGGGCCCAGATGGACGCAGCAGACAGCACAGCACCAGCCCAGATGGACACAGCAGACAGCACAGCACCAGCCCAGATGGATCAGCACCAGCCCAGGACACAGCAGACCTCACAGCACCAGACAGCACAGCACCAGCCCAGATGGGCGCAGCAGACAGCACAGCACCAGCCCAAATGGATTAGCACCAGCCTAGATGGACGCAGCAGACAGCACAGCACCAGACCAGATGGATCAGCACCAGCCCAGGACACAGCAGACCTCACAGCACCAGACAGCACAGCAACAGCCCAGATGGATCAGCACCAGCCCAGATGGGCGCAGCAGACAGCACAGCACCAGCCCAGATGGATCAGCACCAGACAGCACAGCACCAGCCCAGATGGATCAGCACCAGCCCAGGACACAGCAGACCTCACAGCACCCGACAGCACAGCACCAGCCCAGATGGATCAGCACCAGCCCAGGACACAGCAGACAACACAGCACCAGCCCAGATGGATCAGCACCAGCCCAGGACACAGCACAGCACCAGCCCAGATGGATCAGCACCAGACAGCACAGCACCAGCCCAGAATGGATCAGCACCAGCCCAGGACACAGCAGACCTCACAGCACCAGCCCAGATGGATCAGCACCAGCCCAGAATGGATAAGTACCAGCCCAGGACACAGCAGACCTCACAGCACCAGACAGCACAGCACCAGCCCATAATGGATCAGCACCAGCCCATAATGGATCAGCACCAGCCCAGGACACAGCAGACCTCACAGCACCAGACAGCACAGCACCAGCCCAAATGGATTAGCACCAGCCTAGATGGACACAGCAGACAGCACAGCACCAGCCCATAATGGATTAGCACCAGCCCAGGACACAGCAGACAGCACAGCACCATCCCAGATGGATCAGCACCAGCCCAGAATGGATCAGCACCAGCCCAGGACACAGCAGACCTCACAGCACCAGACAGCACAGCACCAGCCCATAATGGATCAGCACCAGCCCATAATGGATCAGCACCAGCCCAGGACACAGCAGACAGCACAGCACCAGCCCAGATGGATCAGCACCAGCCCATAATGGATCAGCACCAGCCCAGGACACAGCAGACAGCCCAGCACCAGCCCAGATGGACACAGCAGACAGCACCAGCACCAGACAGCACAGCACCAGCCCAGATGGATCAGCACCAGCCCAGGACACAGCAGACCTCACAGCACCAGCCCAGATGGATCAGCACCAGCCCAGATGGGCGCAACAGACAGCACAGCACCAGCCCAGATGGATCAGCACCAGCCCAGGACACAGCAGACCTCACAGCACCAGCCCAGATGGATCAGCACCAGCCCAGGACACAGCAGACCACACAGCACCAGACAGCACAGCACCAGCCCAGAAGGACACAGCAGACAGCACAGCACCAGCCCAGATGGATCAGCACCAGACAGCACAGCACCAGCCCAGAATGGATCAGCACAAGCCCAGGACACAGCAGACAGCACAGCACCAGCCCAGATGGACACAGCAGACAGCACAGCACCAGCCCAAAATGGATCAGCACCAGCCCAGGACACAGCAGACAGCACAGCACCAGCCCAGATGGACACAGCACCAGCCCAGATGGACACAGCACCAGCCCAGGACACAGCAGACAGCACAGCACCAGCCCAGAATGGATCAGCACCAGCCCAGGACACAGCAGACAGCACAGCACCAGCCCAGATGGACACAGCACCAGCCCAGATGGACACAGCAGACAGCACAGCACCAGCCCAGGACACAGCAGACAGCGCAGCAGCAGCCCAGAATGGATCAGCACCAGCCGAGGACACAGCATACAGCACAGCACCAGCCCAGGACACAGCAGACAGCACAGCACCGGCCCAGAATTGATCAGCACCAGCCCAGGACACAGCAGACAACACAGCACCAGCCCAGATGGATCAGCACCAGCCCAGGACACAGCAGACCTCACAGCACCAGACAGCACAGCACCAGCCCAAATGGATTAGCACCAGCCTAGATGGACACAGCAGACAGCACAGCACCAACCCATAATGGATCAGCACCAGCCCAGGACACAGCAGACAGCACAGCACCAGCCCAAATGGATTAGCACCAGCCTAGATGGACACAGCAGACAGCACAGCACCATCCCAGATGGACACAGCACCAGCCCAGGACACAGCAGACCTCACAGCACCAGCCCAGATGGATCAGCACCAGCCCAGAATGGATCAGTACCAGCCCAGGACACAGCAGACCTCACAGCACCAGACAGCACAGCACCAGCCCATAATGGATCAGCACCAGCCCTTAATGGATCAGCACCAGCCCAGGACACAGCAGACCTCACAGCACCAGACAGCACAGCAGCAGCCCAAATGGATTAGCACCAGCCCAGGACACAGCAGACAGCACAGCACCATCCCAGATGGATCAGCACCAGCCCAGAATGGATCAGCACCATCCCAGATGGACACAGCAGACCTCACAGCACCAGACAGCACAGCACCAGCCCATAATGGATCAGCACCAGCCCATAATGGATCAGCACCAGCCCAGGACACAGCAGACAGCCCAGCACCAGCCCAGATGGACACAGCAGACAGCACCAGCACCAGACAGCACAGCACCAGCCCAGATGGATCAGCACCAGCCCAGGACACAGCAGACCTCACAGCACCAGCCCAGATGGATCAGCACCAGCCCAGATGGGCGCAACAGATAGCACAGCACCAGCCCAGATGGATCAGCACCAGCCCAGGACACAGCAGACCTCACAGCACCAGCCCAGATGGATCAGCACCAGCCCAGGACACAGCAGACCACACAGCACCAGACAGCACAGCACCAGCCCAGAAGGACACAGCAGACAGCACAGCACCAGCCCAGATGGATCAGCACCAGACAGCACAGCACCAGCCCAGAATGGATCAGCACAAGCCCAGGACACAGCAGACAGCACAGCACCAGCCCAGATGGACACAGCAGACAGCACAGCACCAGCCCAAAATGGATCAGCACCAGCCCAGGACACAGCAGACAGCACAGCACCAGCCCAGATGGACACAGCACCAGCCCAGGACACAGCAGACAGCACAGCACCAGCCCAGAATGGATCAGCACCAGCCCAGGACACAGCAGACAGCACAGCACCAGCCCAGATGGACACAGCACCAGCCCAGATGGACACAGCAGACAGCACAGCACCAGCCCAGGACACAGCAGACAGCGCAGCAGCAGCCCAGAATGGATCAGCACCAGCCGAGGACACAGCATACAGCACAGCACCAGCCCAGGACACAGCAGACAGCACAGCACCGGCCCAGAATTGATCAGCACCAGCCCAGGACACAGCAGACAACACAGCACCAGCCCAGATGGATCAGCACCAGCCCAGGACACAGCAGACCTCACAGCACCAGACAGCACAGCACCAGCCCAAATGGATTAGCACCAGCCTAGATGGACACAGCAGACAGCACAGCACCAACCCATAATGGATCAGCACCAGCCCAGGACACAGCAGACAGCACAGCACCATCCCAGATGGACACAGCACCAGCCCAGGACACAGCAGACCTCACAGCACCAGCCCAGATGGATCAGCACCAGCCCAGAATGGATCAGTACCAGCCCAGGACACAGCAGACCTCACAGCACCAGACAGCACAGCACCAGCCCATAATGGATCAGCACCAGCCCAGGACACAGCAGACCTCACAGCACCAGACAGCACAGCAGCAGCCCAAATGGATTAGCACCAGCCCAGGACACAGCAGACAGCACAGCACCATCCCAGATGGATCAGCACCAGCCCAGAATGGATCAGCACCATCCCAGATGGACACAGCAGACCTCACAGCACCAGACAGCACAGCACCAGCCCATAATGGATCAGCACCAGCCCATAATGGATCAGCACCAGCCCAGGACACAGCAGACAGCACAGCACCAGCCCAGATGGATCAGCACCAGCCCAGGACACAGCAGACCTCACAGCACCAGCCCAGATGGATCAGCACCAGCCCAGATGGGCGCAACAGACAGCACAGCACCAGCCCAGATGGATCAGCACCAGCCCAGGACACAGCAGACCTCACAGCACCAGCCCAGATGGATCAGCACCAGCCCAGGACACAGCAGACCACACAGCACCAGACAGCACAGCACCAGCCCAGAAGGACACAGCAGACAGCACAGCACCAGCCCAGATGGATCAGCACCAGACAGCACAGCACCAGCCCAGAATGGATCAGCACAAGCCCAGGACACAGCAGACAGCACAGCACCAGCCCAGATGGACACAGCAGACAGCACAGCACCAGCCCAAAATGGATCAGCACCAGCCCAGGACACAGCAGACAGCACAGCACCAGCCCAGATGGACACAGCACCAGCCCAGATGGACACAGCACCAGCCCAGGACACAGCAGACAGCACAGCACCAGCCCAGAATGGATCAGCACCAGCCCAGGACACAGCAGACAGCACAGCACCAGCCCAGATGGACACAGCACCAGCCCAGATGGACACAGCAGACAGCACAGCACCAGCCCAGGACACAGCAGACAGCGCAGCAGCAGCCCAGAATGGATCAGCACCAGCCGAGGACACAGCATACAGCACAGCACCAGCCCAGGACACAGCAGACAGCACAGCACCGGCCCAGAATTGATCAGCACCAGCCCAGGACACAGCAGACAACACAGCACCAGCCCAGATGGATCAGCACCAGCCCAGGACACAGCAGACCTCACAGCACCAGACAGCACAGCACCAGCCCAAATGGATTAGCACCAGCCTAGATGGACACAGCAGACAGCACAGCACCAACCCATAATGGATCAGCACCAGCCCAGGACACAGCAGACAGCACAGCACCAGCCCAAATGGATTAGCACCAGCCTAGATGGACACAGCAGACAGCACAGCACCATCCCAGATGGACACAGCACCAGCCCAGGACACAGCAGACCTCACAGCACCAGCCCAGATGGATCAGCACCAGCCCAGAATGGATCAGTACCAGCCCAGGACACAGCAGACCTCACAGCACCAGACAGCACAGCACCAGCCCATAATGGATCAGCACCAGCCCTTAATGGATCAGCACCAGCCCAGGACACAGCAGACCTCACAGCACCAGACAGCACAGCAGCAGCCCAAATGGATTAGCACCAGCCCAGGACACAGCAGACAGCACAGCACCATCCCAGATGGATCAGCACCAGCCCAGAATGGATCAGCACCATCCCAGATGGACACAGCAGACCTCACAGCACCAGACAGCACAGCACCAGCCCATAATGGATCAGCACCAGCCCATAATGGATCAGCACCAGCCCAGGACACAGCAGACAGCCCAGCACCAGCCCAGATGGACACAGCAGACAGCACCAGCACCAGACAGCACAGCACCAGCCCAGATGGATCAGCACCAGCCCAGGACACAGCAGACCTCACAGCACCAGCCCAGATGGATCAGCACCAGCCCAGATGGGCGCAACAGATAGCACAGCACCAGCCCAGATGGATCAGCACCAGCCCAGGACACAGCAGACCTCACAGCACCAGCCCAGATGGATCAGCACCAGCCCAGGACACAGCAGACCACACAGCACCAGACAGCACAGCACCAGCCCAGAAGGACACAGCAGACAGCACAGCACCAGCCCAGATGGATCAGCACCAGACAGCACAGCACCAGCCCAGAATGGATCAGCACAAGCCCAGGACACAGCAGACAGCACAGCACCAGCCCAGATGGACACAGCAGACAGCACAGCACCAGCCCAAAATGGATCAGCACCAGCCCAGGACACAGCAGACAGCACAGCACCAGCCCAGATGGACACAGCACCAGCCCAGGACACAGCAGACAGCACAGCACCAGCCCAGAATGGATCAGCACCAGCCCAGGACACAGCAGACAGCACAGCACCAGCCCAGATGGACACAGCACCAGCCCAGATGGACACAGCAGACAGCACAGCACCAGCCCAGGACACAGCAGACAGCGCAGCAGCAGCCCAGAATGGATCAGCACCAGCCGAGGACACAGCATACAGCACAGCACCAGCCCAGGACACAGCAGACAGCACAGCACCGGCCCAGAATTGATCAGCACCAGCCCAGGACACAGCAGACAACACAGCACCAGCCCAGATGGATCAGCACCAGCCCAGGACACAGCAGACCTCACAGCACCAGACAGCACAGCACCAGCCCAAATGGATTAGCACCAGCCTAGATGGACACAGCAGACAGCACAGCACCAACCCATAATGGATCAGCACCAGCCCAGGACACAGCAGACAGCACAGCACCATCCCAGATGGACACAGCACCAGCCCAGGACACAGCAGACCTCACAGCACCAGCCCAGATGGATCAGCACCAGCCCAGAATGGATCAGTACCAGCCCAGGACACAGCAGACCTCACAGCACCAGACAGCACAGCACCAGCCCATAATGGATCAGCACCAGCCCAGGACACAGCAGACCTCACAGCACCAGACAGCACAGCAGCAGCCCAAATGGATTAGCACCAGCCCAGGACACAGCAGACAGCACAGCACCATCCCAGATGGATCAGCACCAGCCCAGAATGGATCAGCACCATCCCAGATGGACACAGCAGACCTCACAGCACCAGACAGCACAGCACCAGCCCATAATGGATCAGCACCAGCCCATAATGGATCAGCACCAGCCCAGGACACAGCAGACAGCACAGCACCAGCCCAGATGGATCAGCACCAGCCCAGGACACAGCAGACCTCACAGCACCAGCCCAGATGGATCAGCACCAGCCCAGATGGGCGCAACAGACAGCACAGCACCAGCCCAGATGGATCAGCACCAGCCCAGGACACAGCAGACCTCACAGCACCAGCCCAGATGGATCAGCACCAGCCCAGGACACAGCAGACCACACAGCACCAGACAGCACAGCACCAGCCCAGAAGGACACAGCAGACAGCACAGCACCAGCCCAGATGGATCAGCACCAGACAGCACAGCACCAGCCCAGAATGGATCAGCACAAGCCCAGGACACAGCAGACAGCACAGCACCAGCCCAGATGGACACAGCAGACAGCACAGCACCAGCCCAAAATGGATCAGCACCAGCCCAGGACACAGCAGACAGCACAGCACCAGCCCAGATGGACACAGCACCAGCCCAGATGGACACAGCACCAGCCCAGGACACAGCAGACAGCACAGCACCAGCCCAGAATGGATCAGCACCAGCCCAGGACACAGCAGACAGCACAGCACCAGCCCAGATGGACACAGCACCAGCCCAGATGGACACAGCAGACAGCACAGCACCAGCCCAGGACACAGCAGACAGCGCAGCAGCAGCCCAGAATGGATCAGCACCAGCCGAGGACACAGCATACAGCACAGCACCAGCCCAGGACACAGCAGACAGCACAGCACCGGCCCAGAATTGATCAGCACCAGCCCAGGACACAGCAGACAACACAGCACCAGCCCAGATGGATCAGCACCAGCCCAGGACACAGCAGACCTCACAGCACCAGACAGCACAGCACCAGCCCAAATGGATTAGCACCAGCCTAGATGGACACAGCAGACAGCACAGCACCAACCCATAATGGATCAGCACCAGCCCAGGACACAGCAGACAGCACAGCACCAGCCCAAATGGATTAGCACCAGCCTAGATGGACACAGCAGACAGCACAGCACCATCCCAGATGGACACAGCACCAGCCCAGGACACAGCAGACCTCACAGCACCAGCCCAGATGGATCAGCACCAGCCCAGAATGGATCAGTACCAGCCCAGGACACAGCAGACCTCACAGCACCAGACAGCACAGCACCAGCCCATAATGGATCAGCACCAGCCCTTAATGGATCAGCACCAGCCCAGGACACAGCAGACCTCACAGCACCAGACAGCACAGCAGCAGCCCAAATGGATTAGCACCAGCCCAGGACACAGCAGACAGCACAGCACCATCCCAGATGGATCAGCACCAGCCCAGAATGGATCAGCACCATCCCAGATGGACACAGCAGACCTCACAGCACCAGACAGCACAGCACCAGCCCATAATGGATCAGCACCAGCCCATAATGGATCAGCACCAGCCCAGGACACAGCAGACAGCCCAGCACCAGCCCAGATGGACACAGCAGACAGCACCAGCACCAGACAGCACAGCACCAGCCCAGATGGATCAGCACCAGCCCAGGACACAGCAGACCTCACAGCACCAGCCCAGATGGATCAGCACCAGCCCAGATGGGCGCAACAGATAGCACAGCACCAGCCCAGATGGATCAGCACCAGCCCAGGACACAGCAGACCTCACAGCACCAGCCCAGATGGATCAGCACCAGCCCAGGACACAGCAGACCACACAGCACCAGACAGCACAGCACCAGCCCAGAAGGACACAGCAGACAGCACAGCACCAGCCCAGATGGATCAGCACCAGACAGCACAGCACCAGCCCAGAATGGATCAGCACAAGCCCAGGACACAGCAGACAGCACAGCACCAGCCCAGATGGACACAGCAGACAGCACAGCACCAGCCCAAAATGGATCAGCACCAGCCCAGGACACAGCAGACAGCACAGCACCAGCCCAGATGGACACAGCACCAGCCCAGGACACAGCAGACAGCACAGCACCAGCCCAGAATGGATCAGCACCAGCCCAGGACACAGCTGACAGCACAGCACCAGCCCAGATGGACACAGCACCAGCCCAGATGGACACAGCAGACAGCACAGCACCAGCCCAGGACACAGCAGACAGCGCAGCAGCAGCCCAGAATGGATCAGCACCAGCCGAGGACACAGCATACAGCACAGCACCAGCCCAGGACACAGCAGACAGCACAGCACCGGCCCAGAATTGATCAGCACCAGCCCAGGACACAGCAGACAACACAGCACCAGCCCAGATGGATCAGCACCAGCCCAGGACACAGCAGACCTCACAGCACCAGACAGCACAGCACCAGCCCAAATGGATTAGCACCAGCCTAGATGGACACAGCAGACAGCACAGCACCAACCCATAATGGATCAGCACCAGCCCAGGACACAGCAGACAGCACAGCACCATCCCAGATGGACACAGCACCAGCCCAGGACACAGCAGACCTCACAGCACCAGCCCAGATGGATCAGCACCAGCCCAGAATGGATCAGTACCAGCCCAGGACACAGCAGACCTCACAGCACCAGACAGCACAGCACCAGCCCATAATGGATCAGCACCAGCCCAGGACACAGCAGACCTCACAGCACCAGACAGCACAGCAGCAGCCCAAATGGATTAGCACCAGCCCAGGACACAGCAGACAGCACAGCACCATCCCAGATGGATCAGCACCAGCCCAGAATGGATCAGCACCATCCCAGATGGACACAGCAGACCTCACAGCACCAGACAGCACAGCACCAGCCCATAATGGATCAGCACCAGCCCATAATGGATCAGCACCAGCCCAGGACACAGCAGACAGCACAGCACCAGCCCAGATGGATCAGCACCAGCCCAGGACACAGCAGACAGCACAGCACCAGCCCAGGACACAGCAGACAGCACAGCACCAGCCCAGAATTGATCAGCACCAGCCGTGGACACAGCATACAGCACAGCACCAGCCCAGGACACAGCAGACAGCACAGCACCAGCCCAGAATTGATCAGCACCAGCCCAGGACACAGCAGACAACACAGCACCAGCCCAGATGGATCAGCACCAGCCCAGGACACAGCAGACCTCACAGCACCAGACAGCACAGCACCAGCCCAAATGGATTAGCACCAGCCTAGATGGACACAGCAGACAGCACAGCACCAACCCATAATGGATCAGCACCAGCCCAGGACACAGCAGACAGCACAGCACCATTCCAGATGGACACAGCACCAGCCCAGGACACAGCAGACCTCACAGCACCATCCCAGATGGACACAGCACCAGCCCAGGACACAGCAGACAGCACAGCACCATCCCAGATGGACACAGCACCAGTCCAGGACACAGCAGACCTCACAGCACCAGCCCAGATGGATCAGCACCAGCCCAGATGGATCAGCACCAGCCCAGAATGGATCAGTACCAGCCCAGGACACAGCAGACCTCACAGCACCAGACAGCACAGCACCAGCCCATAATGGATCAGCACCAGCCCTTAATGGATCAGCACCAGCCCAGGACACAGCAGACCTCACAGCACCAGACAGCACAGCAGCAGCCCAAATGGATTAGCACCAGCCCAGGACACAGCAGACAGCACAGCACCATCCCAGATGGATCAGCACCAGCCCAGAATGGATCAGCACCAGCCCAGGACACAGCAGACCTCACAGCACCAGACAGCACAGCACCAGCCCATAATGGATCAGCAGCAGCCCATAATGGATCAGCACCAGCCCAGGACACAGCAGACAGCACAGCACCAGCCCAGATGGATCAGCACCAGCCCAGGACACAGCAGACAGCACAGCACCAGCCCAGATGGATCAGCACCAGCCCATAATGGATCAGCACCAGCCCAGGACACAGCAGACAGCCCAGCACCAGCCCAGATGGACACAGCAGACAGCACCAGCACCAGACAGCACAGCACCAGCCCAGATGGATCAGCACCAGCCCAGGACACAGCAGACCTCACAGCACCAGCCCAGATGGATCAGCACCAGCCCAGATGGATCAGCACCAGACAGCACAACACCAGCCCAGATGGATCAGCACCAGCCCAGATGGGCGCAACAGACAGCACAGCACCAGCCCAGATGGATCAGCACCAGCCCAGGACACAGCAGACCTCACAGCACCAGCCCAGATGGATCAGCACCAGCCCAGGACACAGCAGACCTCACAGCACCAGACAGCACAGCACCAGCCCAGATGGACACAGCAGACAGCACAGCACCAGCCCAGATGGATCAGCACCAGACAGCACAGCACCAGCCCTGAATGGATCAGCACCAGCCCAGGACACAGCAGACAGCACAGCACCAGCCCAGAATGGATCAGCACCAGCCCAGGACACAGCAGACCTCATAGCACCAGCCCAGATGGATCAGCACCAGCCCAGATGGACACAGCAGACAGCACAGGACACAGCAGACCTCACAGCACCAGCCCAGATGGACACAGCAGACAGCACAGCACCAGCCCAGAATGGATCAGCTCCAGCCCAGGACACAGCAGACAGCACAGCACCAGCCCAGATGGACACAGCACCAGCCCAGATGGACACAGCAGGCAGCACAGCACCAGCCCAGGACACAGCAGACAGCGCAGCAGCAGCCCAGAATGGATCAGCACCAGCCCAGGACACAGCAGACAGCACAGCACCAGCCCAGGACACAGCAGACAGCACAGCACCTGCCCAGAATGGATCGGCACCAGCCCAGGACACAGCAGACCTCACAGCACCAGCCCAGATGGATCAGCACCAGCCCAGATGGACACAGCAGACAGCACAGGACACAGCAGACCTCACAGCACCAGCCCAGATGGACGCAGCAGACAGCACAGCACCAGCCCAGATGGATCAGCACCAGCCCAGGACACAGCAGACAGCACAGCACCAGCCCAGAATGGATGAGCACCAGCCCAGGACACAGCAGACAGCACAGCACCAGCCCAGAATGGATCAGCACCAGCCCAGATGGGCGCAGCAGACAGCACAGCACCAGCCCAGGACACAGCAGACAGCACAGCACCAGCCCAGAATGGATCAGCACCAGCCCAGGACACAGCACAGCACCAGACAGCACAGCACCAGCCCAGGACACAGCAGACAGCACAGCACCAGCCCAGGACACAGCAGGCAGCACAGCACCAGACAGCACAGCACCTCTCCCCAGTCCTACACTACCCACCTCCCTGTTCAGTCTCTACAGCCGGAGTGAAATTACGCCCACCGCGTCCCTTATATATAGAGACGAAGGCTCGCGAGCCGCGAGATTTCGTCTCTATGGTTTTGCCTCGATGTCAGAGATCGGAATAAGGCAGGAACATCCGAGCCGGCTTGGATCCGACTCTGATCCCCTTAGTTTAGGTGGGTTCGGATCTCTTAGATCCGAACCCGCTCATGTCTGGTAATGAGGTATTTCCATGGCCTTCTGTTTAAGACTATAGTCGGCACGCCGGCAGGAAAGCTGGTCGCCATGACACCAGTCACCCCATATAACACCTACATTAAAGGGGTTTTCCACTTTAACCCTCGTACTAAATCCCCTCAGTTTTAATAATGATATATGGGTGGGGGTCCCTCCCCTACAACCCCCCCCCCACCACCATCTATTTAGTTCAGTCTCAGATACAGGCCTTACTTGGCTCTCCCTGTAATTGGGATATCTGACACAGCGGCCCTAAAGCTCCGTACCATAGGCACTATACACATGTGCTGGAAAGCAGGACCCGGAGTGGCTGTTATAGAGAGGGACGGCTCCTGTAAGACTGGTGCTTTATCATTGTGAGTGACAGCGAGCAATATACTGCAGGACACAGACAGACGTCAACACTTTTCATTATTGTTTACAAGTTTCTGCCATAACCTGAATATTTTGCATGGAATTAATTTCCTAGTAATCATCTCTTATTTCTATCTCTGAGCAGAAGAATAGCCGTCATTGCTGTGTAATTCATTGCTGCGTGCTCGGGGATATATGCATCATACAATAGAATGTACAGACAATCCGCACGCACCAGTGCTAGTTATAACCCTGATGTCCTCTCTCGGCTCCTGTGTATCACAGGGAGGAGTCACCTAGGTGGCCTCAGTAATACAGGTCATTCTGCATAAAGACAGGAGAGGCCACCTGTAGTGCCAGGAGACTCATTTTATTACTGTTATTAGTCATTTCTTTCTTCTGCTGAAATATCACTTTTTAGGGCAAACAAAAAGAGTTACACACATTAGGAAAAATCTGAATGGAAACCATTCACCAGGGACTAAGACGCTCTAAACTCAGGGGACTGGGAGCCATATGTAATAACCAACCTGGCATTAAATCTAGCAACTCATCTGCCAAATTATCACTATTTGCCGCAACTCGCAGGCTATTACACTTGTCCTGAGTGTTTTATAGTTGGTGATAATCAATTATAAGGATGTAGTAAGTCTTATAGACCATATATAGTCCATATAAGGGTTGGTACATCCATTCTAAAAATAAAACACATTATATCATCTAGTGCAATTGTCATCTCATGGTTTTTTAATCAGTGTATTGCATATTGATTGCATACAGCAACTAAAATATTTGCAACCTGAGAACATGAGAACAATGTGCCTCATGCCTCATTGGTTCCCCTAGGTCATATTTCAAAATGTTTTTTGAAATATGAAAAGGCCGCTTGTAATGTGACTAAGACTAGAAAATATCAGGGCACATAATGCACTCTGTCTGAGTATAGAGCTATAGTACATGTAATATATATATATATCAGTGCCAGAAAATGCATTTGCTTATAGTATACAGGAGGTTGAAAGTACTTTAAATGTTTAGTTGACTCTGATTTAAATCTGATGCTGCAGATTTCGTGATGAAAACCCATTTGTAAAGTGTAACGGCATATACTGCGCTATATAAGAAACTGTCAGTAATAATAGAAACTCTCATACAGATTTAATCAGCGTCAGAAATCCTGAACTCCCAGCTATCAAAATGTATAGACCTTGGAATTTGATGGCATGTAATGGCTTCATTGTGCCACACAGTGGCGCACCAGCACAATGACTACACAAAGATGAGCTAATGGTTACTTGCAGTAAGCCATAGGTATCTCAGTGTGAGCCTTGTTGGGCACATGAATCAGACATTAACCACTTGTGACCCAGGGAGCTTGCCCATTCATGCCCAGACCAATTTTTACATATTGGAGATTCATTTGTTCCACCAATTCCCTTTCTCTTAATCTACCCAAGTGAAGTGTATGTTCAGTGCGTCATGGAAGCTTCCTAAGGGGACATGTTGGAATATATACATTTAAAAAAAAATACCATTTATGGTCTTTGCGTAGGGATTTAAAATAAATCACTTTGCTGTGATCATTCTCCAAATGACTTGGAAAATGTCTGGAAAATAGGGTACCCCAAATATTTGCCCCTAAATTGTACCCATGTAGTTCTCCCGATTATAGGGTCTTCCCTGTATAGGACTATGCATACTGTATACAAGTTCTCATACACTGAGGGCGTAGAAATGTATATACAGTCAGGTGCATAAATATTGGGACATGGACAGAATCTTCATATTTTGGCCTCTAGTCACCACCACAATGGCTGTGAAATGAAACAAACAAGATGTGCTTTACCTGCAGACTTTCAGATTTAATTTGAGGGTAATTACATCCAAATCAGGTGAACGGTTTAGGAATTACAACGGTTTCTATATGTGCCTCCCACTTTTTAAGGGGCCAAAAGTAATGGGACTATAAACTCAAAAGCTATTTCATGGACAGGTGTGGGCTATTCCCTCGTTATTTCATTATCAATTAAGCAGGTAAAAGGTCTGGAGTTGATTCTAGGTGTGACATTTGCATTTGGAATCAGTTACTGTCGACTCTCAATATGAGATCCAAAGAGCTGTCACTATCAGTGAAGCCATCATTAGGCTGAAAAATCAAAACAAACCCATCAGAGAGATGGCAAAAACATTAGGTGTGGTCAAATCAACTGTTTGGAACATTCTTAAAAAGAATGAACGCACCGGAGAGCTCAGCAACACCAAAAGACTCGGAAAACCACGGAAAACAACTGTGGTGGATGACAGAAGAATTATTTCCCTGGTGAAGAAAAACCCCTTCACAACAGTTGGCCAAATCAAGAACACTCTCCAGGAGGTAGGTGTATATGTGTCAAAGTCAACAATCAAGAGAAGACTTCACAAGAGTGAATATAGAGGGTTCACCACAAGATGTAAACCATTGGTGAGCCACAAAAAAACAGGAAGACCAGATTAGAGTTTGCCAAACAACATCTAAAAAAGCCATTACAGTTCTGGAACAACATCCTATGGACAGATGAGACAAAGATCAACTTGTACCAGAGTGATGGGAAGAGAAGAGTATGGAGAAGTAAGGAACTGCTCATGATCCAAAACATACCACCTCATCAGTGAAGCATGGTGGTGGTAGTGTCATGGCGTGGGCATGTATGGCTGCCAATGGAACTGGTTCCCTTGTATTTATTGATGATGTGACTGCTGACAAAAGCAGCAGAATGAATTCTGAAATGTTTCGGGCAATATTATAAGCTCATATTCAGTCAAATGCTTCAGAACTCTTTGGACAGCGCTTCACAGTGCAGATGGACAATGACCCAAAGCATACTGCAAAAGCAACCAAAGAGTTTTTTAAGGCTAAAGAGTGGAATGTTATGCAATGGCCAAGTCAATCCCCTGACCTGAATCCGATTGAGCATGCATTTCACTTGATGAAGACAAAACTGAAAGGAAAATGCCCCAAGAACAAGCAGGAACTGAAGACATTTGCAGTAGAGGCCTGGCAGAGCATCACCAGGGATGAAACCCAGCGTCTGGTGATGTCTATGCGTTCCAGACTTCAGGCTGTAATTACCTGCAAAGGATTTGCAACAAAGTATTAAAAAGTGAAAGTTAGATTTAGGATTGTTTAGTTTGTCCCATTACTTCTGGCCCCTTAAAAAGTGGGAGGCACATATAGAAACCGTTGTAATTCCTACACCGTTCACCTGATTTGGATGTAATTACCCTCAAATTAAATCTGAAAGTCTGCAGGTAAAGCACATCTTGTTTGTTTCATTTCAAAGCCATTGTGGTGGTGAATAGAGGCCAAAATATGAAAATTCTGTCAATGTCCCAATATTTATGCACCTGACTATACCTTAGTACTATACAAGCTTTTGATCCCTTGACTGTCTCTGTGTGCCACATCTGTAAGGTGGGGTACCTGGGTGTGAGGCCTGGAATAAGGAGATGTGTTCTGTGGGTCAGGACCACTTACATTCTATGTGACCTTCCTGCACAATTCTCCAATGTACTAATGTCCTCACTCCTTCCAACCACCAGTATCATAATTATCATGTCAGAGGCCTGTGATGCTCCTGCATAGTAACCACAGCGTCAGTCAGCCATGGCGAGCTCCCCGAAAAGCTGTGTAGAGTATCAGGAGAGTATGTGTGTACTTATACTAGTTTCTCTAAATTAACTATTTTGCAGATTTTTGCCAGTAACATGGGCAGGGCCTGAATTTGTAGTTTTTTTTTTTTTTTTTTTGATAGCTAAAGATTTGCACGGGGGTAAAGAAATGGCTCTCCCAGCGTGCAAATAGCGGGGCAGATTCTTACTGTTGGACTGTCGCCGTGTCTTCATAGGAGTAAGGCTTTATCACCGCTTCACACAATTTATCAAGACGTTTACACCAGAGAAATCAGAATTCCCTGGCAGGAACCCATTTTGTGTAAGAGTATGGCATTGCCGATGCCCATCAGTCACTTTGCCCTCTGTGCAGGCGCATAGCCCTTCCTCCTCCATCATTAGGATGCTGAGGGGACATCCTCACAGTAGCACAATAGTACATCATAATGTGCAACACACGGTTACTGCTGGCCCACTGCAATCCGGGATTGTCTGTACTGGGAGAACTATGGCCCTCATTCAGACCCACTCGCAAGCGGGCGCACGTACGTTAGGCGTACGTACAAAAATATTTAAATTCAATGGCTCGCTCGTATTTTCGTTCGCATCTAAAATTCCTCCCAAAACTCTGACGACCCCTCCTCTAACTAACGAGCGTACAAAATAGCGAGCGTACATCCCCGAAATGGCTTGAAAGGAACGCACGCACAAGTATAAACAGGAAGTGGCCTTGTCAGATGTCGATTACCTGCTCCTTTATTCTGCCTACCTCCATCAATCGTATCATGCCAATCAATGTATCAATTAGCTTAATTGTTTGTTTTTTTCAACACAATGCAAGAAACTTTACTCTTGTCCGTGTTTGTGTTTACCCGCAGAATACGTACGGATGAAACATTAGCTTTTATTGTTCAAAAAACATGTGAACCACAATTAAACAATTGTTCTATTGCTGTGGATCCCCGCATATTTCCCGCGGTTCATTTCTTTATTTAAATTTGCTTACGCATGTCACTGCATCAAGCCTATCCTAACTCTCCAGAGATTTCTGGCCCTGTCGAACACATGACTCATACACTAACCAATAAAATTGCTCCTGTTAATTTCCAAAATACATTAGCCAATCAGAAATTTATTGCACACTTTATCAAAAATGTTTTGTATGAAAAACTCCATTGCCATCATGAGAGCCTCCGCATTCACCAGGCGCGAGCTGCTGGTGCTTACGGAGGTCATGGATCGCCGGATCACCAGCCAGCCTCAACCCATGACCAACCGGCAGAAGCGCTCCGCGTATGCGGAGGTACGGTCCCGCCTGCGGTCTTTCGGCTCACGCCGCAACATCGGGCAGCTGGAGCGCAGGTGGTCCGACCTGCAACGGTGAACGCCCCGCTTGCTGGCATGCTTTCGCATGCAGATCCTGGCAAGTAAGTGTTATGTATTGTGGTTTTAATGTTTGTGTTTGTGGGGCAAACTGCGTGTGCATGTTTTCCTGTCTGTTCTATTTATTATTTGTACTCATATCTGCGTGTGCATGTTTTCCTGTCTGTTCTATTTATTATTTGTACTCATATCTGCGTCTGCATGTTTTCCTGTCTGTTCTATTTATTATTTGTACTCATATCTGCGTGTGCATGTTTTCCTGTCTGTTCTATTTATTATTTGTACTCATATCTGCGTCTGCATGTTTTCCTGTCTGTTCTATTTATTATTTGTACTCATATCTGCGTGTGCATGTTTTCCTGTCTGTTCTATTTATTATTTGTACTCATATCTGCGTGTGCATGTTTTCCTGTCTGTTCTATTTATTATTTGTACTCATATCTGCGTGTGCATGTTTTCCTGTCTGTTCTATTTATTATTTGTACTCATATCTGCGTGTGCATGTTTTCCTGTCTGTTCTATTTATTATTTGTACTCATATCTGCGTCTGCATGTTTTCCTGTCTGTTCTATTTATTATTTGTACTCATATCTGCGTGTGCATGTTTTCCTGTCTGTTCTATTTATTATTTGTACTCATATCTGCGTGTGCATGTTTTCCTGTCTGTTCTATTTATTATTTGTACTCATATCTGCGTCTGCATGTTTCCCCTCTATTTCTGATTTTTTAATTCTACTGCTATTTGTTTTTTTTTTATTTTTTTTTTTATTTTTTTTAGTTTGGTTGCCCGGATTTGTCCATAAACTAAACGCAATTTCTTTGACATATTTTAGGGGGACAGCCAAGACTCCGCCGTCACCGTCCGTCCAGACGGCGTTCCCGCCCACTATCCCCAACCCCCAGCCAACACTCCACCCCAAATCTTTCCCCTATTCCCCACTCCTCCCCATCCTTCCCAGACCCTCTCCCGGAAATGTCGGGCCTCCTTCCCCTCCGTCCCACTTCCCCCTCTCCTCCACCCACCCCTCTTCCAATTACCCCCTCCCCGGAGTCCAGCATAACTCCGCCCCATTCTTTGGGGAATGACGGATCCTCCGAGGAGGATCATGGAGGTTTTCCCGGAGCTCCCGTTTTGTCTCCCGGTATGTTTTTTTTTATTTTTATTTAAAGCACAAACTGTTTGTATGTAATCATGTGTCGTGCCTTTCTTCGTGTTTTTGTGGCTTGACTTTTGTTGATTGTGAAGGTTTGCCTTTACCTCTTCCTGGTGATTTCAACATACACATATCATACCTGTGGGAATTTGTACCTAGGCCTTGTATTTTTGCCAGCCCACCCTTTTTATTTTTGTTTTTGGGTTTAGGAGTGATTTGGTTGTTTTTTTTAATTTTTCTGTGGATTCCCTATTGTTGTATTAACCCACACACTTTTCTCACCCACAGAGGAACAGAGGCGTCGGCAACAGGTGGCGGATGTTGTGGGGCAGATGCGCCAACATGTCATCGGCATTCTGGTGGCCCTCGACCGGCTGTCTGGCCTCCTTCGGCATTAGTTTTTTTATTTTTGTTCTATTTTCCAATTAAATTTATTAAGACAAATATACGTTGTGGCTCATTTTTAAAAACCAAAACCAAGATAGTTTAGCCTGACATAAGTAGACTGTTCCTGCAAGGATTTCCCTTTTTTAAAAGTTAGATTGTGTTTTGTCTTTGTATGTCAAACAGACACAAGAAACACATAACAGTAACAATGTCATTTCCCTTTTTGGGTGTAGTGTCAATTACATATTTCTACATTTTCCAGGTTCCTACTTGGTGCGCAAGCTGCTTAGGCCAATCTTACAAATCCCAAGGTTGGGCCAGGCTTCCTTTTGGTGTGGATTGGGAAGCTGAAAACATATTTCAGTTTAGCTCAACTGGCGTCAGTACTGGTTTACCCCTTAGTCAAATGTAACTTGTGTTAACCTGGTTACACTTGCTGTTAACGTTCCAAAAAAGGAAGACCATTTCACTCTTCAAACATTTATTCACAACATAACAGAGAAAACAAAGTGGTCACTCCCAAAAAAAATACACAGTGATAAATTCAAATACAACACATACCAAGAAATAATTAAATAAAAACACAAAATCAAGAACTGGTTGACGAAGGACCATGCCAACATGATTCCACAAACATGGCGTTGCGATATGGGTTCCAGAATATATGCCCAAAAGGACCAGATCCAGGTTTGGTAAGGGTAGCAGGAAGTAGTGAGCGTTGGAGTGCCAAAGATTATGTGAACAAACAGAAGATGGTGAGAAAAATAAAAATAAATTAGATGTTCGCCAAAAAACACAAACACATTAGGTATAAACACTGGAGTTTTGTTCAAACTTACCTAAAAAATCTGGCCACCACATCATCGCGTATGGCCCCCCCACATACTGACCTTCGACCAACCTCGGGGGGGCCATCCTCAGGTAAGGCATCCTCTGGCTGCATTGGGACACCACTCCTTATGGCAATGTTGTGAAATATCCCACACAGGACCACAATTTTCGACACCATATCCGGCACATACATGAGCTCGCCACCAGAGCGGTGGAGGCATCTGAATCGGCCTTTTAAAAGGCCGATACAGCGCTCCACCACTTGCCTGGTGGCTGTAAGTGCGGAATTATACGCACTTTGTGGCCCTGGTGTGGGAGCCAAATAAGGAGTGAGCAGCCAGGACATGCAAGGGTATCCACTGTTTCCTGTGAACAAAAATACACCACATCAGGAACACTGTGTATCAAGCTTAACATTGTTATGTACTAAAGGTCTCCACTTACCCAGAAGCCACGCATCACCAGCTTGTAGGTTGGTTAATTTCTGCCATATCCCTGATTGCCGGATGACGAAGGAGTCATGAGCACTTCCGGGTAATTTAGCATTCAGGGACAGGATCTGGAGGGAGGCATCACATACCACCATTACATTCAGGGAGTGATAGTGTTTCCTGTTTCTAAATATTGCCTCCAGCCGTGCTGGAGGCTGAAGTGGTATGTGAGTACCATCCACAACCCCTATGATGTGTGGGAAGCCAGCTATTTGGTAAAAATTGGCCTTGGCCACACTAAGGGCACCCATATCCAAAGGCATTTTTATAAAATGATGGAGGTGCTTGAAAAGTGCCTCCATCACTGCCCTCAGGATCCTGGAAAAGGAGGATTGGGAGATGCCCGCCACTATTCCCACCGTTGTTTGAAACGATCCTGAGGCACAGAAATGTAACACCGCCATAAATTGCGTCAGTGGTGGTATTGCTGTTGGACTGTCAATTTGCCGCTCAAGATCACTTTCTATTAATGAGAGAGTGTCTATGATGATTTTGGGAGGTAGACGGTAGCGTCTTAAAACCTCATCATCGGGCATTCCAAAAAGGGTGACACGTGTTCGAAATATCTGGGGCCTTGCATGCCTACGATGCCTACGCCTGGGACGAGTTTGAGGTTGGTCGTCTTCCGGGAGCAGGGCCAGAACAATTCGCCCCAGATCTACCTGAAATTCAAGGTTTACAATGTAAGGCTTTTGACCCACCCCAAAAGTAACAAAAAACAACTTAGCTTTCTGATACCATCCATAGCTGCTTACATGACGGGGTATTGTCATGATACGTATAAACTGTAAAAAAGCCAACAATGAGACTTCAAAAATTTAGATGTTTTTTTTTTTTATTCAAATTGTTGCAAGCCAACACAGAAAATAGCGGAAACACACATTTGGCCATCGATGAAAACGACATTGCACACCGTACGTCAAATAGGGTTCAAATGGACCCAAAAAATGGAAAAGGGAAAAGCAAAACTGGATTACATGATGAATAAGCCGCCAAAAATGCGTTAATTATTTCGCAAATGCAAGTCACTACACCAACAGTCAAAAATGCGTTAATTATTTCGCAAATGCAAGTCACTACACCAACAGTCAAAAATGCGGTAATTAATTCGCAAATGCAAGTCACTACACCAACAGTCAAAAATGCGGTAATTAATTCGCAAATGCAAGACAAAAAATGGACTTACCCAACTCGAATATATAAGATTTCCCAAAAAAACTTCTTTGGGTCCGAAAACCAAAAAAAACTAAAAAAGATGAAATGAGTGTTAAAAAAATTAACTAACCACAAAACAGAAGAAGACACCAATTGGCCACAAATTTGACTGCACAAAACTTACCAAATCAGGAAAGGATGTGGAAAAAATGAAAAAAATGCGAACGGAAAAACAAAAGAAATGTAGCAAAAACAAACAAAAAACCAACTCTGCCAAATCCTCCAACCGCAAACAACCAAATCCAAACAACTTAACCGACAACACTCCAACAACCCCACCTCGACTCCACACACACCAAGCCATAAATAGTGTTTATTTTCCCGCACAAATTAAGGATGAATCATAGGGACGCACAATCAATGATGCGGCCGCAAACAAAGGACGCATGTATAAATACGTCACGAAATCACATTGAATTTCTGGTTGTTTTCATTCTGGAAGCAGAAACATGGCTTCAGACCAGGGAAACAATGGCCAAAAATCCGGCGGTAAGGCCTTCATGCATTTTGTCTCCATGATTATTTTCACACAAATATATTGGTCAAGTTGTGAAGTGGCTAAATCGGAATATTTACCCAAATAGGTGAGGAGGATGACATGGATGAGACTGCTGGCCCCAGTCAACCCGCCAAAGCTGCCAAAAAAAAAAGGCAGCCACATTTCACAAGCAAGGAGATGGAGGTTTTGATCCAGAAGTGCGTTGACATCCTGCCCCAGGCAGCCAGGAATATGAGCCAAAGCCAGAAGTGGAGAATGTGGGAGGAGGTCGCCGTTGCTGTCAATAGGGTGGGTGATTATGTCCGTCTAGCCCGGGATGTCAAACGGCGGTAAGTAAACACTTTCCCATCCTATAAACAAACCCCATTGTAAAAAAAAGGATAATGGTTCCAAATTCATTCCACAGATGGGCAGACTTCAAATATCGTCTCAAACAAAAACTTGCCGACAGGGCTAGGCATGCAAGGGGGACAGGTGGGGGTCCCACCCCTGTGTCATTGGAGTTGACAGACTTAGAAGAGATGGCACAGGGGTGTGTGCAGGCTGTGGAGGTGTTTGGCGTGTCCAACATGGATACGGACATGCCAGACTTTGCGGCTCCTCATGTTGGCCAAGGTAAGTCTTGTGATGTCACCAACTCTGAAATGCTATTGTGCCAATATGTAGATTCTAATGTGAGTCTTTTCTCCAATTTCCTAACAGAGACAGAGGCGGATGAGTCTGCTCCAGAGGGGAGCCTTGGCCGCAGAATTTCTGCTGGCTCTGCAGGGGAGGAACCAGTACATCCGGCTGAGGACCCTGCAGAAGCCAGTCCAGGGCGTGCCCCCTCACAGGCAGTGGGCCTCCTCACAGAACTCAATTTTAAATCGGATTGCCATACGGAGATTCTGCAGAGGATGGACGCCAGTCTGATACGGGTGGCTGAGGCCCTGGAGCAAAATGCTGCGGCCAACGTGACCATTGCTCAGGCCCTGGCGGAAAATACCAGGGCCAACATCCGCATCGCCGATGCCCTGGAGCAGCTCGTTCGCCAGCACATGGTGGAGCCGACCTCCCTTCCTGCCGGAACATCCGGATCCTCCACCTCTGGCACAACATCAGGCAATCCTCCAAATGTGCCTAGCCCTGTGCCTAGTCCAGAGGCCACAACATCTGCCTCTGGACAGGCCAGCCCGATGGCATCCCAGAACCCGGTCTGGCGCCCACCCTCACCCAGCCAAACGGGCGAGAAAACGGTGACAGCAATGGCGACTTTTCCCACACTCCTTCTGTGCTTGGCTCATATTCCTTTCTGGTCAAAACTTCCCTCTCCTTTCTTGTGAAATGTTTTTAAATTTTGTATTTACGCTGATGTTACCAGTTATGGTTATTTTTTTTTTTGATCAAATATCTTTGCCACAAAAAAAGGCAACAAAATATTAGGCCAATTTGTTTGTGTTTAAACAATAAATTAAAAACAAAAATCTGACATTGTATTGTGACATTATTGTACAAATGGGTTACATTTAATCCTGGCCCTAAAGGCAAAAACTGACCCTCTTAAAAAAAAAAAAAGGCCTCTTTAAGTAACGTTTCAAAAATCACATAGCGATGCAAATTCCACAGTAAACCAAAAAAAAGGGGAGCTAATTAAAAGATGATGACATTATTGTTACAATAGGCCATAACCAACAAATTGTGGCCAAAATAAAACCCCAAAAATGTACGCTAATTGATTGTGTAATCATGACATTAGCAGCTCTGATTTCCACCTGCGTACGCTTTTGTGCTATCCCAATAAACTGCTTTCCAAACACATACCAAGCCGGATTTCAATCCAACACTAATTACTTTACTGACCAGCCGCGATTAATCGCTGCACCATCGTGGAGTCCCGGGACGGAGGAGAAGGCCATCGCCAATGTGGTCGAGTAATCCTGACCCTAAGCTGTGCGAGCATTTTGAAGGGAAAGCGGATGTTTCAGTGACGTATGAGACGGTCCGAACACATTTGACGTTCGCATCTGCTAATGTATGTACGCCCCAAAAACGCCTCGCCACGCCTGCGTTTTTTCATCTCCACCCCCGTCAACACCCAAAAACGCCCTGTTCTGTCAATCACATTTGACATGTCACTTCCTGTACGCTATTTTAGGAACGACAGAAAAAAAGCTCGCAATCTGCCGTACGCACATGCGCAGTGTAACACCGACGCATGCGCGGTTAGTCAACATCGGAACGCAACGAGCGTACTGTTGTTAACGTGCGGCTCTGAATGAGGGCCTATGATCAGTAAAAAGTGCAACAAACTTTATATTTCACAAATTATTAGTGTTGATAGTTTCTAAAATATTCCTTCATAATATCCAGCCAATTTATATAGCGCTGTTTACTACACCTCAGGGCTTATTCAATTGTCCGCGATAAAATCTTTGTTTACAGCGACCTATCGAGCAGTAATTTCACTTAGCGCGGCTGTGCGTGCTCCCGCTTACCGTCCAATCCCATTGGAAAAAGTGATTGCTCTGTTATTTTCTATGATGATAGCTGCATAAAGCTCGGGGAACAATGGGGAAATCAGCCTATACTTAATAAAAAGTGCACTTTAACATTGGATAACAGTATAGAAGTAGATTAGTGGCCAAAACCAAAGCAATCTGTCCTCTTACAGGTGACAAATGGCTGTTTTTTGCTTTTTTTGAGAACATTGAAAAATGTATAGAAAGTATTTGCTTTTCGGTAATGCTCTAGATTAATTAGGGCTGCATAAATTTGTCTGTAAATTGATTACTGTCATTTAATGCACGTTTAAAAATGTGTTAAACACCTGTAACTCCCTACTGCAAACCTAATTAACATAAGTCCCTTTCATACAGCACTCCCACATACCTGTCCCTTTCATACAGCACCCCCACATACCTGTCCCGTTCATACAGCACCCCCATATACCTGTCCCTTTCATACAGCACCCCCATATACCTGTCCCTTTCATACAGCACCCCCACATACCTGTCCCTTTCATACAGCACCCCCACATACCTGTCCCTTTCATACAGCACCCCCACATACCTGTCCCGTTCATACAGCGCCCCCACATACCTGTCCCTTTCATACAGCACCCCCACATACCTGTCCCTTTCATACAGCACCCCCACATACCTGTCCCGTTCATACAGTGCCCCCACATACCTGTCCCGTTCATACAGCACCCCCATATACCTGTCCCTTTCATACAGCACCCCCATATACCTGTCCCTTTCATACAGCACTCCTACATACCTGTCCCGTTCATACAGCGCCCCCACATACCTGTCCCTTTCATACAGCACCCCCACATACTTGTCCCTTTCATACAGCATCCTCATATACCTGTCCCTTTCATACAGCACCCCCATAAACCTGTCCCGTTCATACAGCACCCCACATACCTGTCCCGTTCATACAGCACCCCGTATACCTGTCCCTTTCATACAGCACCCCCATAAACCTGTCCCATTCATACAGCACCCCATATACCTGTCCCCTCTATACAGCACTCAGACATACTGGTCCCATCTATACAGCACCACCGTATACCTGTCCCGCCTGTACAGAACCCCCACATACCTGTCCCATCCACACAGCACCCCATATACCTGTCCCATCCACACAGCACCCCATATACCTGTCCCATCTATACAGCACCCCCACATACCTGTCCCATCCATACAGCACCCCCATACCTGTCCATCCATATAGCACCTCCATATACCTGTCCCATCCATACAGCACCCCCACATACCTGTCCCTTACATACAGCACCCCATATACCTGTCCCATCCATACAGCACCCCCACATACCTGTCCCATACATACAGCACCCCCACATACCTGTCCCATACATACAGCACCCCATATACCTGTCCCGCCCGTACAGCGCCCCTACATACCTGTCCCATCTATACAGCACCCCCACATTCCTGTCCCATCCATACAGCACCCCATATACCTGTCCCATCCATACAGCACCCCATATACCTGTCCCGTTCTTACAGCACCCCTACATACCTGTCCCGTTCTTACAGCACCCCTACATACCTGTCCTGCCCATACAGCACCCCCACATATCTGTCCCGCCCGTACAGCACTCCTACACACCTGTCCCGCCCGTACAGCACTCCTACATACCTGTCCCATCTATACAGCACTCCTACATACCTGTCCCGCCCGTACAGCACCCCCACATACCTGTCCCGCCCGTACAGCGCTCCTACATATCTGTCCTGCCCGTACAGCGCCCCCACATAGCTGTCCCGCCCGTACAGCGCCCCCACATAGCTGTCCCGCCCATACAGCGCCCCCACATATCTGTCCCGTATGTACAGTGCCCCCACATGTCTGTCCCGCATCAATTACCCCATTATGCTGCATTTTGCAGAATATTACCTCAAAAATGACAATTCATTATTGGCCTAATTAAGTTAATAAAAAACTTCCAAGTGACTAATTAATCATTAGGAGGGTGCCATTTTACCCAGCGTTTCACCTGCTCAGGGGCTATGAGAAAAAAAGCCACGGTAAATCCTGTGGAAAGTTAAAGCGGCTAACTGTGCACATCTGATTGAATAGCTAACAAATCGCTAAAATAAGTTGGATTTGATTACGTTAGCTGCTGAAAGCGGCCTAGGGCAGTTAATTGAATATGGCTCTTGGAATAAAAGGGGCATATTCAATTAGGTGCAAAAAGTGACGTACTTTTCACATGTCTGACTTTTTGCCGACATTGCTGGTTTTCCATGCAAAAAAGTATCGCGCTCGTCCCCGCTTATCCCCATATTCAATTAGAAATCGGCGAAAACGGGACCCGTCGAATTCGGACCTGGCGAAAAGTGCTGTCAGATTTGGGGCAATCAGCCTGACATCCCCCAAAAGATGCACTGACTTTGGGGATCACTCTAGATACCCCCGAATAGCCCTGCTGAAGGTATTTGGGGTACTTAAATGCTCTCAATAGCTGCAAATTAGCGTCTTTACACAAGTGGTGAATAGCATTTATCAGGTTTTTTTTTGTGGAAAATAAATAGTCCCAGCTAAATTTGGGGTACCTGAAAATGGGGGCTAGCATATTTTAAAGCTGCTAAAGTGAAGTTTTAAAAAATGTCAAAACCCACCTGCCATACCCACCCGCAAACTTAAAAACACCTGGGGCATCCTTGGGGACCCCCCTTCTATTTCGCTAGTTTTTAAGTTTGTCCCCCAACTTTGTACTTTTTCGTCCCCTTTTTCAAAGTAATTTTTTGGGGTGTTATTAAGTTTTTTTTAAAACTTTTTTTTTGACACAGTTTACCTTTTGGGGGCTGTCCCAAGGGTGCAGGGTGGTTCCCACAAGTTTGCACCCCAAAACCCCAATTCTGCACTTTTTTTCGACAGCTTTCATAGGCAAAGCTTTTTCCCTTATTCCAATGCATTGACTCTCCGCACCGGAGAAAAGTCTTTGGAATTGAATACGGGGATAAGTTTTCGCCTTGCGAAATGAAGTCACCGGCGAAAGTTTTCTGCAAAAACTGGCTTTTCGCACCTAATTCAATACGGCCCTGAGCGGGAAAACCAGAAACAGGTGGTTGTTACTACTCTGATAAAAGGATCATGTTGGCAGCTATGATTATGTTTGGTCACTAAGTTATGCATTAGTGACCAGTAGATAACTGTGACCATTCACAGTCTTCTTGCATAACAGCTGCTGGTGTCATTGCATATCTATCTATCTATCTATCTATCTAATCTATCTATCTATCTATCTATCTATCTATCTATCTATCTATCTATCTATCTATCTAATCAATCTATCTATCTATCTATCTATCTATCTATCTATCTATCTATCTATCTATCTATCTAATCTATCTATCTATCTATCTATCTATCTATCTATCTATCTATCTATCTATCTATCTATCTATCTATCTATCTATCTATCTATCTATCTATCTATCTATCTATCTATCTTCACACACACACAAGTATATTTCTGAGCCCATAAGAAAGATGGCGGCCTCCTAGCTCCACTTCTTCCCACACCCATCTGGAGCTTCTGATTGGAGGAGGCCGGCAGTGGCGCAGGGGGGAGGGACGTCTCACAGGCGAGAACGCTCATTGGCCGGCTGGCCTCGGGGAACGCACTGATTGGTTGGCACGGGCAGCCGGGCCGCCGCCGCACCTCATTGGTTGGAAAGTAGGTTAGTGGTGCGACATTTACAGTGAGGGCAGAAAGTAGGTCACGGACGCGGCTGTTTATGTGAGCTCGGTGTGCGCGGCTGACGGGTGAGTGACAGCGCCTGCTCTGGCCCCTGCCAGCTGTCCTGTCCAGGGAGGGAAGTGCAAGCTCTTCTGGCCAGCACTGGGGCACCATCATTGACCACCAGCTGGCATTTGCCCATCATACTCCTTCTGGTCCCCGGACTGCTGCCTGATGGGGGCCACTGGCTCCTCTAGGTACGTCTAGAGTGCAAGCTTAATGGGCAAGAGATGAAAATAATTGCTTTACCCTGGTGCATTTTTTTATATTTATATAGGTATTTAATATTATTATTACCAGTTTTATATATATGTGTATGTATGTATGTATGTATGTATGTATGTATGTATATATATATATTTGCTTTTCCTACATGTCACCTGTATTTCCTGCGTGTTGTCTGTTTTTGTGCCAGAGAAATACATTTATATATGTGACAGATGACAGTGCCGGCCAGTGACTTGGAAGCTGCTTATTGTTACTAGTTACAGGGAAGCATTGCAGTGATTCTTCCCTATGAAAGTGATTGTAGGAGGTTGGGTTTAGTTATCACAAGTCTTGGTAATTGTCTTTTTTTCCTTTATTTCCTTTGCATGGGACTGATAATTACTAAATGCTGGGTCATGTATCATTGTGTATACAGTTACTTTGTTGCACTGCGCCTTGGGAGCTTACACTTTAATCTGAGAGCGGATGGGTTCCTGAGACGCTGGTGAGATTGGCAGCTGGTTACCCCACATAGCTCTTCTATTCCTTGCGTTGTGTTCTTCCCCGTTGTTATCACCTGCACCTGTTAGGAGTGCGTTAGTCGGCTGTAAGTTAGCGCTGAAGCTGCGTTGTCACTTCTGTTACACTTAGAGCCACTATAAGGCTGTAAATGTTATTCTTGTGAACCCTCTGGACGTTAGTGCATCTCATCTATAGCTTGACTTATATGAGAAGCCTGTTTGGGACCCAGCGGACTCTTGTTTGCGCTGACTGGCGCGCTTAGCACTTTTGCTGCTAGGTGACGCAGCGTTGGAGGCAGCCCCCTCCCCACCCCTATCATTAAGAATCTTATCAGTGAGGGGCTTGTTAGATGCCCTCCGCTGCTGAGTGTAGATCACCCATTATTAGACGGAAGATGGATGTTATATGAGCAACATTTAGTCATATTTTGATGTTTAACCCCTAAAAATATTCCAGTAAAATGGATTTCTGTTTTGAGCAATTGCTGTTCCGCAGAATAATGGTATTTACAAAGATTAGCCGCTCTTTATCCGGAGCAGTGCCAGCAGCTTATCGCACATGTAATTAGTGCCAGTATACGTGTGCCCCTGACCTAAACATAACCGCATTTACCAAGAGGAGGCATGAGTCCATTTTGTTTTATGTAGTTTATTTCTCCTGCTAGTACAAAGCTGGTATGGTGAACGCTTGGGCCATTGTATCATCATAGCTCTGAGTGTATGACCGTCACAATGCTAATTAGTGATTGTATTCTGTGTCATGCTGAGATTGTATTCCCACCTGCTTGTGATGTAGGGGGTCTCTCGGTCCATCGCTACGTTACCCTGCTGTTCATCATCTGCCTGAATATGCCATTGCTTCCATGTGTGTGCTGGTCACTAAGCCCCTTGTCTTCATGAAGTTACTTCTGTGACTGTGAATGCAGCTCACATGGGTGTATAACCATGGGAAATGAGTCTCGTGGACCTGGGAGCTTACACCCCACAGGTCCGTCAGCTCAGCGACGCTCTGAGATGTCCACAGAACTCAGTCCTAACGTTCCTGGGGTTCCTCTAGATTTGGGAGAGCGGTGCGTGATGTTTAATTTGTGTCTGGTGGTTATATCATGCTTCCAGCGGGTTAGTCTCATCCTTCATTATCAGATTTGAGATCTCCTTACCGCGCTCTGTCTTCCCTGTCCAATACATTTAGGTCAGTAGGTTACTGTCAGAGCGTGGGCGAGACACCGCCAGTCTTACGTGACCGTCTCCTTCCGAGCACAGAGACCATACAGAGATACTAGTGATCTTGCTTTGGGTTTGCATCACAGGCTGAATTACAGGCATTACGGTAAGAAGTGACAATATTGTGTCTTCCAGGAGTTGTGCGACACTGCGCCTCCATCCAGAGCCGTATTAGCGGGCGGTGACTCACTATAAAGGCTGCTATGAGTAGGAGATGTTTGTGCTCTTTCCAGTTATGATGTCACGTTCTAAATAATGTCTTAGAAACCCTCCCGTACAGAGGACTAGGGTGGAAGTAACACAGCCCACTTCATGCTGTATTTGTGTCTCTGCTTCTGCAGGAAAATACCAGTAATGAGAATATAGCTCTCCATATGGGGCTGTTGCTGCACCCTCCTGCCCCAAGCTGTGCGGTGGCCCCATGAAGGCTTCCAAAATATTAGTAATCTCAGCAATACTACAATAATCGGGATGTAGTTATTATCCCGGCCGTCTGGGTGCCGGTGCAGGGATCCCGACAGTAAGTATTGGGTTAGGTTTAGGCTGCAGGGGGAGGGGGGGAGGGTTAGGTTTAGGCTGCAGGGGGAGGGGGGGAGGGTTAAGTTTAGGCTGCAGGGGGAGGGGAGGGTAAGGTTTAGGCTGCAGGGGGGGGGGAGGGTAAGGTTTAGGCTGCAGGGGGGGAGCAGGGTAAGGTTTAGGCTGCAGGAAGGGGGGGAGGGTTAGGTTTAGGCTGCAGGAAGGGGGGGAGGGTTAGGTTTAGGCTGCAGGGGGGGTTAGGTTTAGGCTGCAGGGGGGGTTAGGTTTAGGCTGCGGGGGGGAGGGTTAGGTTTAGGCTGCAGGGGGGGGAGGGTTAGGTTTAGGCTGCAGGGGGGGGAGGGTTAGGTTTAGGCTGCAGGGGGGGGAGGGTTAGGTTTAGGCTGCAGGGGGGGGAGGGTTAGGTTTAGGCTGCAGGGGGGGGAGGGTTAGGTTTAGGCTGCAGGGGGGAGGAGGGTTAGGTTTAGGCTGCAGGGGGGGTTAGGTTTAGGCTGCGGGGGGGGGGTTAGGTTTAAGCTGCGGGGGGGAGGGTTAGGTTTAGGCTGCGGGGGGGAGAGGTTATTCTTACTGCAAGTACCCCACGAGTGTCGGCTCCCTGTACCCAGCCCCAATAAGCAGCTGCAGCTCTGATTAGAGATGAGCGGGTTCGGTTTCACTCTGTTCTTTTCGCCACATTAGCGCCAGTTCAGATTTCTCTTATTAGCTATCCAAAACACGTGAGAGCCGGATAGCCAATAAGATAATCCGAACTTGCGCTAATGTGGGGAAAAGAACAGAGTGAAAGTCGCTCTGGTTATAATATAGTAAGAAGATTATAGAATTGTCAGTCAGCCTGTTAGGGGTATATTTACTAAAGTGAGAGTTTTCAGAAGTGGAGATGTTGCCCATAGCAACCAATCAGATTCTAAAGGCAGACTAGATGGGCCAAGTGGTTCTTATCTGCTGTCAAATTCTATGTTTCTTATCGTTTATCTAGCACCTTCTGGAAGATAATAGCTAGAATCTGATTGGTTGCTATGGGCAACATCTCCACTTCTATAAACCTCTCACATTAGTAAATTTACCCCTTAGAATGCAAAGAAGCTACAGTATAAGTCCAGGGCAGGGTCACTAGTTAGTGACTGCTGAGGGAGAGAGCAGTGGTACAGGCAGGGCAGAGGCACAGCAGGTAGACTGGCAGGGCAGAGGCACAGAAGGTAGACTGGCAGGGCAGAGGCACAGCAGGTAGACGGGCAGGGCAGAGGCACAGCAGGTAGACGGGCAGGGGTACAGCAGGTAGACGGGCAGGGCAGGGGTACAGCAGGTAGACGGGCAGGGGTACAGCAGGTAGATAGGCAGGGCAGGGGTACAGCAGGTAGACGGGCAGGGCAGGGGTACAGCAGCTAGGTAGACAGGCAGGGCAGAGGTACAGCAGCTAGGTAGATGGGCAGGAGCACAGCAGGTGGCAGGGCAGGGGTACAGCAGGTAGACGGGCAGGGCAGGGGTACAGCAGCTAGGTAGATGGGCAGGGCAGAAGTACAGTAGGTAGATGGACAGGTCAGAGGTACAGCAGCTAGGTAGACGGGCAGGAGCACAGCAGGTGGCAGAGGTACAGCAGGTAGACGGGCAGGGCAGGGGTACAGCAGCTAGGTAGATGGGCAGGGCAGGGGTACAGCAGGTAGACGGGCAGGGGTACAGCAGGTAGACGTGCAGGGCAGGGGTACAGCAGGTAGGTAGACGGGCAGGGGTACAGCAGGTAGGTAGATGGGCAGGGCAGAGGTACAGCAGGTAGGTAGACGGGCAGGGCGGAGGCACAGCAGGTAGACGGGCAGGGGTACAGCAGGTAGATGGGCAGGGCAGGGGTACAGCAGGTAGATGGGCAGGGCAGAGGTACAGCGGGTAGATGGGCAGGGCAGAGGCACAGCAGGTAGATGGGCAGGGCAGAGGCACAGCAGGTATAGACGGGCAGGGCAGGGGTACAGCAGGTATAGACTGGCAGGGGTACAGCAGGTAGGTAGATGGGCAGGGGTACAGCAGGTAGACAGACCAGCGTAATGTGCCGCTCGCAGTGGAAGTAATGAGAGAGCAGCTGGAAATTAGGAAAGTGCGGTTGGTGAGGATCCCTGCGTGGCCGGGCTTCTGACGCGCTTTTTGCCATAGGGCTTGGTCACAAGAATCCAGTGTATTCCATATTGTACTCTAATATATACAGTATATCCAAGGCTTTGTGTTACCGAGCTGAATAACATACATGAATGGTCCATGGAGTTTATATGGAGATTTTATATATATATATATATATATATTTCCATCTCGCTTTGCTGCAGCAGGCGCCATGTTATGAGGGGGGAGCTTATCTCTCTAAGGGGCCTATTTATCATTAAATATTTGCAGCATATTCCCCGAAAACACCCATTTTCAAAGGATATCCGTAATCATTAAGTAGCCCACGAATGTACCACGGAGGGGCGCAGCAGATATCTCCGAATTCCACTGCGGACCCTCCATTTATGACAGTAGCCGCAGCCCCTATTGGCTTGTGTGGGGGTTGCGATGCTGTCACTTGCCAAGCACCGGAAGGCAAAGCATCTGCACATGGCGTTAGCCGCTTAGCCTAGCCTAGCAGGGGAGAAGTCACGGGTACTGGAATGGGAGGAGGTAATCGGCACAGAGGTGACGTGAGGTGAGTGTGGTCTGAGAGTGTACAGGAGAGGGAAGAGGAATTGAGGGCTTGAGAGTGAGGGTGAGAACCTTAAATACTGTGCTATAATATGCAGAACCTGCAGGAGGCGCCCTGTGTGAAATGACGGCCGCTGCCGGCTTTCCTGATCAGCTGCGTGGACATCTCGGCAACCCTCATGACGTCTATGAAATCACGCTGCCAGGGCCAGTGAAGCCACAGGGACCAATGTGCCCCTGTTTTCTGCAACGCTGCCTGTCGCCGTCCCCCAAGTGCCAGCGGCATGTTACTCTTGCTGCGGCTTTTGAGGCTCTGCGATCCCCAGATCTGCACATGTGCTGTACGGCTTTTCCGCTTGTACAGATCTAAATACGTAGGGCGTGTGCGTAAACATGGGGTTTACATATATATCCCAGAATTAGGCCCCAATGTTAGTGTTCACTCTAACCCCATGACCAGACAGGGCACCAAATATGAAAGCGGCACATCTGCGTGCGCCTAAGTATCGTGCGAGTTTAGAATGACGACATCTATTCATCCTGTGCTCGGTGCTTCCCCCCGCGGTAAGGGGGGGGACGGGGAGAGGCGCAGCGGGACGGGGAGAGGCGCAGCGGGAAGGGTGGGACGGGGAGAGGCGCAGCGGGACGGGGAGAGGCGCCAGCGGGACGGGGAGAGGCGCAGCGGGAAGTGGGGGACGGGGAGAGGCGCAGCGGGGTAGGGGGGGACGGGGAGAGGCGCAGCGGGAAGGGGGGGACGGGGAGAGGCGCAGCGGAAAGGGGGGACGGGGAGAGGCGCAGCGGGTAGGGGGGGACGGGCAGAGGCGCAGCGGGTAGGGGGGGGACGGGCAGAGGCGAAGGGGGGACGGGGAGAGGCGCAGCGGGAAGGGGGGACGGGGAGAGGCGCAGCGGGTAGGGGGGGACGGGGGAGAGGCGCAGCGGGAAGGGGGGGACGGGGAGAGGCGCAGCGGGGTAGGGGGGGACGGGGAGAGGTGCAGCGGGTAGGGGGGACGGGGAGAGGCGCAGCGGGAGAAGGGGCTTTGTGGGCCCGTCAGCGTCCCCTTGTGATCAGCCTCTATAATAGTAAGGCGCGTATTAGGGTTTTGGAAGGAATTGGGCCGTGACAATGGGTAATGAGTAATTAGTGTCATTGTATCTGCTACACTAAGAACGAGCAGATGTAAAGTCATAGAAAGAATGAAGAAATGATCATTGTTATATGGAGCCAGAAGGGTCCCCAGTGCCATAGAGGTGTGTTATTCATGCCTAGAAAATACCCACTATATATATATATATGTGTGTGTGTATGTATGTATGTATGTATGTATGTATGTATGTGTATATATATGTATATATATCTCTCTCTCTCTCTCTCTCTCTCTCTCTCTCTCTCTCTCTCTCTCTCTCTCTCTCTCTCTCTCTCTCTCTCTCTCTCTCTCTCTCTCTCTCTCTCTCTCTCTCTCTCTCTCTCTCTCTCTCTCTCAGGAATAGACGAAGGGTGTTTAGTTATTATGGTATTTCTCCCAAGCTCGGCGCACGCCATGACTGTAGGCTCCATACACCGTGTACATAGGCCTGGGCACCGCCTGGAGCGCTACAATGTTCATTCACCTTTTATTTGCCTCCTGCGGCCGTATTGCTGGCTCCTGCGTCTCTGGTGCGCTTACTGTGTTACTAATGTGCTGTTAGGACCATTGTGTAGCAGAGCTGAGTCCCTGTATGAGATCTGTCCTGGTACCACGCGATCTTCCTGGCCGTGTCCTGCATTCAGCATGGTCTCCGGTGATTCTCTGGAAAAACACTTGTGTACCAAAATTAATATTACTGTATTAGTAGTTACCTGGCAACCAGCTGCAATTGCGTCTCCTGCATTGTGATTAAACGTTCCATCTCCCGACAGCCTGGCATTGATTATTCAGACATAAACCTGCACTGTAGGAAATGAGTGTTCACCCCTGGGATGAAGGACTGTGTGGGGAATATTACTGGTGGGACTAGGACTCACCCCTGGGATGAAGGACTGTGTGGGGAGTATTATTGGTGGGACCAGGACTCACCCCTGGGATGAAGGACTGTGTGGGGAATATTACTGGTGGGACTAGGACTCACCCCTGGGATGAAGGACTGTGTGGGGAATATTACTGGTGGGACCAGGACTCACCCCTGGGATGAAGGACTGTGTGGGGAATATTACTGGTGGGACCAGGACTCAACCCTGGGATGAAGGACTGTGTGGGGAATATTACTGGTGGGACCAGGACTCACCCCTGGGATGAAGGACTGTATGGGGGATATTACTGGTGGGACCAGGACTCACCCCTGGGATGAAGGACTGTGTGGGGAATATTACTGGTGGGACCAGGACTCACCCCTGGGATGAAGGACTGTGTGGGGAATATTACTGGTGGGACCAGGACTCACCCCTGGGATGAAGGACTGTGTGGGGAATATTACTGGTGGGACCAGGACTCACCCCTGGGATGAAGGACTGTATGGGGGATATTACTGGTGGGACCAGGACTCACCCCTGGGATGAAGGACTGTGTGGGGAATATTACTGGTGGGACCAGGACTCAGCCCTGGGATGAAGGACTGTGTGGGGGATATTACTGGTGGGACCAGGACTCAGCCCTGGGATGAAGGACTGTGTGGGGGATATTACTGGTGGGACCAGGACTCAGCCCTGGGATGAAGGACTGTGTGGGGGATATTACTGGTGGGACCAGGACTCAGCCCTGGGATGAAGGACTGTGTGGGGGATATTACTGGTGGGACCAGGACTCAGCCCTGGGAGGAAGGACTGTATGGGGGATAATATTGGTGGGATGAGATGTTGCACAGTCCACAATGTATCACTCTGATGTCTTATGCTTTGTGTACAGTTTACATCTTTTACAGGGGGACAGAAGGTTGTGTCTCGTTCCTAAGGGACGTAGTAATTAAATAATCAAATTATTTATTGCCCGTACTTGTAAATATAGCGTAGTCGTCAGTAATCCTTGTTACTCCGATCCATTTATTTGTTTGATTGGTGTGTAATCATTCTGTACATGTCCGCAGTGTCCCACAAGGGCCTGGTGATTATGTTTTGTTCTCACTCACAGACCCCAGCTACACATTAATTACTGATAATGGTAACACATTAACTCTGTAACATCTGACAATGCAGAGGCATTAATGCCAAGATTATAATGGTGAAACGCAGCGTCTTCCGCATAATACTGTCCTAATTGTGTTTAATGACTCTGTGCCTTATACATTCTGTACTGGGTGCTGAGCTAGCCATGTATATCCAGCAATATAGTAACTAGCAGCCAGAGGAGGGATGTGTCCAGGTACATCAGTAGGTTACCCTGGGAGGCAGCCAGAGGAGGGATGTATCCAGGTACATCAGTAGGTTACCCTGGGAGGCAGCCAGAGGATGGATGTATCCAGGGAGATCAGTAGGTTACCCTGGGAGGCAGCCAGAGGAGGGATGTATCCAGGTACATCAGTAGGTTACCCTGGGAGGCAGCCAGAGGAGGGATGTATCCAGGTACATCAGTAGGTTACCCTGGGAGGCAGCCAGAGGAGGGATGTATCCAGGTACATCAGTAGGTTACCCTGGGAGGCAGCCAGAGGAGGGATGTATCCAGGGAGATCAGTAGGTTACCCTGGGAGGCAGCCAGAGGAGGGATGTATCCAGGTACATCAGTAGGTTACCCTGGGAGGCGGCCAGAGGAGGGATGTATCCAGGGAGATCAGTAGGTTACCCTGGGAGGCAGCCAGAGGAGGGATGTATCCAGGTACATCAGTAGGTTACCCTGGGAGGCGGCCAGAGGAGGGATGTATCCAGGGAGATCAGTAGGTTACCCTGGGAGGCAGCCAGAGGAGGGATGTGTCCAGGTACATCAGTAGGTTACCCTGGGAGGCAGCCAGAGGATGGATGTATCCAGGGAGATCAGTAGGTTACCCTGGGAGGCGGCCAGAGGAGGGATGTATCCAGGGAGATCAGTAGGTTACCCTGGGAGGCAGCCAGAGGAGGGATGTATCCAGGGAGATCAGTAGGTTACCCTGGGAGGCGGCCAGAGGAGGGATGTATCCAGGTACATCAGTAGGTTACCCTGGGAGGCAGCCAGAGGAGGGATGTATCCAGGGAGATCAGTAGGTTACCCTGGGAGGCAGCCAGAGGATGGATGTATCCAGGGAGATCAGTAGGTTACCCTGGGAGGCGGCCAGAGGAGGGATGTGTCCAGGTAGATCAGTAGGTTACCCTGGGAGGCAGCCAGAGGATGGATGTATCCAGGGAGATCAGTAGGTTACCCTGGGAGGCGGCCAGAGGAGGGATGTATCCAGGTACATCAGTAGGTTACCCTGGGAGGCAGCCAGAGGAGGGATGTATCCAGGGAGATCAGTAGGTTACCCTGGGAGGCAGCCAGAGGAGGGATGTATCCAGGGAGATCAGTAGGTTACCCTGGGAGGCGGCCAGAGGAGGGATGTGTCCAGGTAGATCAGTAGGTTACCCTGGGAGGCAGCCAGAGGATGGATGTATCCAGGGAGATCAGTAGGTTACCCTGGGAGGCGGCCAGAGGAGGGATGTATCCAGGGAGATCAGTAGGTTACCCTGGGAGGCGGCCAGAGGAGGGATGTATCCAGGGAGATCAGTAGGTTACCCTGGGAGGCAGCCAGAGGAGGGATGTGTCCAGGTACATCAGTAGGTTACCCTGGGAGGCAGCCAGAGGATGGATGTATCCAGGGAGATCAGTAGGTTACCCTGGGAGGCGGCCAGAGGAGGGATGTGTCCAGGTAGATGACTTATGTCAGCCTTGTTGCTGCTCCGTTCTTTTGACTGGGTACACAGTGAAGGTGCCTACACACTTGGCGATATTTTACCCGATCTGGCTGATTCCGACGCATCGTGACGACAGATTGTGTAAAATATGCTCACGATGCGTGCTGTGGGGCAGATCTGCCAATCTGGGACACGATACACTGGAAAAAGTCTGGATGCAGGAGAGATCGTTTGTAAATTGGACACTTTAAACACCAAATCGTGCGCAGAGCTGCCGGGGAGGAGAGTCAAGGGAAATCGTACACATGCGCAGATCGCTAAGTGTGTAGTTACCTTTAACAATGTTTACCTAGCCGACCTGTCGTGTGATGGGAATTCCAGCATTGGCAAGTGCATACACACTTGCCGATGTCGGGAGCGGTATTGCGCATGCAGGTCCGACGGGCGATGTAGCTAATTATGCGCGGGAGCAGCATCGTCGGCAACATGAGTGTACACACTAAACGATGTTGCAGATATGTCGGCAGATCCCGCTGGATCAGACAACCTATGATCTAGTTTGTACCGCCCATTAGTTATTATCCCATTCAGCAAGTTTAGTGAATGAACTACAAATCATTGAGAATTAGTGAAAGATAAGTAACGATGGCTTTGTGTTTTAAATAGCTAAAAAGACCATTACACCTACAGTTGCGTAAAAGACAGTTTTTTATTTAAACCAGGTTTTTTTTTTTTTTTTTTGCATTAACGTTTTAATGGAAAAAAACCTGAATCCTGCTTATTACATTAATACTGTGAAACATTGCTATGTATTAGAAATATTGATCAGTCACGATTTAATGCTTTCTCACGATAACAACAATCCAAAGTTATTAGGATTTTTTTATCTCATTAAGGGGCGAATTCAAAAGCTGCAAAAAGTGCCGTCTGGCGAAAAGTGGGTTGAATTCGCCTGTTTTGCCGCAATGTTTTCTCCATGCGCGCCCCCGCTTTTCGCCCTATTCAATTGTAAAAAACGCGAAAACGTGGATAGGCGAATGTTCTCCAAAGCGAAACTAGCGAAAAGGACATATTTTTTGGGGGGAAATCAGTCTGTACCCCATTAAAAGCTTTAGTTACCCTGGGAATCAATATAGAATATTAGTAATAGCCCTAATAAGAGAAATGATAGAAATCAATGTTTTTTTCTGAAAAATAAGTACCGAGGATAAATTTTGGGTACCTGAAAATGGGTACTAGTATATTTTGATGTCTCGAAAATGAAATTGTAAAAAATCTCAAATATATACCTGTTGCAGCCTCGTACAATCCCAAAACACCTTTTTTCATTTTCGCCCCAAAAATGACATGTCTTTTTTGGAGTGAATTAAATTAATCTGTACCCCAAAATATGGATTTTGCACTTCTTTTCTCCTGCCCTTTGCTGGAGAGACTTTTCCGCCTGTTTTTGCCTATGGAGTTTTTACGTAAGCGAGAACTCCGGGAAATTGAATATGGAGATACTTTGAAAACAGGCGAAAAGTGCAAATCTGAGAGAACTTTTCTCCAAACGGCACTTATTGAGGCTAATGGGATACCTCCCTAACAAAGAACTAGGCTAAGGGGTCTATGTATTAATAATTGTGGCACTGCTATTCAACTCACCGGGGATATTTCCATTTTTACTAAAAATATCCCGGCTATGTACTATCGGGAACTCGTAGGGAACTGCTGTCCCGTGAGTGATATCCCCGGTATTGAGAAAAGTCTTTCACTGAAGTGAGAGAATTCCGCAGGGGAAGCTGACACTGGCATGCGCACAGCGTCCGCTTCCTGGACTGGCCGGGCGCTGCAGGAGAAGAGATCAAAAGATCTCTCTTCTGCACCAGGAGCCCCCATAGGCAAACAGTAGTTTACACCATCTGAAGATGGTGCAAACTACTGGGGCTAAACTCCGAAAAGCATTGCTTTTTGGAGTTTAGTACATAGGGTCAGATTGAAGTCCCCATTGATAATAATGGGGACTGCGATCTGCAGCGCTATTTAGCACCTTGCTGGAGATTTCTGTGATATCGCCTGCATTGTGCTATTAGTACATAGGAACAATACATAAAAGTATGCAGAAACTGCAATTTCTGCATAAATTTATGTAAAAAAAAAAACTGCTTGATACATAGGCCCCTAAGTTCTTTCTTTCTTCTTCTTTTTCTTTCTTTTCTTTTCTTCCTCATTAATGTGTTGGAGGTGTTTATCCTTTAAGATTGAGAATATTAGTTGTGGTTTTCTCCTGTCCTATAGGATTGTTAGGGGAGGACTTTGTGGAGCCTTTGCTGATGCTAGGCACATTTAGTACCTCTCTGATTTGGTTAACCCTCCCACCCTATCTATTCTCTGTTGTGTGTGAATTCACTGTATTGGTTCAACTCACTCAAATGAAGACCACACTCAGCAAGAATGTGGAAAATTACTAGAGAGATTCCCTTATAATAATCTTTAAAACAAAAAAATCACAGCATATTAAAAATAAATAAATGTGTTTTTAAATTAAAAAAACCTTTTGCTTTAAACAAGCCACCCCTGCTTAAAAGGAATGTAAGCTTCAGGCAAGTGCCTGCCTCCTCCAGCTCCCCGCCAATCACTAGGGGCCAGCTCTGGCTCTCTGAGCCTCCACTACATACATCCTTAGATGGGCCAGTTGCTGCCTAATATAACCACCTTATTATAATGCTGTCTGGGGTGCACAGGCCTTTGTAGTATAACAGTACTACTACTAGTCACAAATGGCTTCAGGCGTCTTTCAGAATTGGAATCATGGTTTGATCCTTTGGATATATTTTTCCTATGCAAACCAGACTTCCTGTCTGTACACAGATACTGCTGAGTCTGGTCTAGCATCCCTGTACACTGAAGAGCTATCAGCCAGCTTACAGTACATGATGTCTGCTTACTCCTGGGGAGAAGGTTTTCATTTTTTTTCAGCCCGCTAAGCAGTTGATCAGCACGTATGAAGGGACATGAGAGCTGGCGGGCTCAGGTTATTAATGTGTTACACTTGTGATGCGTGTAAGTGTGACTGGCCGTCCTGATTAGCGTTCCGCCAGCATCCTGCGTCTTCTGATTGCGCCCTCAGTCACAGGCGGGCTGACTTGAATAAATATTTGAATAATTGAACCACGCCGTTGATCTCATTAGAATAAATTGCGCTGTGGGTTACATGTACGGTCCTCACTTCTCCCTCCTATAGGTTTATTTTTTTTGGCTTCTCCATGACCCAAGCAATCGGCCTTAATGAGAGGCTCTATAGCAAAAACCTGTCCTGCTAATTGCAGCATTTTGCTTCACATGTGCTGTTTCTGTGCATGTTACAACTCTATCCTATGGTAGGAGGTGAGGTTGGGAGCGGTACCCGGTGGTCATAACACTATAATATATGCTCCATTTACAGTAAAACAAAGTACTTACAGACATATACAATTGGTGCCTCAGCGCTGATTCAGGCATTTGAAGATGGCGCGCAGGAACGAGGGTTAACCCCTTCAGTGGGGGAGCGAGGGGAGTTGGCTCGGAACTGGGAACCGGCGGCAGGAGGCTATACTCGGACAGAGACATTGTACCTGCTATCGTACTGGTGCCTACGGAGGCTGACAGAGCCGTCATACGCATGGATGTACACAAGGGAAGGACTTTGTAATAACGCCGATTGGCAATAGCCAGAGCTGCCGACGCCCCCTGAATTAGGCCCCGTGTATAATTATAATGACCCCGTTTTTTGTTGTTATTGAGCACAAAGGTTTTGAGAAAACAACATAGTATCATATTAATATAACCTGTATTATGAGAAAAAGAAAAAAACTATTTGGGTCAGGAGGTGGAAAATGCAGAGGGTGTGTGTCAGGGCGTTTATTACCCCAAAGGGGTGTCTTTACAGTGTTTTTTTTTTTTACGACAGCGCATCTTCATGCAGCACTTGCATGTAACGTAGTATGCGTAGTCGCACATATATATTTTATGCGCACAGTTGTGTGCGATCAGGTAAATGCGTCTTCTCTTTTTGGGCACATTTTCCGTCTGCGAACCTTTTATGGCGTAATGCACAGTTGGAAGCATTTATAGATGCACCTCAGTTCTGTCCCTACATCCTAGTAATCTATAAGGCTGAATACATTGTCCTGACGCCATAATGCCGCCTCCGCTGTGACAGGTGCCCTGTAAGGATCCACAATATTATAATCTGTGTCCTCGGGACAGAAGTGTTTCGCAGCAGACTGGCCAGCCAGAAAGGGATTCGGGGCCAGACTTGCGTATCCACTTGCCGATTAAAATGAGCGATATAACGATATCATTATCATTCAGTCGCTCATTAATCGGGCCTGAAAATGTCAAAAACGCCCAGCGATGTGCGTTCCCGCTGGTCGTTTTGGATATCTATCATCGCCTGAACATGCTGGTCAGTCTGCTGATAACGACCGATTGCCCATGTTCAGGGGTGATGGAGGGTGCCTGCACTGAGTGATATATATCATACAGTGTAGGCACTACAGGAGATGAGGAACCACTGTATGATTACCATGTACTGTCGTTCCACTATCTGCTAGTGCAGGGGTGGCAACCAGTCAGAGTCAAAGAGCCCAAAAATATCTCTAGGTATGTTAAAGAGCCGAGATGCGAACATGCAAAAAGAGGCGTGGTGCCCCTGGTATGATTTTGTTTTTTTAGGAGCATGTAAAAGCGCATAGCACAGTCACCATGGAGGTAACTATTAAAGGGAAAGAAAAAGCCAGAACAATAAAAGAAAACATTGAAAAAAAACAGATCCACCACATAAACTACACTGAAACAAGCCACATCCACATAAATACACTGAAACAAGCCACATCCACATAAATACACTGAAACAAGCCAGATCCACATAAATACACAGAAACAACCCAGATCCACATAAACTACACTGAAGCAAGCCACATCCACCTAAACAAGCCAGATCCACATAAATACACTGAAATAAGCCAGATCCACATAAATACACAGAAACAAGCCAGATCCACATAACATACACAGAAACAAGCCAGATCCACATAAATACACTGAAACAAGCCAGATCCCCATAAACTACACAGAAACAAGCCAAATCCACATAAACTACACTGAAACAAGCCACATCCACATAAACTACACTGACACAAGCCACATCCACATAAACTACACTGAAACAAGCCACATCCACATAAACTACACTGAAACAAGCCACATCCACATAAATACATTGGAAATAAAAAAAATCAGATTTACATAATACAATCCAGCCCCCCCATGTGTTACAACAGCAGCCCCCCAATGTGTCACAACAGCAGTCAGTGTCAGTCAGGGAGCCACATCAGGACAATGGAAGAGCCACAGGCTGACCACCGCTGTGCTAGTGGATATTCACCTTACTCATGAAAATAAAATTAGGATAAGAATACTATGACATGATCGCACGGATGGCTCAGACAGATTTGCTTACTGGCGTCTGATGAGAAGTCCTTGTCTCAGATGCAGTCGGCTTCCTAGAAAGTTGTTTATGAATTTAGAGGAAAGCAGCAGATTTGTCAATCTTGGACGATGGACCAGCACAGAGGGTGTAATCAGTGGCGTAACTAGGGCAGGGCGAGCGGGGTTCGTGCCCTGGGCGCCGTTGGACCGGCGCCGCGGGGGGGGCGCTGCCGGCCACGGTACCGGGCCGCCCGCCCTAGATAGCCAGTGTAGCGCCGACCGCAATGAGTGCGGTCAGCGGTACACATTTGCACAGGACCGGCGCTAGGCTTCCAGCGCCGGTCCTGTGCTGCATGCCTGAGCCCGTTCCCTCCCCCTGAGCGCTTGCCCAATAGCGCCAGGAGGCGGGCTCAGGCTGTGCATTACACACGCATCGCTGCCAGCGCTGGAGGCGATGCGTGTGTTAAACAGCAGCTAATGAGAGTCAGATAGACTCTCATTGACTGCTGCAGCACCCACTGCAAGAGCCGGGCTTCCGTCCGGCTCCTGCAGTGGGTAATGGGACTGACGTCAGTCCCATAATGCTGAGCGCGCCAGCCCGGGCGGACTGGAGGGCGGGAGCGGCATCGCGGACAGGAGCAGGAGCAGCGTGGAATCAGGTAAGTATATTTTTATATATATTTATTTTTAAACCTATTTGCAGAACGGGGGAGGGGGGTGGCTACTACTGGGAGGACCTCTACTGGGGGTGGGGGCACCATTATTGGGAGGACCTCTACTGGGGGACTACTACTGGGGGCACTTAATCGGGAGGGGGAACCTCTACTGGGGACTACTACTTGGGGGGGGGACTACCACTGGGGGCATTCTAAAAGGGGCCTATTACTAGAGGCACTGCACTCGGGGGACCACTACTGGGGGCAATAATAGGAAGGGCCACTACAGGGACCACTGGATAGGGGGGGGGTCACTACTGGGAGCCTGCATCAGGGGGACCTCTACTGGGGGCACTGCATGGGAGGGGGGGACACTACTGCTGGGGGCACTATATAAGGGGCTTACTGCTAGGGGCACTGCGGGGACCACTACAGGGGGCACTAGATAGGGGGGATCACTACAGGGTGCCTGCATAAGGGGACCACTACTGGGAAAACTGCATGGGGGGGGACTACTGCTGGGGGCACTATATAAAAGGGCACTGCATAAGGGGATACCGCTACTGGGCGCACTGCATTGTGGGGACTGCTACTGGGGGCACTGCATAAGGGGGAACACTACGTGGGCCACTGCATTTGGGGGGGCCACTACTGGGGGTACCGAGTAAGGGGAACTAATTGGGGGCTGTATAAGAGGGACCACTACTGGGGATACTGTATAAGGGGCACTACTATGGGCCTGCATGAGAGAGACCACAACTGCATACTGGGGGTACTGTATAAGGGGTACTACTGGGGTTAAGGTGCATATGGATAGGAATGTTCAGTTTGAAAATAAAGGGGTGTGTCATGTTGACACGCCCCATTTTTAAGTGACCACGCCCATTTTTTTTGACGCGCGCGCCTTCAGCGCGCACACATGGGGGGGTGGGGGGCTCCCTTTTCAAATTTGCCCTGGGCTACAAATACCCTAGTTACTCCACTGGGTGTAATGGTTAGCATTGGGCAGCACAGACAGTGTAATGGTTAGCATTGGGCAGCACAGAGGGTGTAATGGTTAGCATTGGGCAGCACAGAGGGTGTAATGGTTAGCATTGGGCAGCACAGAGGGTGTAATGGTTAGCATTGGGCAGCACAGAGGGTGTAATGGTTAGCATTGGGCAGCACAGACTGTTTAATGATTAGCATTGGGCAGCACAGAGGGTGTAATGGTTAGCATTGGGCAGCACAGACGGTGTAATGGTTAGCATTGGGCAGCACAGAGGGTGTAATGGTTCGCATTGGGCAGCACAGACGGTGTAATGGTTAGCATTTGGCAGCACAGACGGTGTAATGGTTAGCATTGGGCAGCACAGACGGTGTGGTGGTTAGCATTGGGCAGCACAGAGGGTGTAATGGTTAGCATTGGGCAGCACAGAGGGTGTAATGGTTAGCATTGGGCAGCACAGAGGGTGTAATGGTTAGCATTGGGCAGCACAGAGGGTGTAATGGTTAGCATTGGGCAGCACAGACTGTTTAATGATTAGCATTGGGCAGCACAGAGGGTGTAATGGTTAGCATTGGGCAGCACAGACGGTGTAATGGTTAGCATTGGGCAGCACAGAGGGTGTAATGGTTAGCATTGGGTAGCACAGGCGGTGTAATGGTTAGCATTGGGTAGCACAGGCGGTGTAATGGTTAGCATTGGGCAGCACAGACGGTGTAATGGTTAGCGTTGGGCAGCACAGACGGTGTAATGGTTAGCGTTGGGCAGCACAGACGGTGTAATGGTTAGCGTTGGGCAGCACAGACGGTGTAATGGTTAGCGTTGGGCAGCACAGAGGGTGTAATGGTTAGCATTGGGCAGCACAGAGGGTGTAATGGTTAGCATTGGGCAGCACAGAGGGTGTAATGGTTAGCATTGGGCAGCACAGAGGGTGTAATGGTTAGCATTGGGCAGCACAGAGGGTGTAATGGTTAGCATTGGGCAGCACAGACGGTGTAATGGTTAGCATTATTGCCTCACAGCACTGAGGTTGTGAGTTCGATTCCCACCACTGCCCTAACTGTGTGGAGTTTGTATATTCTCCCTGTGCTTCGTGGGTTTCCTCCGGGTACTCCGGTTTCCTCCCACACTCCAAAAATATACTGGTAGGTTAATTGGCTCCCAACAAAATTATCCCTAGTGTGTATGTGTGTGAGTGTATGAGATAGGGAATATAGATTGTAAGCTCCACTGGGTCAGGGACTGATGTGAATGGAGAAATACTGTCTGTAAAGCGCTGAGGAATATGTGTGCGCTATAGAAATAATTGGTAATAAATAATTTGGAAAGTATAAAACCTTTTTGTTGTATCAAATCCTCATTGTAAAGAGTTTTCTATTGTCAAACTCCAGCCTAGAACCGCTCTCTTATAATGCAGCTTCCCAACCAACATGGCGGCTTTATGTTACAGTAATGAGCCGGACCTTCCTGATGGGCTATGTATACATGTATAGTGTGGAATATGTATACATGTATAGTGTGGAATATGTATACATGTATAGTGTGGAATATGTATACATGTATAGTGTGGAATATGTATACATGTATAGTGTGGAATATGACACTGCTTTGGAGAGTTAGAGACATTCTCCATTTGCACCCCACACGGTGATGGAAGGGTATTTTTTTTTTAATTAAGTTTTTTTTTTTGTCAAACAATAAAAAGAAAATAAGCAGCATTATCTGTTCCTGTAAATAACAGCCGCAGATCTGTCGCCGTACATTTACTCGCCATGGAACGCTTGTGCAGTGGAAACTACGTTGGGAGCTCTTGGTTGAGCTGGGGCTAGATAGGTCACTGTCTCCACGTATTTAGCTGGTCTGTGGGGCCTGCTCCATCCCTGGGGGGTAATCTGTACCCCCATGGTGCATCTAATAAGTGATGCAGGTGGATTATCTCTGACTGAGACTAGGCAGCCCAGCAGGTAGCCGCCCGGCCCTGCCGCCCCAACGCTTTGCTGTGGGGTGACTCGCTTTATCCAGTGCCAGAATGGTGCGCTAACCATTTATTTGGGTTTTTGTTATTGTTAAAATCCTAATCGGTTAATTTCTGCGTCTCCGTAACCTGGACTAATACATCTCAGCGGGGGTACATTGATCTGAAGCATTCATTGTTCCTGCACAATCTAGTGTTACACGTCTTTTATTAATCTGCCCTTACATGAGCGCTACATACAGCGTGTACTTTCTTCTGCACAATGAGGTTCAGCATATTCTCATCTCTTCTTAAGGAGACTAATCCTATTTTTCTTTTTATTGTATTTGTCTAATGGAAGTATTAAGGGATATGTGCATTGTATTGTATAACGGATACACGTATAAAGAGATTCTTGTTACATTACTTAATCTTGTTTTTAGAATTGTGCTAGCAATTCCGCTCAGCCATCAGCAGAGGTGCCATTGTTTCTCTTCTCTTCCACTTAATTTTATTTATATGCTCCCAGAGCTGTCCTGTCCCTACTTTTAGTGGCAGCTGACCGTAGGAAAGGACTGAAGGATATAAGGGGTCATTCAGACCCACTCGCGAGCGGCAGTACGCTCGCAAGTGGGTCGATGTTCCCCACTGCGCATGCGCACGACGGAGGGAGCTCCGTCGTGCGCATGCGCGAGACCCGGCCAGCGAAGGACTTTCCATCGCTCCGGGTCTCGCACCAAAGGGGGCGTGCTGTCGATGTTGATTGACAGCACGCCCCCTTTGGTGGGCGTGCCCGGGGCGTGGAGGCCAGACGGAGGCATTCCCATGGGAACGCCTACCGTCTGAAGCCGGCCGCACTGACATCACTAGTGATGTCAGTGGGAGTGATTTTGGCTCTGATAGAGCCAAAATCACTCCAGGGCTTGTGGTTGAGAAACCCGACCACAGGGTTTCACTCGCAAGTCCGATGGTCGCGATGGTCAAGACCATCGCGACCATCTTGTTGGATGCTCGTATATGCTGTGGGTGGTGACCCACAGCTATACGAGCGTCCAGGAGGACGCTCCATTTTAATGGAGGAGGGCCCTGATTCAGAGCGAGCGCTCTGGTCAGAGCGTCCGGCTCTGAATCAGGGCCATAGTTCTGATGAATGAGGAATCAGTCGCACTACTGATCAATGCAAATATTTTTCTGTGATTTTTGAGGCCGATCAGTACTTAGTGTGAGTTTTGGCTCCTGGAGTGTAAATAAATCCTCTTTTCGTGGTGGGTGACTGACTGCTGATATACAGGTGCCACATATAAAATGAATCGGCGCAGTCTCATGAAGCGGTTTGTTCTATCCGTTTGCAGCTAAGACACATTTTCGGGCGAGATAAATGCTCGGTGAAAGCCGGGTTGCACGTGACCCGATGGCTGACTCGCACGCCACATGGTATAATGAGGCTAGGTGTATGAGGGCACATCTGTATGACAATCTCTTTACCCAATCCTCTACTATTCCGTATCTATACAAATTCAAAACCTTCTCTAATTCAGCCAAAAACACACTGTCATGTGTAAGGACACACAGGGGTATTCAATATGGGAGCGATAACATCGTTTTTGCGTTAATATCGCACTTTTGATGTCATTATCGCAGGTTTGACTTTTACACCGTATTCAATTTCAAAGACTTATCGCAGTTTTGAAACGTCTTTGATAAAAAAACAGGGATAACTTTTCACCATTGAATCGTTTAAAAAAAAAATAGGGACACCCCAAAAAATTTATTTAAACATTGGGGTGAAAAAAAAAATGGGAAAAAATTGTTTAAGAATAGGGAAATAGGTTCAGGGCTATTCTGCAAGTATGCGGCAGGTGTATTCTAGAATAGGCTATTAGCGGCAGGTGTATTCTAGAGTAGATTATTAGCGGCAGATGTTTTCTAGAGTAGATTATTAGCGGCAGGTGTTTTCTAGAGTAGATTATTAGCGGCAGGTGTATTCTAGAGTAGATTATTAGCGGCAGGTGTATTCTAGAGTAGATTATTAGCGGCAGGTGTATTCTAGAGTAGATTATTAGCGGCAGGTGTATTCTAGAGTAGATTATTAGCGGCAGGTGTATTCTAGAATAGGCTATTAGCGGCAGGTGTATTCTAGAATAGGCTATTAGCGGCAGGTGTATTCTAGAATAGGCTATTAGCGGCAGGTGTAGTCTAGAATAGGCTATTAGCGGCAGGTGTTTTCTAGAATAGGCTATTAGCGGCAGGTGTTTTCTAGAATAGATTATTAGCGGCAGGTGTATTCTAGAATAGATTTATAGCGGCAGGTGTAGTCTAGAATTGGCTATAAGCGGCAGGTGTAGTCTAGAATAGGCTATTAGCGGCAGGTGTATTCTAGAATAGATTATTAGCGGCAGGTGTATTCTAGAATAGATTATTAGCGGCAGGTGTATTCTAGAATAGATTTATAGGGGCAGGTGTATTCTAGAATAGATTATTAGCGGCAGGTGTATTCTAGAATAGATTATTAGCGGCAGGTGTAGTCTAGAATAGGCTATTAGCGGCAGGTGTAGTCTAGAATAGATTATTAGCGGCAGGTGTTTTCTAGAATAGATTATTAGCGGCAGGTGTTTTCTAGAGTAGATTATTAGCGGCAGGTGTATTCTAGAGTAGATTATTAGCGGCAGGTGTATTCTAGAGTAGATTATTAGCGGCAGGTGTATTCTAGAGTAGATTATTAGCGGCAGGTGTATTCTAGAGTAGATTATTAGCGGCAGGTGTATTCTAGAGTAGATTATTAGCGGCAGGTGTATTCTAGAGTAGATTATTAGCGGCAGGTGTATTCTAGAGTAGATTATTAGCGGCAGGTGTATTCTAGAATAGATTTATAGCGGCAGGTGTATTCTAGAATAGGCTATTAGCGGCAGGTGTATTCTAGAATAGGCTATTAGCGGCAGGTGTATTCTAGAATAGGCTATTAGCGGCAGGTGTAGTCTAGAATAGGCTATTAGCGGCAGGTGTTTTCTAGAATAGGCTATTAGCGGCAGGTGTATTCTAGAATAGGCTATTAGCGGCAGGTGTATTCTAGAATAGGCTATTAGCGGCAGGTGTAGTCTAGAATAGGCTATTAGCGGCAGGTGTATTCTAGAATAGGCTATTAGCGGCAGGTGTATTCTAGAATAGGCTATTAGCGGCAGGTGTATTCTAGAATAGGCTATTAGCGGCAGGTGTAGTCTAGAATAGGCTATTAGCGGCAGGTGTTTTCTAGAATAGGCTATTAGCGGCAGATGTTTTCTAGAATAGATTATTAGCGGCAGGTGCACAAATGCAGAATTTTTAAAAACTTACTTTAGTGACATAAAAATATGCTAGTACCCATTTTCATGTACCCCAAATTTGATGGGACCACTTAAAAAAACGAAAAAAATAACCTACGTGCTCTTCTGCATCACTTCTTCAATGTCGGGAAAAAAAACACCTGCTGCGGCTATTTAAATCCCCGACTTTCAACTAAAGGCTAAAACGGGGGTACCCATAGTGATCCCCCATGTTTTTACAACTTTAGGGGGGTCTTACAATTTTTTTAAGGAAAAATTTGTAACTTTACGCAAATCCCACTTCGGAGTTTCCCGTTTACGTTAATTTTATATTGATTACGGGGATAAGCGGGACCGCGCCCGATACTTTTACGTAGGTAAAAACTCCGATATGAAACGTTAACTTCGACAGTGAATATTGAACATATTGAATACCCCTCACAGTGTGCTAAAATAAGTGCACACTAGTGTAATATATTACAAAAAAGAAAGCGCCTACCGGTGTAGCCAGGAACTTCGCAAACAGCTTTGCAGTCAGGTCACTAGCGCTGGTGATATCATCATCATTCTATATTGGCATCTCACCCTCTGCAGATAATAAGGTCTCCTCGGGCAGACATGCTTTCATGTCCTGGCATGCACCGCGACCATAAGTGCCAAAATCCTGCAAGCCTGTGTTCACTTCCACGCAAGATACGCTAAAGCCCGGCGCACTCTGCGTAAGCCCCACGGTGGTTTCCTTTTTTTTTTGTCTTTAAACATGAAAACCTTTACACAGAAACCACACTACGCGCCTGTAATGGCCGATGAGAAGTGCGCACGGGATATGGAACACAAATGTTTTTTTTTTTGAGAACGTCACCAAAATATAAGGTGGTTAAATTCACATATTATCACTGTAATATTGAATGATCTGCGCAGTGTTTATATGGCGGTTTCTTCCCTTTTTTGTTAACTGCCCATGTGATGAAAATGTTGCAGAAATTTAATTTTTTGTACAGCACATGCCCATACCATCCCTCTGTGGGTAATGTAATGCCACCCCTCTCTGGGGAATGCAATGCCATCCCTCTCTGGGGAATGCGATGCCATCCCTCTCTGGGGAATGCAATGCCATCCCTCTCTGGGGAATGCAATGCCATCCCTCTCTGGGGAATGCGATGCCATCCCTCTCTGGGGAATGCGATGCCATCCCTCTCTGGGGAATGCGATGCCATCCCTCTCTGGGGAATGCGATGCCATCCCTCTCTGGGGAATGCGATGCCATCCCTCTCTGGGGAATGCGATGCCATCCCTCTCTGGGGAATGCGATGCCATCCCTCTCTGGGGAATGCGATGCCATCCCTCTCTGGGGAATGCGATGCCATCCCTCTCTGGGGAATGCGATGCCATCCCTCTCTGGGGAATGCGATGCCATCCCTCTCTGGGGAATGCGATGCCATCCCTCTCTGGGGAATGCGATGCCACCCCTCTCTGGGGAATGTAATGCCACCCCTCTCTGGGGAATGTAATGCCACCCCTCTCTGGGTATTGGACGGCGGACTTTTTTGTGGGGGTTATTTTGTTGCTGTATTTCTCTTTCATCCACAGGGGACACTGGAGGTGCTTACGCTGGGGTATAGAGGCGTGGATAGCTGGAGCTGGCACTTCAATAATTTAAGTGTGAAGCTCCTCCCCCTCTGTTTCCCCACAATCCCTCAGTTTTAGAAAATGTGCCTACGGAGCTGGTCACAACCTGCTGTGCTCCAGCAGGACACTTATTTTATTTCTTTTATTTAACATTTATTCTTTTAATTTTTTTTTTTTATTATTTTAAACATCTTTTACATTCTTTTATTGGGGTACCCTTCGCCACCTCTCTAAAGGTGGGGTCCGGGCACCTGGCGCCCTGTTACACCTCCAGGGGTTAACAGGAAGGAGTGTGCAGTGCTTACAAGGAAATGCATCTGACCGCTCCTTAACGCCAGCACACACAGCACTTCAGCTGCTCAGAGACACGAAGACAAGTGCTGCTGAAACCGGCCAGGGAGCGCAGTGAGTATATCACCAGCGCATCCCCCGTCTCGTGCCCCGCTGTCAGCGCTGTATACAGAGAGCGCTATGGAGCATGAGTCATCTGCTCTCCCTCTCCCCGCTGCTGAGCGCGGCTATGTGGCTCCTACCCAGCGGGGCTGGCAAAGCGCTGCTCCTGGATTTACAGCTCCCCTCTCCCCGCTGCTGAGCGCAGCTAAGCGGCTCCTACTCAGCGGGGCTGGTTAAAGGCTCCCCTCTCCATACGGCTGAGCGCGGCTGGCGGCTCCTACAACGGGGCTTGCAGGGGGAGGTGATTACAGCAGGCAGCCATACTAGAAGCCCTGTAGCCTTGAGGAAGGGGGGCGGAGCTTAACTGCGCGGGCTGAGGCTCCCTGTCTGTTTTACGCGGCAGCGGCTGTGAGAACAGCGTGGGGGCTGCTGTTTGTTAACCTGTTGTTTGCCCTGCATCTCTCCATTATAGGTAGGGTGCGGCACATGCAGAAGGCTGATTCTCCTGACTACATCCCTGGCAAGAGGCTGTGAGTAATCACTGGGGTGTAAGTGCAGGGAATCTAATCTGTGGGAGGGGGTACCTCTTCCTCTGTGTCCCAACCAGCCTTCTGTTTTATTTCTAATTCACTTTTGTTTCTACTGTGTCCCTCTGGTGACTGTGTGTATCCATGTCAAACAGAACAAAAACGGCTCAAAAGATGTTTGTCTGTTCTAAGCAGTGGTCGAAGTGGGGCGGTATACGGCGGTATGACATACCGCCACTTCCCGGCCCCACTTCATTTTAGCCACAGAAGGGAATGTACCAGCGCTGGGATCCAGAATGGGATCCCAGCGCTTGAACAGCGGCGGCAATGTGTAGAGATGTGTTCCGCAGGGGACACATCTCGATCAACTGAGGCGCTGGCATGTAGCAGCCGGGACAGAGCATTAGGTCCCGGCTGCATTGTAAGGTAACAGGCGCAGCACGCACTGGCCGGCTCGCTGGCGGCTAGCCAATAGCAGGGCTCACTGGCGGCCAGCCAATCAGCAGGGATTGCTGGCAGCCAGCCAATCGGGGGGCTCGCTGGAGGCCAGCCAATCGGGGGGCTCACTGGTGGCCAGCCTATCAGGGCTCTCGCTGGTGGCCATCCAATGAGAAGCAGCCAAGTGGCAGCTTCTCATTGGCTAAGAAGCGTCGCTGGATTAAACTGCAGCAACCAAGAAGACCCGATGCTCCTGGTGGCTCCTTTCCAGCAATGCAGGTCAGTAGCAATTAGAGAGAGAGAGAGGAGGGTTGAAAGAGGGAATAGGGGGCAGACAGAGGGAAGCAGGTAGTTAGTATTGTAGGTGGTGAAAGAGAGAGGGAATCATTTAGTGAGAAGGGCAGGGTGTGAGAGAGGGGAGCAGGCAGGGAGAAGTACAGTGGGGGTGAGAAGTACAGTGGGGTGATATGGAAGCAGGGGCCGGAGGGGGGGATTCAATCTCCATATCTCCATACCCCCACCTCTAAATTCCCACTTCGAGCACTGGTTCTAAGTGTAACAACAAACTTACTAAGCCGCATGCTGCTGGGTCCACTTTATGTGATGCTTGTATAGCAATAGATCCACCTATGGCTACTACTGACTCAGCTGCTCCTCCATGGGCCGCTGACATTGTAGGAGTAATGACGGACTTAGCATCAGAGTTAGCTGAGGCACGTAGGTCTCAGCCTCCCTGGGTGGCGGGGCTAACCAAGTCTCTAGACACCCTGGTACAGGTTATGGGTACAGCGGCATCTGCACCCTCCACTCCCTACCAAAGACCGACACAGAAACGTACACTGACGACTGTTCTCCAGTCAGAGGAGTCGGACGAATAATTTCTCGCTACAGAGGATACTGAAGAAGGGGAATTGGATGACGATACCCCTCAGGAGTTAGAGTCCACCTCTCCCGGGGTGGAATCTCTAATTTTGGCGGTCAGAAAGACCCTGAATTTACCTGAAGATATAACTCCTCCATCACAGGAGTGTGCATTATTTCACGAACAACCTAAGAGCTCTGCGGTTTTTCCATTCTCACAGCAACTTCAGCAACAGCTCTCTGTGGCCTGGAAACAGCCAGATAAGCGGTTCCAAATTCCGCACCGGTTTTCGTCTAGCTACCCGTTTCCATCATCCATGATGGAGAAGTGGGAAACACCTCCTCCAGTAGATGCGTCTGTCTCCCGTCTCTCAAAGAAAACAGCACTCCCAGTACCGGGAGCTTCAGTACTAAAAGATCCGTCGGATCGTAAGCTGGAGACAACGCTAAGATCTATTTATACTGCAGCGGGTGCTCAGCTTAGGCCCACACTTGTTACTGCTTGGGTTAACAAGGCTGTGGTTTGCTGGGCCGACCAATTGATTACAGGTTTGACTCAGGTACTTCCAGAGAAGAGTTACGTCTACTAGCAGAACACATCCGTGAATCTGCAGTTTACATGGGAGAAGCGTCAAAAGATATCAGTCATATTAGTGCTCGCATATCTGCTTCGGCGATTTCGGGCCGCAGAGCCCTCTGGCTGCGCGCTTGGATTCAAGCTGACGCAGAATCCAAGTGTGCGGTGGAAGGTCTACCATTCACTGGCAACATGCTGTTCGGACCGGAATTAGACAAATGGATATCCTAGGCCACAGGGGGTAAGTCTTCCTTCCTCCCGTCAACTGCACCGGCTCCCAGAAGATCATACACTGGACCTTCGTTTAATTCCTTTCGGGCGCCACATTCCTTTCGTGGTAGGGCCAGAGGTGCGCCCACACAACCAAGAGGGGGCAGAGGTAGAGTTTGCTCGTAGACAGGAGCCTAAACCAGCCGAGAAACAGGTGGCATGACAGTCTTCCGTCCCACCTAGGACCATCTGCAGTGGGAGCTCGCCTGCAAGGATTTCAGCAAATTTGGAACCAGACTTCTACAGAACCATGGATCCGCAGACTAATTTCCCTGGGGTAACGAATAGACTTCGAAGTACCCCCTCCATCTCGGTTCTTCACTACAAGTCTGCCAATACAGGCAGACAAAGCCAGGGTTCTACAGGAGGCTATCCAGTCTCTAGTAGTATCATCTGTGCTAGTTCCGGTTCCGGAACTTCAACGAGGTATGGGGTTTTACTCAAACCTGTTTGTGGTACCCAAGCCGGATGGATCAGTAAGGCCCATCTTAAACCTAAGGCCCATCTTAAACCTAAGGTCTTTGAACCTGTATCTGAGAATGTATCGTTTCAAGATGGAGTCTCTGCAGTCAGTCATAGCGAGCTTGGAACCAGGGGAGTTCCTGATATCCCTGGATATCAGGGACGCCTATCTCCATGTTCCCATTTGGGAACCACACCAGGCCTTTCTGCGTTTCGCCATTTTGAAAGATCATTACCAGTTTCGGGCATTACCATTCGGGTTATCCTCGGCTCCCCGCATCTTCACCAAACTCATGTCAGTCATGATCGCTCTCCTTCGGTCATCAGGAGTGAACATAATACCTTATTTGGACGACCTGTTAATCAAGGCTCCATCGGTGTCTCTTTTATCAGATCATGCCTTACTGACATATCACACTCTAATCCAACACGGTTGGATAATCAACTTCAAGAAGTCGAATCTCAATCCATCCCAGAAACTTCTGTTTTTAGGCATAATATTGGATACGGAATCGCAGAGGATTTTTCTTCCAACAGACAAGGCCAGGGATATCCGGTTGTTAGTTCAGCTGGTCCTCAGAACAAAGAAGGTGTCCATGCTTCTTTGTCTGCGTCTCTTGGGGAAAATGGTAGCTGCTTTCGAGGCACTAAAGTTCGGCTGGTTCCACTCCAGGGTGTTTCAGCTGGACCTGTTAGCACAGGGGTCAGGGTCTCATCTGCTACTACATCGACAGATCCGTCTGAACCCGGTTACCAGAGTAGCTCTTCTTTGGTGGACACAATCCAGAAATCTGTTAGCAGGCAGAAGATTTGGAGTGTGGGACTGGATCATCGTAACAACGGATGCCAGTCTGCGAGGATGGGGAGCAGTAGTCCTCGATTATCACTTTCAGGGTTGATGGTCCCCTCTAGAACAGAAGTGGCCAATAAATGTGTTGGAACTCAGAGCGATTTACAATGCTCTGATAGAGGCAACAGAGTTTCTAAAGGCTCGTCCGGTAAGAGTTCAGTCCGACAATGCGACGGCCGTCGCTTACATCAACCGGCAAGGAGGGACTCGGAGTCGCATGGCTATGCGAGAAGTAACTCAGATCCTCCGGTGGGCCGAGAATCAGTCAGTAATACTGTCGGCGGTATTCATCCCGGGTGTGGACAACTGGGAAGCAGATTACCTAAGTCGACCGGATATCCATCCCGGGGAATGGAAGCTTCATCCAGACGTATTCAACGCGCTGATACGTCGTTGGGGATGTCCTCAGGTGGATCTCATGGCGTCACGATTGAATCGTCAGCTTCCAGTATAAGTGTCAAGAACTCGAGATCCGCAGGCGGAAGCAGTAGATGCTCTGACAAGTCCGTGGATCTACGACTTCGTTTACCTTTTTCCTCCAATTCCACTTCTTCCTCGTCTTCTAAAAAGGATAAAACAGGAGACCGCTTCTGTAATTCTCGTGGCCCCGAACTGGCCTCGGAGAAGTTCGTTCTCGGACCTTCGGTCCCTATTGTCAGACGATCCGTGGCCCCTTCCTCTGCGCCCGGATCTTCTACAGCAGGGCCCTTTCATACACTCCAACTTAGCACAGCTGCGTTTAACGGGGTGGCTCTTGAAACCGGTAGAGGCATCCCAGACGAGGTTATTCCCACCATGCTACGTGCCAGGAAACCAGTTTCTGCTGCGCATTATCATCGCATCTGGCGTGCTTATATATCATGGTGTTCCAGTCGGGGTCTTCCGTCTAGGACCTTTCGTTTGTCCCGGTTTCTGCTTTTCCTTCAGACAGGTCTGGATTCTGGCCTTCGTCTGGGAACCTTAAAGGTGCAGGTTTCTGCCCTTTCTATTTTCTTTCAAAGGAAATTGGCCCTCATTCCTGAGGTGCAGACGTTTCTTCAAGGGGTGTTGCGCGTGCAACCTCTTTTTGTACATCCAATAGATCCCTGGGACCTAAACTTAGTGCTTCTGTTTCTTCAGTCGCCCATGTTTGAACCTTTTGGAGGAGGTTGATCTTAAGTACCTGTCTTGGAAGACGGTCCTCCTCCTGGCTCTCGCTTCAGCTCGTAGGTTTTCGGAGTTGGGGGCTCTATCCTATAAGCCACCTTACCTTGTGTTTCATACGGATAGGGAGGAACTCCGGACGGTAGCCGCCTTTCTTCCTAAGGTTGGGTCATCGCTCCATATCAATCAACCTATTGTGGTACCGTCGTTGGTAGAGGACTCTGGTTCTTCTACCTTGGATGTGGTTAGGGCTCTCCGAATCTATGTTGCCAGGACGGGGTCCCTCCATAAGTCTGAGTCGCTTTTTGTCCTCTGTGACGCTGTTCGGAGGGGTTGGCCAGCGTCTAAACTAGGGATGTGCAGGCTCGGATAGGTTCGAGTTTGCACGTGGAGTTCGGATTTTTCCCTCCAAAAAAACGGAACTCAGAAAGAGGCAAAACGTCATCTTACATGGACGAACATCATCATTCCTGGTCTTTTGTCCAGGAATGATGATGTTCGTCCATGTAAGATGACGTTTTGCCTCTTTCTGAGTTCCATTTTTTTGGAGGGAAAAATCCGAACTCCACGTGCAAACTCGAACCTATCCGAGCCTGCACATCCCTAGTCTAAACGCTCTGGCACGTTGGATCCGGCTGACTATTCATCAGGCTTATGTGAGTGCCGACCGTCGGTCTCCTTCGTCCATTTCTGCTCATTCCACACGTTCTGTGGGTGCGTCATGGGCGGCCGGTAGAGGAGCCTCCACGTCACAATTGTGCCGTGCGGCCACTTGGTCTTCAGTTCACACATTTGTCAAGTTTTACAAATTTGATACGTTTGCTTCTTCGGCATCCCGTTTTGGCCGCCTTGTTCTGCAGGTACCACAGAGCACTCCCGCCCGTGGGGATAACTTTGGGACGTCCCCAGCATAAGCATCTCCAGTGTCCCCTAGTGGATGAAAGAGAAAATGGGATTTTGGTACCTACCGGTAAATCCTTTTCTCTGATTCCACAGGGGACACTGGACGCCCACCTCTGCGCTCTTTGCCTGCCTGTTCGGTTTGTTCCGTATGTTGTATGATTCAGTTATTGTGTGTTCTTCTCTTTTTTTGTTACTCCATTTGTTCTCCATCTCCTCTCGGTCTTCATTTTCTAAACTGAGGGCTGGTGGGGCATAGAGGGGGAGGAGCTTCACACTTTGAAATGATTGAAGTGCCAGCTCCAGCTATCCACGCCTCTATACCCCAGCGTAAGCATCTCCAGTGTCCCCTGTAGAATCAGAGAAAAGGATTTACCGGTAGGTACCAAAATCCCATTTTTTTCATTTAGGCCTAAATAGATGTTAGATTTTTTTTTTTTTTTTTTAATTATTTATTTACACCCATCAGCCATAATGGAATGGGCATGAATTCCCGGTTCATATCCCGACGCCGGCAGCCCGAAGGGAGAAGATCCCCGACAGGGCAGGTAAGTACCCTAGCCAAATTGTGAAGGCTAGATGCTGGGTCAGAGCATTCCCAAAACGGCTGTCAGGTCTTGTCAGGTTCTCCCAGTATGCAGCAGTTAGTACCTACCAAAGGGGGTCCAAGGAAGGACAAGCGGTGAGCTAGCGACAGTCATAGTTGCCCAAGGCTCATTGATGTGTGTGGGGAGCGAAGGTTAGCCCGTCTGGTCCAATCCCACAGAAGAGCTACTGTAGCTTGCTGCATATGGGGCTGGACAACTGCAGACTGGTGAGAGTGCCCATGCTGACCCCTGCCCACCATTGAAAGCACCTACAATGGGCAAATGAGCATCAGAACTGGACCATAAAGCAGTGGAAGAAGGTGGCCTGGTGTGATGAATCCCTATTTTATTACATAATGTGGTCGGCTGGGTATGTATGTCATTTTCCTGGGGAAGAGATGGCACCAGGATGCACAATGAGAAGATGGCAGGGTGATGCTCTAAGCAATGTACTGCTGGGAACCCTAGGCTCCTGGCATTCATGTGGATGTTACTGTGGCACGTACCATCTACCTAACCATTGTTGCAGACCAAGTACACTCCTTCATGACAACAGCATTCCCTGATGGCGACAGGATAATGCGCCTGGTTGCCACACTGCAACTATTGATCAGGAATGGTTTGAGGAACATGGACATAGTTCAAAGTGTTGACTTGGTCTCCAAATATATATATCGTAGGGAGGAATAAAAATTGGAAGTCTGAAAAAGGTAGAGTTCACTCTGCCGATCCATAAAATGAAGTGACTGGAGCTAGACCAAGAATTGAAGTCTGACCTGACTTGGTGTAAAATACAGGGACATTTTGCATGGTCATTGGTGGTGATGATGTGTTAGGAAAATACCTAGATATATACATTTTTTTGTTTGTGTTTTGACTTCCTTTTTATTTTTCAGCATAAAAAGTTGCTACTTCTGTGAAAATTAGCCCCCGTCTGTGGCCGCTCACACGCAGCTCGGCGTGGGCATCTTGGGTTAAGAGCAGAATTTCTGTCCCTGTAGCAGCCGTATCCCCTGCTGTTTTCCGCCTGATATACTGTAACTTTGGGAGTGATACAACTTGTAGGAATTCAGAAGGTTCACATTCAGTATGTTGGCTGTCAGTGTCGACACGGATAATAGGTTGAGAACCACTATGTTGTTTAGAATGTTGACATTTAACATGTATGTCTGCATCAAAATTGTTGATTTGTGGTTTTTCGCTTTTTTTAGTGTAACCATAACACCTAACCCTAAATCTAAAGCTTGCCATACACTAGCCCAGTGGTTCTTACACTCAGGGCCTGATTCAGAGCCGGACGCAATTAGCGCTCGCTCGTCCAGAAAATAGGGGTGGCTATTCAAATCAACCGTTCGCTCTTTGCGGTCTGTTCACGCCTCTAGGTCTGAACGAACGAACAAAACTTGTGGTCGTTTTTTTTAAAAATACGCCCCCTGGCCGCTCGCATCCTACGTCATGTCCGCTATTTATTAGATTAATTGAGTACATCGACCAGGGTATGAACTGCTCGCTATCCTTGTGGTTGGTTTTTGCTACCACAATTTTGCGAGCAGTTCTGGCTATAAAATAACCCAGTGACGTGGTCAATGACGCTGCTGTATTAATTATGCACACCCATAAAACGCCCGTTTTGACCTTTAAGCACGCCTGCGTTCGGATCTCCACTCCCCGTTTTCAAGCACCTTCCCCCGTTACCACCCACATACGCCTACTCCTGTCACTCAAATTATCAGGCATTCGCTATTTTGCGAGCACATGAATTTCGGCCGCACTGACTGGTTCGCGCATGCGTATAACGATCCGTATGCATGCGCAGTTGGGCAAACATCACTCGGAGCGAACGAGCGGCTCTGAATCAGGCCCTCAGTCCTCAGGACCCCACACAGGTCACGCAGGAGCACAGGTGTACTCATTACTCACTGACACATTTTAAAATATACACAGGTGGAGCTAATTATCTCACTTGTAATTCTGTGAGGAGACCTGGAAAACATGCACTGTTTGGGGTCCTGAGGGCCGAGTTTGAGAACCTGTGTACTTAAGCAACTTTCCTCCAACTAATTGGCTGGTTGGATGAAATGAAAACACGGTCCTCAGGGTACCCCAACAGTTCAGGTTTTAGTGATATCCATGGTTGAGCACAGGTGTTTAAATGAATTTGACTGAGGTACTAATTAAGTCACCTTAAGATATCCTTAAAACCTGGACTGTTAGCGTGCCTTTAGGACCGAGTCTGGGAACCTCTGTTCTAGTGTATGGCCAGCTTAAGCCTAAACCTACTCCTAAAAAAACATTAAATAAAAATGTGTCTTTTGGTGTTGACATGTATGTAGACCTTTTGATCATGTTGACATTTTAAACCTGTCGACCTATATGCATGGCAACATATTGGTTGTCGACCTATTGACCATGCTGGCATTCTGACTGTCGACCAGATGGCGGTAATTTGTACTGTGTGTCTGATGAATGTCATTCTGTAGGCGCACTGCTGTGTTCTGTGCACACGTACCCCTGCTTATGTGTGAGTGTGAAAAGCTGCTTAGACTGCAGTGTGATGTGTTTGACCAGTGTTAGATTTCATGAGCTTTGCCATCGGTGTAATCTGGTGAGTGATACTTATGCAGCCTTAGGTGTAACCCCAGCGGTTTCTGATGCATTTACCCTGTTTTATACTGTTCTAGAGGTTTACATTGTATTCCTGAAATTTGAAGGCTTGGAGCTCACAATTAAGGACATCTGCCTAAGGCATGAAACCCCCGCCCCACCCCTGCACAGTACACATCTACTGGATCGCCACCCACCTGTCGCATCTCTATTCCCCAAGACCCAGCTTGACCCCTCTCACCTCCTCCCTCCCTCCGTCTATTTGGACCAAGCCCTTACCATTGTTTCTTAGGGGACCCTGCCCCTTACCTGACAATCTCTACGTGAACAGACGCAGAATCTTCCATTTTCTGAGCATAGAGACGTCATGTGAACTTCAAACAATTGAAATGTGCACCACCCGCTCCCTGTTCACCATGTGCACCAACCCTTCTGTTCAAGTAGCAATTTATATTGTGGTCCCTGTGGAGGGGGCCCACTAGAATTACTCCCACAACAGTAGGTAGCTGTGTCGGCACAAATTAGCTGATGGTGTCCTGTACAGCCTATGTTCAGGGAACCAAACTTACTGTAACGATCCCCAAACACGCGGTTTCTAGCAGCCATCAGTAGGGCTGTACACATTGGCATTTCTGCAACTAAAAATACCTCTGCTACTGTCAAAGTAAGGACAAGTTTGGCAGCAAGCGCAATCTGTCTCCATGTGTCGTCGTACTGCTGCGCTAATGGTATCTTGTAGCGTTTGCACAACTCTTTATGACTTTGATCCCGCTTTGTGTATTGATGAATCTGACAGAGAGGCTGGATCACACTGTGGGGCATATGTATCAAAGCTCTATGTGAGATAAAATTGTGAAATATATATCACCAACCAATCGGCTCCAAACTATCATTTCTTAAACACAGCCTGCAAAATGTAAGTTAGAAGCTGATTAGTTGGTGATTTATATCTCACAATTTTATCTCACATCAAGCTTTGATACATATGCCCCTAAAAGCGAAAGAACCATCAATGGGCACGATTCTATTCAGCGCGATGTAAATAGCGCCGGGAGTGAGCTCCCGGAGCTATTCAATACACCGCGCTGCCAAGTCCGACTAATGATTTCTTCTCTCATCCCTCCGGGGATGAGAGAAGAAATCCGACAAAAGGCTCGGCGCGAGGCTGTTTTCTGCCCTTCGCGCCTGGAAAACAGCCTCGCGCCGGGAAGTTAGGTCGGGGAATGCCCCTTTATCGCGCCTAAACACCCTGTTTAAGGCGCGAGAACGAGCCTTCCCCGATCTAACATCGCGATGAATTGAATAGCTCCCGGAGCTACCTCCCCGGAGCTATTTACATCGCGTTGAATAGAATCGTGCCCAATGTGTCATTATTACACACACAACATTTTACTCTAAAATAGCCCTCTAAAATAAAATGCAATAAAGATACCCTATAAAAACTTTATCCTGAAACGCGTTGATTATTTCTGACGTGACCGCGTTTCGCCTCGCTAGTGAGTTGGTGTGCGCTGAACCTAATCTTCGGGCATAGATGTGGCACGTTTAAGCCCTTTTCTGTCTTGCAGTCACTCTGATTTCTGCCGTGCTTCTTGTCCGTGTGAATATAGAGATTGTATTATTATAATTAGTGTCTGGCGGGAGAGACTCTGCTTTTTCAATTTTTCCTATATTTTGTTTCCTGAGAATAAATTTGCAGCATTAGTGAAGAATATCTGTTCCTTACAGAAGCGCTGATTAGTCTGATTTTACTGCTGACCTGTCATTACAGAGCAATAGATGATTGTGCCCTAAGAACAACCCCAGTGATATAACCTGCTTCCATTATGCCTTGCACACCAATTCTGTCCCCAAACTATTGAATTGTGCAAGGACTATAATAGCACATGAATAAGACTGACAGGAGGGTGTTATGCTGTAATAGCACAGTCAGAGCCTTACAGTAATCCTATGTAACACACACACACACAGAGAAAGCCATGCTTGTCACTGTAACAGTCTTCAGTCACAAAATGTCACTTTACAGATGTAGTTTTAGCACATGAATAAGACTGACAGGAGGGCTCTGAGCGCGTGTTATGCTGTAATAGCACAGTCAGAGCCTTAAAGTAATCCTATGTAACACACTCACACACAGAGAGAAAGCCGTGCTTGTCACTGTAACAGTCTTCAGTCACAAAATGTCACTTTACAGATGTAGTGTTAGCACATGAATAAGACTGACAGGAGGGCTCTGAGCGGGTGTTATGCTGTAATAGCACAATCAGAGCCTTACAGTAATCCTGTTATATACTCCTATGTAACACACACACACACACACAGAGGGCCTGATTCAGAGCCGGACGCTATTTGCGCTCGCTCATTCAGAAAAAGGGGCCGGCTATTTAAATTGAGCGTTTGCTCTTTGCGGTCTGTTGACGTCTCTATGTCTGAGCGAGCGAACGAAACATGCGCTCGCTATTTTGTAAAGACGCCCCCTGGCCGCTCGCATCCTATGTCATCTCCGCTATTTATTAGATTAATCGAGTACATCGAAGGGCATCTGAACTGCTCGCAGTGCTTGTGGTTGGATTTTCCTACCGCAATCATGCGAACAGTTCAGGCTAAGAAACAACCAAGTGACGTGGTCGATGACGCTGCTTTGTTAATTATGCACACCCTTAAAACGCCCGTTTTGACCGTTTGGCACGCCTGCGTTCGGCTCTCCACTCCCCGTTTTCAAGCACCTTCCCCTGTTACCACCCACAAACGCCTCATCCTGTCACTCAAATTAGCAGGCACTCGCTATTTTGCGAGCGCTTGATTTCCGAACGCAATCACTGGTTGGCGCATGCGCATTGCGACGCATGCGCAGATGTGCGAACATCGCTTGGAGCGAACGAGCGGCCGCTTACGAGCGGCTCTGAATCAGGCCCAGAAAGCCGTGCTTGTCACTGTAACAGTCTTCAGTCACAAAATGTCACTTTACAGATGTAGTGTTAGCACATGAATAAGACTGACAGGAGGGCTCTGAGCGGGTGTTATGCTGTAATAGCACAGTCAGAGCCTTACAGTAATCCTGTTATATACTCCTATGTAACACACACAGAGAGAAAGCCGTGCTTGTCACTGTAACAGTCTTCAGTCACAAAATGTCACTTTACAGATGTAATAAGAGCATAACACAACGATGTCCCACAATACGTCCCTTTACGCTTGTGATATTATATAACTGTTCAGCCCCAAATAAATATTTCACAAGATCAAATTTGGGAAAACAGATTTTCTCCTCAGTCCGACGTCTTGAAATCATTAACGAAACAATCTGCACGGGAGACAATTGTCCATAAAACGTGGGCAGTATATACTTTCTTAATGGTCGTCTGGTGGGCGCTGCATCCCCCATGCCACGTTGCCCATGTCTCCTGTGTGTGCGGGCGTATTGTATAACGTGCAGCATGGAGCCGGCAGCTCCCTGAGTGTATTTAGGTCCCGGTTGTGCCGGTGTCTTAGCTGAGTCAGATGACCTACTTTCTGCTCTGACCTTGATTCGCTGGGAGAGGTGTCAGTGTGCACCATCGGCTTCATCTAGCAGTCAGGGCAGTCGTGTGACCGGTGGCAACACCAGGCAGAGATGCACCGCGTCCGATCCTCAGTACATACGTGTGCTTGCTATGTGTACTGGCCATGAGTCACTGTCTCTCTCTGGCAGACTGGGGGGTGGCTGGTAGGGAGTCTCCACAATAAAAGTGTGTGTGTTTTATATATATATATATATATCTCTCAAGACGGCAGTGCACTGGTCTCATACAGTTCAAATGCATTTAAGCAGCCAGTTTGATAATCCAACGTTTTGAGATTTTGTTTCCCATTTTCAAGTAGATACATTGAGACGTTGGATTATCAAACTGGCTGCTTCATTGCATATATTTCAACCGGGAAACAGTCCAGAAGCCGATGGATGGAATCCCGACCGCCGACTTCCCGACTGTATAATCCTGGCAAAGGCTAAATGACAGGTGTCGAAATCCCGACGTCTGTAATTTTCCCTACGCCGGGAGCCCGGCTTACCGATCGAAGGTAAAGGGGGGTATCCACTAAAGTTGACTGATAAAATCGTTCGATAATCGTTTGAACATCGCTTGAAAATTTGGTCTTTGAGACATCTATCATCGTTCAAACATGCCGGTCAACCTGACGATATAGTCAGGTTCAGCATGTTTGCAGATGATTGATTGTCTCTACACTGAACGACATATCGTTCAGTCTTTTCACTGTCGGGTACTGGATACCCTCCTTAAGCCCGGCGACGGGCGCGGACAGCCGCATAGGTTTAGGGTTCCCATGGGGGACTTACGGTTAGGCACCACACAGGGAGGTTAGGTTTAGGCTAGGGGAAGGGGGGGTTTAGGCTTAGGCACCCCCAGGGGGAGGTTAGGGCTAGGTAACCCCCCCCGGGGGACTTAGGTTTCGGTGGCGGGGAAGGGGGGGGGGTTAGGTTTAGGCACTTAGGGGGGAGGTTAGGGCTAGGTACCCCCCCGCCCGGGGGACTTAGGATTCAGTGGCGGGGAAGGGGGGGGTTAGGTTTAGGCACCCCTAAGGGAGGGTTAGGGGGTAGAATAGTTTAGAGAATATTTACCTGGGGACGATGGTGATTTTCAGTGCTGCCGGGATGCCGCTGTCGGGATTTGAACCGCCGGCCATGCAGTAAATCATAGTGAATGCATTCAACTGCACGAGACCCCGGTGGAGAGCAGTGTTGCTGCATTTTCTGTATTACTTTCTGACGAGCACCCTGGCAAATGTTCTATGGAGGTATAGGAGTGCAGATCAATCTGTGTATATGCGCGCGCGTGTGTGTGTGTGTGTGTGTGTGTGTGTGTGTATATGTATATATATATATATATATATATATATACACACACACACAATGCAGCTTACCTGCTGTAACAGGTGACTGAAGGGGGCGTGGTCTGGCCTGTCAGGGGCGTGGTCTGGCCTGTCAGGGGCGTGGTCTGGCCTGTCAGGGGTGTGGTCCGCTTTGGTGAATGAGGTTTCCTCGATTATTTTACTTTTACTTTCCATTACCCTAGTATGATCCTGGTCTCTAGGAAATGTGTATATAATATAGGTGTGTGTGATTATATACAGGTTTGGGATTTTCTTGTACTGGATTATAAATTGCAGCTGCTCAGGGATAATTTCAGCATCTGAAATCTGACGATTAAAATAAAATGAATTGAAAATGAAATATCTCTTTGTATTTTATTATTAGGCCTAAGTAAAGCGCATACTTTTAGAAATGTATTTAAATAATTTATTGAACAGGATGTGACCATGTCAGGGAAAGCTCAGGCTGCGTTTGCGCCAGCTAAGACGGTTAATAAAGGGTCACTTATATTCGGCAAGGTGCAGCAAATTATGGGGGCGACCTTTTATCCATAGTCACAAGTAGTGTAAGTAAAGGCAGGGGTGTGTACTGTGTGCGGCATAGAACATAGTCCGCCCACTAGGGGTGTGGCCATGACTACCACAGTGTGCCGCCGCCATGCCCGATGCTGGGAGGTATTGCTTTTCTCGGCCACAATCCTCCTATACAATCTCTCTTTACAGACCATTCACAGTATTAATGATTGCATTGCACGGCTGCACAGTGGTTAGCATAAATAATAACTTGCATCAGTTGCCTTGCATTTACCCGCACACTATGCACACTGAATTACTATGACATCCACGCAGCAATAAATCGGATTACATGTATATGTGCTTGGCTAGCGTTACCGACTGCCCAGCGTCATCTTCCTCTCTGACCAACAAGCGCAGCAGTATGTGACGTGTGTCGCGTTGTCATTTCAGCTAAAGCTCCCTACAGGGTGGTAGAGTAACTCATTATTAATACTTGGCATATATTTTGTCACCGGTGGCCATGTCAACATAATGCCGACCTGAGAATGTCGACCATACAATTCTTGAGTATGCCTAAAGCTGTGTACACACTGGACGATATATATGGATTGTTCGATATATAGTTTGCAGATGAGCGGGTGTGTACAGGTGACCGCACATCGGGATCGTGATCGTTCGCAGCGACTGCACGAGTTATCGTTACGATGCGTCCAAATCATGCAGATAATCGTCTAGTGTGTCGGCCCCTTAACACTTCTGTCAGTAATTTAACGATGTCCACATGTAACCATGTCAGCATCATAACTGTTCACATTCTGGTACCGACATAGTGGACGTCAACATGCTGACTTCATACCCTTAGTAACATGTAGGTTCCACAGGTAATTTCTGTACACTCTGTATTTCAGCTATTACAGCGATTCCTATCCTGCTCACTATTCACGTCTCCTGGGCTCCTAACATCTACATTGTAATACATGAGCTGGAAAAGCCCAGGAGGAAGCAATGTACGGACGTTATAAGGCAGACGTGTGAACATGCTTAAATCACATTTAAATATATGATCGCAATACACAACACAAAATTCTAAAGCCGCGTATCCACTAGACGATGTAATGAATAATAACGATATTGTTCAATCGTTCATTATATAGTCATACGACCAGCGACGCGCGCTCCCGCTGGTCGTTGACGTCACTCATCACCCGCACCTGCTGTGACCATGGCGTCCTCCTGTCACTGGTTCTGGCCATTCCACAAATGCAGGAAATTTCCCCTGTAATAATACTAGTTACTATGTCATCTGGCTTTATCTGCATCCTCCGACGCGCCAACACTGCCAACTTTACCCCCACCACCTCTTATAGAACACTGTAGTTCAGTGACGTGCCATTGGGGGGCACATTACATATTGTTATAGAGGTTTCATTATCTGAGTGTCTCCTTTATCATCTCTGTGCTGTACGTCTGTATCATTACGTGCGTCACTTGTCATCTCTGTGCGGTACGTCTGTATCATTACGTGCGTCACTTGTCATCTCTGTGCTGTATGTCTGTATCATTACGTGCGTCACTTGTCATCTCTGTGCGGTACGTCTGTATCATTACGTGCGTCACTTGTCATCTCTGTGCGGTACGTCTGTATCATTACGTGCGTCACTTGTCATCTCTGTGCGGTACGTCTGTATCATTACGTGCGTCACTTGTCATCTCTGTGCGGTACGTCTGTATCATTACGTGCGTCACTTGTCATCTCTGTGCGGTACGTCTGTATCATTACGTGCGTCACTTGTCATCTCTGTGCGGTACGTCTGTATCATTACGTGCGTCACTTGTCATCTCTGTGCGGTACGTTTGTATCATTACGTGCGTCACTTGTCATCTCTGTGCGGTACGTTTGTATCATTACGTGCGTCACTTGTCATCTCTGTGCTGTATGTCTGTATCATTACGTGCGTCACTTGTCATCTCTGTGCTGTATGTCTGTATCATTACGTGCGTCACTTGTCATCTCTGTGCTGTATGTCTGTATCATTACGTGCGTCACTTGTCATCTCTGTGCTGTATGTCTGTATCATTACGTGCGTCACTTTTCATCTCTGTGCGGTACTTCTGTATCGTTACGTACGTCACTTGTCATCTCTGTGCGGTACTTCTGTATCGTTACGTACGTCACTTGTCATCTCTGTGCTGTACGTCTGTATCGTTACGTGCGTCACTTGTCATCTCTGTGCTGTACGTCTGTATCATTACGTGCGTCACTTGTCATGACCTATATTTGCACACAGCCTACACATTTTCTATAACATAACTTGCTGAACATACTATAACGCAGAGATGTCACTTGTGCTCTAGTCAGTGAGGTAAAATGACGCGATCGCTGTCACCGGTGAGGTCTCTATTTTCCTCTTCTTCTATTGTGCAGTTTTCTGTGGAATGAGAGGCCTAATGTAACACAGACATCATCCACATTCCTGTGCCCAGGCCAATAACACCCGTATAAAGGAGAAGTGACCTTGTGCTTACAGCAATAAGGGAAGGAGAGCTGGCAATTTGTGTAATACGCAATTTCTGCAGGATCTGAGCCCCTCAGCCTGGTATATCTGCGAGGCCGATTACCTGCTCACATTCATCCTGCTCTCTAAAGGCCGCGGGCAACCATGCACTGGATGCATTAATGATGGCCATGGTCATTGGCCGACCATATTCTGCCTGTCCTGATTTATGGCTAAATGCTCCCCTTCCGGTGTTCATGTTCTATGCCCACCTAATTCTCCATCTGTAGAGCAGTCACCATGGGCAACGTCTGGCCGGACAGTCGCCGTATCGCATACTGTGTGGCCAGTCAAACGATCATCCTCGCAAGAGCAAAATCTGTTTGAACAAAGAGTCTGATTGGACGGTGACTTGTTCTAGTCATGAATTCCATGCGAGGGGCGGGGCAGGCACTTAGGAGACGTCTGTTTCTTAGTATTCTGCTGGCTGGATGTTATTAATGAGATGTCACATGACAGGACACAGGTTCTCGCCACAATAATGTGTCACTGCTGTCCTCCCTCATTGGTTACACTGACATTCAATATCATCTTCCAGCATCAGAGTGACCTTGTCCTGTGTACAGACCCATTGTCATTAGCATCCAATATATTGGGTAGAAATAATAATAGTGTAAATACATGACTCTACTTGGTAGGGCTCTAATTTCAGTGATGGGTCACAAAACTAAAGGAATGATCAGTGAGATATAGCTCTATATATTTGTGTGTTACCTTGTTCTTATACTGTGTACCCTTGTGTTGCACCGCTCCTCACCGTCCTCACTCCCAGTTGTCGTCTTGTGCTCTAGTGTCGGACAGAAGACCATGGTTAGCAGGTGACCGTGTGTTCCAGCCTCCAGGAGGGTTCTCTCCTCTGGTTCCTATTTCACCAAGACAGATCTTTTAGGTAGGTGTCTTGGGCTTGTTTTGTTGTGTTGGGATTTCTGCTCTTCCTTGCGTAGAAGGTGTCCTGAGATCGTGCCTGCAGAAGTGTTTAAGAGAAGCGCATTATCTCACTATTCTCCTCTCCTGCTGTCCATCCGCAGATGTTCCAATGGCTGACCAAAGAATGGACATTACTTCAACTATTAACGACTTCATCTCTCCGGGTCCCACCGACCTCCTGTCTAGCTCACTCAGCACAGGGGGAATGGAGTGTAACCGCAAGAGGAAAGGGAGCCTAACAGACTATCAGTAAGTACAACACGTAGCTGGTGCTCCTCTTCCACCGGCAGCTGGTTAGTGGCTATATGGAGCCTGCAGATCCTGCTGAGTGACTTTCTTGGAAAGATTCCTGGACTGCACACCCTGAATATATATATATAATGGGAGGTGCTACCTGATGAGACTAATTGCAGGCACAGAAACCGTCAGATCTCAGGTGCACAACTCCAAATTACTGATATTATATAAATGCAATAACATTTTGCAATCAGTAGAGGTTTTTAGCATAATCATGGCCCTGTCATTGCATTGCATAGCCCGGGGGAGCCCTGTCATTGCATTGCATAGCCCGGGGGAGCCCTGTCATTGCATTGCATAGCCCGGGGGAGCCCTGTCATTGCATTGCATAACCCGGGGGAGCCCTGTCATTGCATTGCATAACCCGGGGGAGCCCTGTCATTGCATTGCATAACCCGGGGGAGCCCTGTCATTGCATTGCATAACCCGGGGGAGCCCTGTCATTGCATTGCATAACCCGGGGGAGCCCTGTCATTGCATTGCATAACCCGGGGGAGCCCTGTCATTGCATTGCATAACCCGGGGGAGCCCTGTCATTGCATTGCATAACCCGGGGGAGCCCTGTCATTGCATTGCATAACCCGGGGGAGCCCTGTCATTGCATTGCATAACCCGGGGGAGCCCTGTCATTGCATTGCATAACCCGGGGGAGCCCTGTCATTGCATTGCATAACCCGGGGGAGCCCTGTCATTGCATTGCATAACCCGGGGGAGCCCTGTCATTGCATTGCATAACCTGGGGGAGCCCTGTCATTGCATTGCACTTGGCATAGTTCAGGCTTATGGGGAAGTCCCATAACTAAATAAATGTAGGGTCCTCATCTTAGGACAGCGAGGGGTAAAATACATATTCCCACTGAGAATGTATCTGAGGTTTTTTGTTTTCAGACTTTATGTAAGTTAATAGAAGAAACCTCAGAATAGACCAGGACATTACCGACCTCCAGCATAATTACTCCTTTATCCGTATTCCCTAGCAGGATGCAGAGACACCGATAACTCACAGTGCGGACGCGGTTTAGTCACTGCAGCGTTTGCGTCTGTCTACGTGTGTTTCTGCCGTTTCCATAGTAACTACAGTACCTTTTGTAGTATGATGTATGTGACGGATGTGAGCTGTAGGGAAACACATAATAACCCTGCCTGCCTGCGAGTGAGAAGAGGCCCATGTTTGCTTAGTGGTGTGCCTCCATTATTTTCTCTAACCCCTTTCAGTGTCCTTGTAGGAGAACAAGATTTCAGCTCTACTCTTTAGATTTTAGTTGTTTCAGAAATAAATGATAAATGACTAAGAATGATCTGTGATAAATGGAATTTCTGCAACCTGTCATCAATCTTAATAAACGTGTTATTGATGGCGTGCAGAAACACGTATTTTGTAATGGCAGGTGCCTGTCTCACACGCACAGTGGCGGCAGCCATTTTGTCTATATGAGAACAGCCACCCCCAGACCTTGCATAGGCTGCACCTTCAGGAACATTGGCTCCACAATCACAGGGCCTGTAAATGTTTTATATCTAATCTCCCAGAGTGACTGTATTTGTTAATAAATACAAAATATGTTTTCACCTCACAGGCGCAAAATCCCCCTTTCCATTAGGAGAGAGTCTGAGTATACAGATTACAGAAGATGTCTTCTGTACTGGTCCAGAGAAGCAGGAGAGGGGCAGTTACGTAGATGGGCGTGCAGACTTTAGATCTCATGCGTGGTGATGTGTAGGAGCTGGGTGTGCAGACTTCCAGAGCTCATGCGTGGTGATGTGTAGGAGGGCGCAGTTATGTAGCTGGGTGTGCAGACTTATAGAGCTCATGCGTGGTGATGTGTAGGAGGGTGCAGTTATATAGATGGGTGTGTAGACTTATAGAGCTCATGCGTGGTGATGTGTAGGAGGGGGAAGTTACGTAGCTAGGCGTGTAGACTTCTAGAGCTCATGCGTGGTGATGTGTATGAGGGCGTAGTTATTTAGATGGGTGTGTAGACTTATAGAGCTCATGCGTGGTGATGTGTAGGAGGGCGCAGTTATGTAGATGGGCGTGCAGACTTCCAGAGCTCATGTGGTGATGTGTAGGAGGGCGCAGTTATGTAGATGGGCGTGTAGACTTACAGAGCTCATGTGTGGTAATGTGTAGGACGGCGCAGTTACGTAGCTGGGCGTGTAGACTTACAGAGCTCATGCGTGGTGATGTGTAGGAGGGGGCAGTTACGTAGCTGGGTGTGCAGACTTACTGAGCTCATGCATGGTGATGTGTAGGAGGGTGCAGTTATGTAGCTGGGTGTGCAGACTTACTGAGCTCATGCGTGGTGATGTGTAGGAGGGTGCAGTTATGTAGATGGGCGTGTAGACTTACAGAGCTCATGCGTGGTGATGTGTAGGAGGGTGCAGTTATGTAGATGGGTGTGTAGACTTATAGAGGTCATGCGTGGTGATGTGTAGGAGGGGGCAGTTACGTAGCTGGGCGTGTAGACTTACAGAGCTCATGCGTGGTGATGTGTAGGAGGGGGGCAGTTATGTAGATGGGTGTGTAGACTTACTGAGCTCATGCGTGGTGATGTGTAGGAGGGCGCAGTTATGTAGATGGGTGTGTAGACTTACAGAGCTCATGCGTGGTGATGTGTAGGAGGGCGCAGTTACGTAGATGGGCGTGCAGACCCTGTCCTGGGGGTTCAATACTAACCATAGCATAATAACCCCCCTCCCCACGTCAAACAGATGACCGGTCCCATCTAACGTTTCCCCAATCTCCATTTAGTACATTATTACTCCGATTCACTGCTTAATGTGACGTCTTTTGTCTTCTAGGCTTGATGGCTTTTCATATGAGTAAGTACGTTTCTGACCTTTCTGTCATGTCATTCAGCATCGTTTCCTGTCCTGGTTACTCCTATTGAGCGTAATCGCCTTCATAAAATCTGCTACACCCACTTTATTTCATGCTACAAAGTTTACTTGTCTTCCATCCCCGTTATTTCAGTCCTTGTGATGTACATACTAAGTGATGAATGTATAATATTATCCCGGGGACAGTGGAAGTGTCGCTCTTAGTTTGCGCGGTATAACTGCAGGTCTCTGTCACATAATCCCCCATATTCTTGTGCAGGGGTCACTTACAGATGTGTCCTCATTCGTCTTTGCTGCAGTTGTGCCAAACGGCCCCTCTCGTCGCGCCTGGTCCCGTGAGACTCTGCTTGCGCCAGGCGTCGTTTTTGCTGCTTTTTTTTGCCGATGCAATGCGACTGGGTCACCGCCGGAGACCGCGGTGATTAATGTGATGTGTAACACTTGTGTATCTGTGTAAAGTGCCCGGGTAGCGGCAGCAATTGAATAGCTCCGGGCAGCACTGCGCCCACGCCGCTAATTGATTCAACCACTTATTGGCTTCAGGCATGAAACAAAACTGAATATAATTCCAAAACAATCTAAGTAAAAACAAAATACAGTTTTTAATTGATTATGTCATTTATTGAAGGAAAAAAAATATCCAACACCTATATCACCTATAACCCTACCTATATCACCTATATATCCTATGTATCCTATATCACCTATTTCACCTATATATCTTATATCACCTATATCACCTATGTATCCTATATCACCTATATATCCTATATCACCTATAACCCTACCTATATCACCTATATATCCTATATCACCTATATCACCTATTTCACCTATATCTCTTATATCACCTATATACCTATGTATCCTATTTCACCTATGTCCTACATCACCTATATATCCTATATCACCTATATATCCTATATCACCTATAACCCTACCAATATCACCTATATATCCTGTATCCTATATCACCTATGTATCCTATGTCACCTATATCACCTATATATCTTATATCACCTATATATCCTATATACCTATATATCCTATATACATATGTATCCTATATCACCTATATATCTATGTATCCTATATCACCTATGTCCTATATCACCTATATATCCTATATCACCTATAACCCTACCAATATCACCTATATATCCTGTATCCTATATCACCTATGTATCCTATGTCACCTATATCACCTATATATCCTATATACCTATGTATCCTATATCACCTATATATCTATGTATCCTATATCACCTATATACCTATGTCCTATATCACCTATATATCCTATATAACCTATAACCCTACCAATATCACCTATATATCCTGTATCCTATGTCACCTATATATCCTATGTCACCTATATATCCTATATCACCTATATATCCTATATCACCTATATACCTATGTATCCTATATCACCTATATATCTATGTATCCTATATCACCTATATATCCTATATCACCTATAACCCTACCAATATCACCTATATATCCTGTATCCTATATCACCTATATATCTATGTATCCTATATCACCTATATATCCTATATCACCTCTAACCCTACCAATATCACCTATATATCCTGTATCCTATATCACCTATGTATCCTATGTCACCTATATATCTTATATATCCTATATACCTATGTATCCTATATACCTATGTATCCTATTTCACCTATATACCTATGTATCCTATTTCACCTATATATCCTATATCACCTATAACCTTACCTATATCACCTACATATCTATGTATCCTATATCACCTATGTATCTTATATCACCTACATATCTATGTATCCTATATCACCTATGTCACCTGTGTATCCTATATCACCTATATATCCTATATCACCTATATACCTATATATCCTAATTCACCTATATATCCTAATTCACCTATATCACCTATATATTCTATATCACCTATATACCTATATATCCTAATTCACCTATATATCCTAATTCACCTATATCACCTATGTATCCTATATCACCTATATATCCTATATATCCTATATCACCTATGTATCCTATATCACCTACATATCTATGTATCCTATATCACCTATGTCACCTGTGTATCCTATATCACCTATGTATCCTATATCACCTATATATCCTATATCACCTATGTCACCTGTGTATCCTGTGTCGCCTATGTATCCTTTGTCACCTATATACCTATGTATCCTATAACACCTATATCACCTATATATCCTAATTCACCTATATCACCTATGTATCCTATATCACCTATATATCCTATATCACCTATGTATCCTATATCACCTATATACCTATGTCACCTATGTCACCGATATCACCTATGTGGACATGTAATCCTCCCCCCTCTATCCCTAATAACTGCCTGTGCCACCTTTTAGCAGCAACAACTGCAACCACACACTTCTGATAACTGACGGTCAGCAGACACCCCCCACCCCCATATTCTGGGACGCTGCCTGACGCTAGTGAAATCCAACATGTGCGGGAATTGTGGCAATTTGTCGCTAGTGTAAGGGGGTAAATACTGTGTCACACGGGGCCAGTTGGTGTAAGGGGGTAAATACTGTGTCACACGGGGCTAGTTGGTGTAAGGGGGTAAATACTGTGTCACACGGGGCTAGTTGGTGTAAGGGGGTAAATACTGTGTCACACGGGGCTAGTTGGTGTAAGGGGGTAAATACTGTGTCACACTGGGCTAGTTGGTGTAAGGGGGTAAATACTGTGTCACACGGGGCCAGTTGGTGTAAGGGGGTAAATACTGTGTCAGACGGGGCCAGTTGGTGTAAGGGGGTAAATACTGTGTCAGACGGGGCCAGTTGGTGTAAGGGGGTAAATACTGTGTCACACGGGGCCAGTTGGTGTAAGATCACTTTTATTTTTCCCTTAAATAAATGAAATGATCAATTAAAAATTGTATTTTGTGTTTGCTCAGATTTTCTTTCTTCAGTTTTGTTTGAAGATCTGAGACGAGTGTCACAAATGAGCAAAAACAGAAGAAATCAGTTGTCGTGCCGCTGCGGCGCATGTTTTCAGGTCTTTAGCTGGCTCACAGATATTTTTGTTTGTACAATTATATGTAGCGCAATTCAAACATAGTTTCTAACACTGATCAATGAATATTTACTGACTTAATGTATAAAGGGCATTACTGTCTCCCTGGTGCCACCGGTGCCCAGTGATAGGCAAATATTGGGTCAGCCCAGAAAATGGCTGCCGCCATGGCGTGTCCGCAGCGACTACATTGTAACTGTAATGCAGATGTATTGAACATCATTAAAAAGAACAGTATATGACCAAGTGAGAAAGCTGTGCAGGGTTCTTGTAGAGGCACAGTGACCCCTCGCCCTGCCCTTACCCAGGATATAATGTACAGGTACCGTGATACTGCGGCAGCCTGTGTGACCATGGATTCTGTCTTTCCTCCTAGTCACGGAGAAGGCATGGATACAGACAAGGACGATCCTCACGGGATGTGAGTACCTTTCATGCTAAATTGTGTTTCTACTCCATTTGGTATATAAAACCCCTTTTGCTTCATAGGATTGCTGGAAGGAAAATATGGAAAGTAACGTTCTTTATCTGCCATCGTACAGAGTCCCCCAGCGCAAGATCACTTTTATATACGAGTTTGTTTTTCTTTTACTTATTTTTTTTGTAAAGTGTTTTTACAATTGTGTACAGTAATGCTGTATAATACGCTGTGTAGTCCTATACACCCAGACGAGGACATGCTGACCATTGTGTACAGTAATGCTGTGTAATACGCTGTGTAGTATACACCCAGACGAGGACACACTGACCATTGTGTACAGTAATGCTGTATAATACGATGTGTAGTATACACCCAGACGAGGACATGCTGACCATTGTGTACAGTAATGCTGTATAATACGCTGTGTAGTCCTATACACCCAGGTGAGGACATGCTGACCATTGTGTACAGTAATGCTGTATAATACGCTGTGTAGTCCTATACACCCAGGCGAGGACATGCTGACCATTGTGTACAGTAATGCTGTGTAATACGCTGTGTAGTATACACCCAGGCGAGGACATGCTGACCATTGTGCACAGTAATGCTGTGTAATACGCTGTGTAGTCCTATACACCCAGGTGAGGACATGCTGACCATTGTGTACAGTAATGCTGTGTAATACGCTGTGTAGTATACACCCAGGTGAGGACACACTGACCATTGTGTACAGTAATGCTGTATAATACGCTGTGTAGTATACACCCAGGTGAGGACACACTGACCATTGTGTACAGTAATGCTGTATAATACGCTGTGTAGTCCTATACACCCAGGTGAGGACATGATGACCATTGTGTACAGTAATGCTGTATAATACGCTGTGTAGTATACACCCAGGTGAGGACATGCTGACCATTGTGTACAGTAATGCTGTGTAATACGCTGTGTAGTATACACCCAGGTGAGGACACACTGACCATTGTGTACAGTAATGCTGTATAATACGCTGTGTAGTATACACCCAGGTGAGGACACACTGACCATTGTGTACAGTAATGCTGTATAATACGCTGTGTAGTCCTATACACCCAGGTGAGGACATGATGACCATTGTGTACAGTAATGCTGTATAATACGCTGTGTAGTATACACCCAGGTGAGGACATGCTGACCATTGTGTACAGTAATGCTGTATAATACGCTGTGTAGTATACACCCAGGTGAGGACACGCTGACCGTTGTGTACAGTAATGCTGTGTAATACGCTGTGTAGTATACACCCAGACGAGGACATGCTGACCATTGTGTACAGTAATGCTGTGTAATACGCTGTGTAGTATACACCCAGGTGAGGATATGCTGACCATTGTGTACAGTAATGCTGTATAATACGCTGTGTAGTATACACCCAGGTGAGGACATGCTGACCATTGTGTACAGTAATGCTGTATAATACGCTGTGTAGTCCTATACACCCAGGCGAGGACATGCTGACCATTGTGTACAGTAATGCTGTATAATACGATGTGTAGTATACACCTAGGTGAGGACATGCTGACCATTGTGTACAGTAATGCTGTATAACACGCTGTGTAGTATACACCCAGGTGAGGACATGCTGACCATTGTGTACAGTAATGCTGTGTAATACGCTGTGTAGTATACACCCAGGTGAGGACATGCTGACCATTGTGTACAGTAATGCTGTATAATACGCTGTGTAGTATACACCCAGGTGAGGACATGCTGACCATTGTGTACAGTAATGCTGTATAATACGCTGTGTAGTATACACCCAGGCGAGGACATGCTGACCATTGTGTACAGTAATGCTGTGTAATACGCTGTGTAGTATACACCCAGGTGAGGACATGCTGACCATTGTGTACAGTAATGCTGTGTAATACGCTGTGTAGTATACACCCAGGTGAGGACATGCTGACCATTGTGTACAGTAATGCTGTATAATACGCTGTGTAGTATACACCCAGGTGAGGACATGCTGACCATTGTGTACAGTAATGCTGTGTAATACGCTGTGTAGTATACACCCAGGTGAGGATATGCTGACCATTGTGTACAGTAATGCTGTGTAATACGCTGTGTAGTATACACACAGGTGAGGATATGCTGACCATTGTGTACAGTAATGCTGTGTAATACGCTGTGTAGTATACACACAGGTGAGGACATGCTGACCATTGTGTACAGTAATGCTGTATAATACGCTGTGTAGTCCTATACACCCAGGTGAGGACATGCTGACCATTGTGTACAGTAATGCTGTATAATACGGTGTGTAGTATACACTCAGGTGAGGACATGCTGACCATTGTGTACAGTAATGCTGTGTAATACGCTGTGTAGTCCTATACACCCAGGCGAGGACATTCTGACCATTGTGTACAGTAATGCTGTGTAATACGCTGTGTAGTATACACCCAGGTGAGGACATGCTGACCATTGTGTACAGTAATGCTGTATAATACGCTGTGTAGTATACACCCAGGTGAGGACATGCTGACCATTGTGTACAGTAATGCTGTATAATACGCTGTGTAGTATACACCCAGGTGAGGACATGCTGACCATTGTGTACAGTAATGCTGTATAATACGCTGTGTAGTATACACCCAGGTGAGGACATGCTGACCATTGTGTACAGTAATGCTGTATAATACGCTGTGTAGTATACACCCAGGTGAGGACATGCTGACCATTGTGTACAGTAATGCTGTGTAATACGCTGTGTAGTATACACACAGGTGAGGACATGCTGACCATTGTGTACAGTAATGCTGTATAATACGCTGTGTAGTCCTATACACCCAGGTGAGGACATGCTGACCATTGTGTACAGTAATGCTGTATAATACGGTGTGTAGTATACACTCAGGTGAGGACATGCTGACCATTGTGTACAGTAATGCTGTGTAATACGCTGTGTAGTCCTATACACCCAGGCGAGGACATTCTGACCATTGTGTACAGTAATGCTGTGTAATACGCTGTGTAGTCCTATACACCCAGGCGAGGACATGCTGACCATTGTGTACAGTAATGCTGTGTAATACGCTGTGTACTATACACCCAGGTGAGGACATGCTGACCATTGTGTACAGTAATGCTGTATAATACGCTGTGTAGTATACACCCAGGTGAGGACATGCTGACCATTGTGTACAGTAATGCTGTGTAATGCGCTGTGTAGTATACACCCAGGTGAGGACATGCTGACCATTGTGTACAGTAATGCTGTGTAATACGCTGTGTAGTATACACCCAGGCGATGACATGCTGACCATTGTGTACAGTAATGCTGTGTAATACGCTGTGTAGTATACACCCAGGTGAGGACATGCTGACCATTGTGTACAGTAATGCTGTGTAATACACTGTGTAGTATACACCCAGGTGAGGACATGCTGACCATTGTGTACAGTAATGCTGTGTAATACGCTGTGTAGTATACACACAGGTGAGGACATGCTGACCATTGTGTACAGTAATGCTGTGTAATACGCTGTGTAGTATACACCCAGGTGAGGACATGCTGACCATTGTGTACAGTAATGCTGTATAATACGCTGTGTAGTATACACCCAGGTGAGGACATGCTGACCATTGTGTACAGTAATGCTGTGTAATACGCTGTGTAGTATACACCCAGGCGATGACATGCTGACCATTGTGTACAGTAATGCTGTGTAATACGCTGTGTAGTATACACCCAGGTGAGGACATGCTGACCATTGTGTACAGTAATGCTGTGTAATACGCTGTGTAGTATACACCCAGGTGAGGACATGCTGACCATTGTGTACAGTAATGCTGTATAATACGCTGTGTAGTATACACCCAGGTGAGGACATGCTGACCATTGTGTACAGTAATGCTGTGTAATACGCTGTGTAGTATACACACAGGTGAGGACATGCTGACCATTGTGTACAGTAATGCTGTGTAATACGCTGTGTAGTATACACCCAGGTGAGGACATGCTGACCATTGTGTACAGTAATGCTGTATAATACGCTGTGTAGTATACACCCAGGTGAGGACATGCTGACCATTGTGTACAGTAATGCTGTATAATACGCTGTGTAGTATACACCCAGGTGAGGACATGCTGACCATTGTGTACAGTAATGCTGTATAATACGCTGTGTAGTATACACCCAGGTGAGGACATGCTGACCATTGTGTACAGTAATGCTGTGTAATACGCTGTGTAGTATACACTCAGGTGAGGACATGCTGACCATTGTGTACAGTAATGCTGTATAATACGCTGTGTAGTATACACCCAGGTGAGGACATGCTGACCATTGTGTACAGTAATGCTGTATAATACGCTGTGTAGTCCTATACACCCAGGTGAGGACATGCTGACCATTGTGTACAGTAATGCTGTATAATACGCTGTGTAGTATACACCTAGGTGAGGAGATGCTGACCATTGTGTACAGTAATGCTGTATAATACGCTGTGTAGTATACACACAGGTGAGGACATGCTGACCATTGTGTACAGTAATGCTGTGTAATACGATGTGTAGTATACACCCAGGTGAGGACATGCTGACCATTGTGTACAGTAATGCTGTGTAATACGCTGTGTAGTATACACACAGGTGAGGACATGCTGACCATTGTGTACAGTAATGCTGTGTAATACGCTGTGTAGTATACACACAGGTGAGGACATGCTGACCATTGTGTACAGTAATGCTGTATAATACGCTGTGTAGTATACACCCAGGTGAGGACATGCTGACCATTGTGTACAGTAATGCTGTATAATACGCTGTGTAGTATACACCCAGGTGAGGACATGCTGACCATTGTGTACAGTAATGCTGTATAATACGATGGGTAGTCCTATAAACCCAGGTGAGGACATGCTGACCATTGTGTACAGTAATGCTGTGTAATACGCTGTGTAGTATACACCCAGGTGAGGACATGCTGACCATTGTGTACAGTAATGCTGTATAATACGCTGTGTAGTATACACCCAGGTGAGGACATGCTGACCATTGTGTACAGTAATGCTGTATAATACGCTGTGTAGTATACACCCAGGTAAGGACATGCTGACCATTGTGTACAGTAATGCTGTGTAATACGCTGTGTAGTCCTATACACCCAGGTGAGGACATGCTGACCATTGTGTACCGTAATGCTGTATAATACGCTGTGTAGTATACACACAGGTGAGGACATGCTGACCATTGTGTACAGTAATGCTGTATAATACGCTGTGTAGTATACACACAGGTGAGGACATGCTGACCATTGTGTACAGTAATGCTGTGTAATACGCTGTGTAGTATACACCCAGGTGAGGACATGCTGACCATTGTGTACAGTAATGCTGTATAATACGCTGTGTAGTATACACCCAGGTGAGGACATGCTGACCATTGTGTACAGTAATGCTGTATAATACGCTGTGTAGTATACACCCAGGTGAGGAAACGCTGTCCATTGTGTACAGTAATGCTGTGTAATACGCTGTGTAGTCCTATACACCCAGGTGAGGACATGCTGACCATTGTGTACCGTAATGTTGTATAATACGCTGTGTAGTATACACCCAGGTGAGGAGATGCTGACCATTGTGTACAGTAATGCTGTGTAATATGCTGTGTAGTATACACCCAGGTGAGGACATGCTGACCATTGTGTACAGTAATGCTGTATAATACGCTTTGTAGTATACACCCAGGTGAGGACATGCTGACCATTGTGTACAGTAATGCTGTATAATACGCTGTGTAGTATACACCCAGGTGAGGACATGCTGACCATTGTGTACAGTAATGCTGTGTAATACGCTGTGTAGTATACACCCAGGTGAGGACATGCTGACCATTGTGTACAGTAATGCTGTATAATACGCTGTGTAGTCCTATACACCCAGGCGAGGACATGCTGACCATTGTGTACAGTAATGCTGTGTAATACGCTGTGTAGTATACACCCAGGTGAGGACATGCTGACCATTGTGTACAGTAATGCTGTATAATACGCTGTGTAGTCCTATACACACAGGTGAGGAAATGCTGACCATTGTGTACAGTAATGCTGTGTAATACGCTGTGTAGTATACACCCAGGTGAGGACATGCTGACCATTGTGTACAGTAATGCTGTGTAATACGCTGTGTAGTATACACCCAGGTGAGGACATGCTGACCATTGTGTACAGTAATGCTGTATAATACGCTGTGTAGTATACACCCAGGTGAGGACATGCTGACCATTGTGTACAGTAATGCTGTATAATACGCTGTGTAGTATACACCCAGGTGAGGACATGCTGACCATTGTGTACAGTAATGCTGTGTAATACGCTGTGTAGTATACACCCAGGTGAGGACATTCTGACCATTGTGTACAGTAATGCTGTGTAATACGCTGTGTAGTCCTATACACCCAGGTGAGGACATGCTGACCATTGTGTACAGTAATGCTGTATAATACGCTGTGTAGTATACACCCAGGTGAGGATATGCTGACCATTGTGTACAGTAATGCTGTGTAATACGCTGTGTAGTATACACCCAGGTGAGGACATGCTGACCATTGTGTACAGTAATGCTGTGTAATACGCTGTGTAGTCCTATACACCCAGGTGAGGAGATGCTGACCATTGTGTACAGTAATGCTGTATAATACGCTGTGTAGTATACACCCAGACGAGGACATGCTGACCATTGTGTACAGTAATGCTGTGTAATACGCTGTGTAGTCCTATACACCCAGGTGAGGACATGCTGACCATTGTGTACAGTACTGCTGTGTAATACGCTGTGTAGTCCTATACACCCAGGTGAGGAGATGCTCACCATTGTGTACAGTAATGCTGTGTAATACGCTGTGTAGTCCTATACACCCAGGTGAGGAGATGCTGACCATTGTGTACAGTTATGCTGTATAATACGCTGTGTAGTCCTATACACCCAGGTGAGGAGATGCTGACCATTGTGTACAGTTATGCTGTATAATACGCTGTGTAGTATACACCCAGGTGAGGAGATGCTGACCATTGTGTACAGTAATGCTGTATAATACGCTGTGTAGTATACACCCAGGTGAGGACATGCTGACCATTGTGTACAGTAATGCTGTATAATACGCTGTGTAGTATACACCCAGGTGAGGACATGCTGACCATTGTGTACAGTAATGCTGTATAATACGCTGTGTAGTATACACCCAGGTGAGGACATGCTGACCATTGTGTACAGTAATGCTGTATAATACGCTGTGTAGTATACACACAGGCGAGGACATGCTGACCATTGTGTACAGTAATGCTGTGTAATACGCTGTGTAGTCCTATACACCCAGGCGAGGACATGCTGACCATTGTGTACAGTAATGCTGTGTAATACGCTGTGTAGTATACACCCAGGTGAGGACATGCTGACCATTGTGTACAGTAATGCTGTATAATACGCTGTGTAGTCCTATACACACAGGTGAGGAAATGCTGACCATTGTGTACAGTAATGCTGTGTAATACGCTGTGTAGTATACACCCAGGTGAGGACATGCTGACCATTGTGTACAGTAATGCTGTGTAATACGCTGTGTAGTCCTATACACCCAGGTGAGGACATGCTGACCATTGTGTACAGTAATGCTGTGTAATACGCTGTGTAGTATACACCCAGGTGAGGACATTCTGACCATTGTGTACAGTAATGCTGTGTAATACGCTGTGTAGTATACACCCAGGTGAGGACATGCTGACCATTGTGTACAGTAATGCTGTATAATACGCTGTGTAGTATACACCCAGGTGAGGATATGCTGACCATTGTGTACAGTAATGCTGTGTAATACGCTGTGTAGTGTACACCCAGGTGAGGACATGCTGACCATTGTGTACAGTAATGCTGTATAATACGCTGTGTAGTATACACCCAGGTGAGGACATGCTGACCATTGTGTACAGTAATGCTGTATAATACGCTGTATAGTATACACCCAGGTGAGGACATGCTGACCATTGTGTACAGTAATGCTGTATAATACGCTGTGTAGTATACACCCAGGTGAGGATATGCTGACCATTGTGTACAGTAATGCTGTGTAATACGCTGTGTAGTATACACCCAGGTGAGGACATGCTGACCATTGTGTACAGTAATGCTGTGTAATACGCTGTGTAGTATACACCCAGGTGAGGACATGCTGACCATTGTGTACAGTAATGCTGTATAATACGCTGTGTAGTATACACCCAGGTGAGGACATGCTGACCATTGTGTACAGTAATGCTGTATAATACGCTGTGTAGTATACACCCAGGTGAGGACATGCTGACCGTTGTGTACAGTAATGCTGTGTAATACGCTGTGTAGTAATACACCCAGGTGAGGACATGCTGACCATTGTGTACAGTAATGCTGTGTAATACGCTGTGTAGTATACACACAGGCGAGGACATGCTGACCATTGTGTACAGTAATGCTGTGTAATACGCTGTGTAGTCCTATACACCCAGGTGAGGACATGCTGACCATTGTGTACAGTAATGCTGTATAATACGCTGTGTAGTATACACCCAGGTGAGGACATGCTGACCATTGTGTACAGTAATGCTGTATAATACGCTGTGTAGTATACACCCAGGTGAGGACATGCTGACCATTGTGTACAGTAATGCTGTGTAATACGCTGTGTAGTATACACCCAGGTGAGGACATGCTGACCATTGTGTACAGTAATGCTGTATAATACGCTGTGTAGTATACACACAGGTGAGGACATGCTGACTATTGTGTACAGTAATGCTGTGTAATACGCTGTGTAGTATACACCCAGGTGAGGACATGCTGACCATTGTGTACTGTAATGCTGTGTAATACGCTGTGTAGTATACACACAGGCGAGGACATGCTGACCATTGTGTACAGTAATGCTGTATAATACGCTGTGTAGTCCTATACACCCAGGCGAGGACATGCTGACCATTGTGTACAGTAATGCTGTGTAATACGCTGTGTAGTCCTATACACTACAGGTGAGGACATGCTGACCATTGTGTACAGTAATGCTGTGTAATACGCTGTGTAGTCCTATACACACAGGTGAGGACATGCTGACCATTGTGTACAGTAATGCTGTGTAATACGCTGTGTAGTATACACCCAGGCGAGGACATGCTGACCATTGTGTACAGTAATGCTGTGTAATACGCTGTGTAGTCCTATACACCCAGGCGAGGACATTCTGACCATTGTGTACAGTAATGCTGTGTAATACGCTGTGTAGTATACACACAGGTGAGGACATGCTGACCATTGTGTACAGTAATGCTGTGTAATACGCTGTGTAGTATACTCCCAGGTGAGGACATGCTGACCATTGTGTACAGTAATGCTGTATAATACGCTGTGTAGTATACACCCAGGTGAGGACATGCTGACCATTGTGTACAGTAATGCTGTGTAATACGCTGTGTAGTATACACCCAGGTGAGGACACGCTGACCATTGTGTACAGTAATGCTGTATAATACGCTGTGTAGTATACACCCAGGCGAGGACATGCTGACCATTGTGTACAGTAATGCTGTGTAATACGCTGTGTAGTATACACCCAGGTGAGGACACGCTGACCATTGTGTACAGTAATGCTGTATAATACGCTGTGTAGTATACACCCAGGTGAGGACATGCTGACCATTGTGTACAGTAATGCTGTATAATACGGTGTGTAGTATACACTCAGGTGAGGACATGCTGACCATTGTGTACAGTAATGCTGTATAATACGATGTGTAGTCCTATAAACCCAGGTGAGGACATGCTGACCATTGTGTACAGTAATGCTGTGTAATACGCTGTGTAGTATACACCCAGGTGAGGACATGCTGACCATTGTGTACAGTAATGCTGTATAATACGCTGTGTAGTATACACACAGATGAGGACATGCTGACCATTGTGTACAGTAATGCTGTGTAATACGCTGTGTAGTATACACCCAGGTGAGGACATGCTGACCATTGTGTACAGTAATGCTGTATAATACGCTGTGTAGTATACACCCAGGTGAGGACATGCTGACCATTGTGTACAGTAATGCTGTGTAATATGCTGTGTAGTATACACCCAGGTGAGGACATGCTGACCATTGTGTACAGTAATGCTGTGTAATACGCTGTGTAGTATACACCCAGGTGAGGACATGCTGACCATTGTGTACAGTAATGCTGTATAATACGCTGTGTAGTATGCACCCAGGTGAGGACATGCTGACCATTGTGTACAGTAATGCTGTGTAATACGCTGTGTAGTCCTATACACCCAGGTGAGGACATGCTGACCATTGTGTACAGTAATGCTGTGTAATACGCTGTGTAGTCCTATACACCCAGGTGAGGACATGCTGACCATTGTGTACTGTAATGCTGTGTAATACGCTGTGTAGTATACACACAGGCGAGGACATGCTGACCATTGTGTACAGTAATGCTGTATAATACACTGTGTAGTCCTATACACCCAGGCGAGGACATGCTGACCATTGTGTACAGTAATGCTGTGTAATACGCTGTGTAGTCCTATACACACAGGTGAGGACATGCTGACCATTGTGTACAGTAATGCTGTGTAGTATACACCCAGGCGAGGACATGCTGACCATTGTGTACAGTAATGCTGTGTAATACGCTGTGTAGTCCTATACACCCAGGTGAGGACATGCTGACCATTGTGTACAGTAATGCTGTGTAATACGCTGTGTAGTATACACCCAGGTGAGGACATGCTGACCATTGTGTACAGTAATGCTGTGTAATACGCTGTGTAGTATACACCCAGGTGAGGACATGCTGACCATTGTGTACAGTAATGCTGTGTAATTCGCTGTGTAGTATACACCCAGGTGAGGACATGCTGACCATTGTGTACAGTAATGCTGTATAATACGCTGTGTAGTATACACCCAGGTGAGGATATGCTGACCATTGTGTACAGTAATGCTGTGTAATACGCTGTGTAGTATACACCCAGGCGAGGACATGCTGACCATTGTGTACAGTAATGCTGTGTAATACGCTGTGTAGTATACACCCAGGTGAGGACATGCTGACCATTGTGTACAGTAATGCTGTATAATACGCTGTGTAGTATACACCCAGGTGAGGACACGCTGACCATTGTGTACAGTAATGCTGTGTAATACGCTGTGTAGTCCTATACACCCAGGTGAGGAGATGCTGACCATTGTGTACAGTTATGCTGTATAATACGCTGTGTAGTCCTATACACCCAGGTGAGGAGATGCTGACCATTGTGTACAGTTATGCTGTATAATACGCTGTGTAGTATACACCCAGGTGAGGATATGCTGACCATTGTGTACAGTAATGCTGTGTAATACGCTGTGTAGTATACACCCAGGCGAGGACATGCTGACCATTGTGTACAGTAATGCTGTATAATACGCTGTGTAGTATACACCCAGGTGAGGACATGCTGACCATTGTGTACAGTAATGCTGTATAATACGCTGTGTAGTATACACCCAGGTGAGGACATGCTGACCATTGTGTACAGTAATGCTGTATAATACGCTGTGTAGTATACACCCAGGTGAGGACATGCTGACCATTGTGTACAGTAATGCTGTATAATACGCTGTGTAGTATACACACAGGCGAGGACATGCTGACCATTGTGTACAGTAATGCTGTGTAATACGCTGTGTAGTCCTATACACCCAGGTGAGGACATGCTGACCATTGTGTACAGTAATGCTGTATAATACGCTGTGTAGTATACACACAGGCGAGGACATGCTGACCATTGTGTACAGTAATGCTGTGTAATACGCTGTGTAGTCCTATACACCCAGGTGAGGACATGCTGACCATTGTGTACAGTAATGCTGTGTAATACGCTGTGTAGTATACACCCAGGTGAGGACATGCTGACCATTGTGTACAGTAATGCTGTATAATACGCTGTGTAGTATACACCCAGGTGAGGACATGCTGACCATTGTGTACAGTAATGCTGTATAATACGCTGTGTAGTATACACCCAGGTGAGGACATGCTGACCATTGTGTACAGTAATGCTGTGTAATACGCTGTGTAGTATACACCCAGGTGAGGACATGCTGACCATTGTGTACAGTAATGCTGTATAATACGCTGTGTAGTATACACACAGGTGAGGACATGCTGACTATTGTGTACAGTAATGCTGTGTAATACGCTGTGTAGTATACACCCAGGTGAGGACATGCTGACCATTGTGTACTGTAATGCTGTGTAATACGCTGTGTAGTATACACACAGGCGAGGACATGCTGACCATTGTGTACAGTAATGCTGTATAATACGCTGTGTAGTCCTATACACCCAGGCGAGGACATGCTGACCATTGTGTACAGTAATGCTGTGTAATACGCTGTGTAGTCCTATACACACAGGTGAGGACATGCTGACCATTGTGTACAGTAATGCTGTGTAATACGCTGTGTAGTCCTATACACACAGGTGAGGACATGCTGACCATTGTGTACAGTAATGCTGTGTAATACGCTGTGTAGTATACACCCAGGCGAGGACATGCTGACCATTGTGTACAGTAATGCTGTGTAATACGCTGTGTAGTCCTATACACCCAGGCGAGGACATTCTGACCATTGTGTACAGTAATGCTGTGTAATACGCTGTGTAGTATACACACAGGTGAGGACATGCTGACCATTGTGTACAGTAATGCTGTGTAATACGAGGTGTAGTATACTCCCAGGTGAGGACATGCTGACCATTGTGTACAGTAATGCTGTATAATACGCTGTGTAGTATACACCCAGGTGAGGACATGCTGACCATTGTGTACAGTAATGCTGTGTAATACGCTGTGTAGTATACACCCAGGTGAGGACACGCTGACCATTGTGTACAGTAATGCTGTATAACACGCTGTGTAGTATACACCCAGGCGAGGACATGCTGACCATTGTGTACAGTAATGCTGTGTAATACGCTGTGTAGTATACACCCAGGTGAGGACACGCTGACCATTGTGTACAGTAATGCTGTATAATACGCTGTGTAGTATACACCCAGGCGAGGACATGCTGACCATTGTGTACAGTAATGCTGTGTAATACGCTGTGTAGTATACACCCAGGTGAGGACATGCTGACCATTGTGTACAGTAATGCTGTGTAATACGCTGTGTAGTAATACACCCAGGTGAGGACATGCTGACCATTGTGTACAGTAATGCTGTGTAATACGCTGTGTAGTATACACCCAGGTGAGGACATGCTGACCATTGTGTACAGTAATGCTGTATAATACGGTGTGTAGTATACACTCAGGTGAGGACATGCTGACCATTGTGTACAGTAATGCTGTATAATACGATGTGTAGTCCTATAAACCCAGGTGAGGACATGCTGACCATTGTGTACAGTAATGCTGTGTAATACGCTGTGTAGTATACACCCAGGTGAGGACATGCTGACCATTGTGTACAGTAATGCTGTATAATACGCTGTGTAGTATACACACAGATGAGGACATGCTGACCATTGTGTACAGTAATGCTGTGTAATACGCTGTGTAGTATACACCCAGGTGAGGACATGCTGACCATTGTGTACAGTAATGCTGTATAATACGCTGTGTAGTATACACCCAGGTGAGGACATGCTGACCATTGTGTACAGTAATGCTGTGTAATACGCTGTGTAGTATACACCCAGGTGAGGACATGCTGACCATTGTGTACAGTAATGCTGTGTAATACGCTGTGTAGTATACACCCAGGTGAGGACATGCTGACCATTGTGTACAGTAATGCTGTATAATACGCTGTGTAGTATGCACCCAGGTGAGGACATGCTGACCATTGTGTACAGTAATGCTGTGTAATACGCTGTGTAGTCCTATACACCCAGGTGAGGACATGCTGACCATTGTGTACAGTAATGCTGTGTAATACGCTGTGTAGTCCTATACACCCAGGTGAGGACATGCTGACCATTGTGTACTGTAATGCTGTGTAATACGCTGTGTAGTATACACACAGGCGAGGACATGCTGACCATTGTGTACAGTAATGCTGTATAATACACTGTGTAGTCCTATACACCCAGGCGAGGACATGCTGACCATTGTGTACAGTAATGCTGTGTAATACGCTGTGTAGTCCTATACACACAGGTGAGGACATGCTGACCATTGTGTACAGTAATGCTGTGTAGTATACACCCAGGCGAGGACATGCTGACCATTGTGTACAGTAATGCTGTGTAATACGCTGTGTAGTCCTATACACCCAGGTGAGGACATGCTGACCATTGTGTACAGTAATGCTGTGTAATACGCTGTGTAGTATACACCCAGGTGAGGACATGCTGACCATTGTGTACAGTAATGCTGTGTAATACGCTGTGTAGTATACACCCAGGTGAGGACATGCTGACCATTGTGTACAGTAATGCTGTGTAATACGCTGTGTAGTATACACCCAGGTGAGGACATGCTGACCATTGTGTACAGTAATGCTGTATAATACGCTGTGTAGTATACACCCAGGTGAGGATATGCTGACCATTGTGTACAGTAATGCTGTGTAATACGCTGTGTAGTATACACCCAGGCGAGGACATGCTGACCATTGTGTACAGTAATGCTGTGTAATACGCTGTGTAGTATACACCCAGGTGAGGACATGCTGACCATTGTGTACAGTAATGCTGTATAATACGCTGTGTAGTATACACCCAGGTGAGGACACGCTGACCATTGTGTACAGTAATGCTGTGTAATACGCTGTGTAGTCCTATACACCCAGGTGAGGAGATGCTGACCATTGTGTACAGTAATGCTGTGTAATACGCTGTGTAGTCCTATACACCCAGGTGAGGAGATGCTGACCATTGTGTACAGTAATGCTGTGTAATACGCTGTGTAGTATACACCCAGGTGAGGAGATGCTGACCATTGTGTACAGTAATGCTGTATAATACGCTGTGTAGTATACACCCAGGTGAGGACATGCTGACCATTGTGTACAGTAATGCTGTATAATACGATGTGTAGTATACACCCAGGTGAGGACATGCTGACCATTGTGTACAGTAATGCTGTATAATACGCTGTGTAGTATACACCCAGGTGAGGACATGCTGACCATTGTGTACAGTAATGCTGTATAATACGATGTGTAGTATACACCCAGGTGAGGACATGCTGACCATTGTGTACAGTAATGCTGTGTAATACGCTGTGTAGTATACACACAGGTGAGGACATGCTGACCATTGTGTACAGTAATGCTGTGTAATACGCTGTGTAGTATACACCCAGGTGAGAACATGCTGACCATTGTGTACAGTAATGCTGTGTAATACGCTGTGTAGTATACACCCAGGTGAGAACATGCTGACCATTGTGTACAGTAATGCTGTGTAATACGCTGTGTAGTATACACCCTGGTGAGGACATGCTGACCATTGTGTACAGTAATGCTGTATAATACGCTGTGTAGTATACACCCAGGTGAGGACACGCTGACCATTGTGTACAGTAATGCTGTGTAATACGCTGTGTAGTCCTATACACCCAGGTGAGGAGATGCTGACCATTGTGTACAGTAATGCTGTGTAATACGCTGTGTAGTCCTATACACCCAGGTGAGGAGATGCTGACCATTGTGTACAGTAATGCTGTGTAATACGATGTGTAGTATACACCCAGGTGAGGAGATGCTGACCATTGTGTACAGTAATGCTGTATAATACGCTGTGTAGTATACACCCAGGTGAGGACATGCTGACCATTGTGTACAGTAATGCTGTATAATACGCTGTGTAGTCCTATACACCCAGGTGAGGACATGCTGACCATTGTGTACAGTAATGCTGTATAATACGCTGTGTAGTATACACCCAGGTGAGGACATGCTGACCATTGTGTACAGTAATGCTGTATAATACGATGTGTAGTATACACCCAGGTGAGGACATGCTGACCATTGTGTACAGTACTGCTGTGTAATACGCTGTGTAGTCCTATACACCCAGGTGAGGACATGCTGACCATTGTGTACTGTAATGCTGTGTAGTCCTATACACCCAGGCGAGGACATGCTGACCATTGTGTACAATAATGCTGTGTAATACGGTGTGTAGTATACACCCAGGCGAGGACATGCTGACCATTGTGTACAGTAATGCTGTGTAATACGCTGTGTAGTATACACCCAGGTGAGAACATGCTGACCATTGTGTACAGTAATGCTGTGTAATACGCTGTGTAGTATACACCCTGGTGAGGACATGCTGACCATTGTGTACAGTAATGCTGTATAATACGCTGTGTAGTATACACCCAGGTGAGGACACGCTGACCATTGTGTACAGTAATGCTGTGTAATACGCTGTATAGTCCTATACACCCAGGTGAGGACACGCTGACCATTGTGTACAGTAATGCTGTGTAATACGCTGTGTAGTATACACCCAGGCGAGGACATGCTGACCATTGTGTACAGTAATGCTGTATAATACGCTGTGTAGTATACACCCAGGTGAGGACACGCTGACCATTGTGTACAGTAATGCTGTATAATACGCTGTGTAGTCCTATACACCCAGGTGAGGACATGCTGACCATTGTGTACAGTAATGCTGTATAATACGCTGTGTAGTCCTATACACACAGGTGAGGACATGCTGACCATTGTGTACAGTAATGCTGTATAATACGATGTGTAGTATACACCCAGGTGAGGACATGCTGACCATTGTGTACAGTAATGCTGTGTAATACGCTGTGTAGTATACACCCAGGTGAGGACATGCTGACCATTGTGTACAGTAATGCTGTATAATACGCTGTGTAGTCCTATACACCCAGGTGAGGACATGATGACCATTGTGTACAGTAATGCTGTGTAATACGCTGTGTAGTATACACACAGGTGAGGACATGCTGACCATTGTGTACAGTAATGCTGTATAATACGCTGTGTAGTATACACACAGGTGAGGACATGCTGACCATTGTGTACAGTAATGCTGTATAATACGCTGTGTAGTCCTATACACACAGGTGAGGACATGCTGACCATTGTGTACAGTAATGCTGTGTAATACGCTGTGTAGTATACACCCAGGCGAGGACATGCTGACCATTGTGTACAGTAATGCTGTGTAATACGCTGTGTAGTATACACCCAGGTGAGGACATGCTGACCATTGTGTACAGTAATGCTGTGTAATACGCTGTGTAGTATACACCCAGGTGAGGACATGATGACCATTGTGTACAGTAATGCTGTATAATACGCTGTGTAGTATACACACAGGTGAGGACATGCTGACCATTGTGTACAGTAATGCTGTATAATACGATGTGTAGTATACACCCAGGTGAGGACATGCTGACCATTGTGTACAGTAATGCTGTATAATACGCTGTGTAGTCCTATACACCCAGGTGAGGACATGATGACCATTGTGTACAGTAATGCTGTATAATACGATGTGTAGTATACACCCAGGTGAGGACATGCTGACCATTGTGTACAGTAATGCTGTGTAATACGCTGTGTAGTCCTACACACAGGTGAGGACATGCTGACCATTGTGTACAGTAATGCTGTGTAGTATACACCCAGGCGAGGACATGCTGACCATTGTGTACAGTAATGCTGTGTAATACGCTGTGTAGTCCTATACACCCAGGTGAGGACATGCTGACCATTGTGTACAGTAATGCTGTGTAATACGCTGTGTAGTATACACCCAGGTGAGGACATGCTGACCATTGTGTACAGTAATGCTGTGTAATACGCTGTGTAGTATACACCCAGGTGAGGACATGCTGACCATTGTGTACAGTAATGCTGTGTAATACGCTGTGTAGTATACACCCAGGTGAGGACATGCTGACCATTGTGTACAGTAATGCTGTGTAATACGCTGTGTAGTATACACCCAGGTGAGGATATGCTGACCATTGTGTACAGTAATGCTGTGTAATACGCTGTGTAGTATACACCCAGGCGAGGACATGCTGACCATTGTGTACAGTAATGCTGTGTAATACGCTGTGTAGTATACACCCAGGTGAGGACACGCTGACCATTGTGTACAGTAATGCTGTGTAATACGCTGTGTAGTCCTATACACCCAGGTGAGGAGATGCTGACCATTGTGTACAGTAATGCTGTGTAATACGCTGTGTAGTCCTATACACCCAGGTGAGGAGATGCTGACCATTGTGTACAGTAATGCTGTGTAATACGCTGTGTAGTATACACCCAGGTGAGGAGATGCTGACCATTGTGTACAGTAATGCTGTATAATACGCTGTGTAGTATACACCCAGGTGAGGACATGCTGACCATTGTGTACAGTAATGCTGTATAATACGATGTGTAGTATACACCCAGGTGAGGACATGCTGACCATTGTGTACAGTAATGCTGTATAATACGCTGTGTAGTATACACCCAGGTGAGGACATGCTGACCATTGTGTACAGTAATGCTGTATAATACGATGTGTAGTATACACCCAGGTGAGGACATGCTGACCATTGTGTACAGTAATGCTGTGTAATACGCTGTGTAGTCCTATACACCCAGGTGAGGACATGCTGACCATTGTGTACTGTAATGCTGTGTAGTCCTATACACCCAGGCGAGGACATGCTGACCATTGTGTACAATAATGCTGTGTAATACGCTGTGTAGTATACACCCAGGCGAGGACATGCTGACCATTGTGTACAGTAATGCTGTGTAATACGCTGTGTAGTATACACCCAGGTGAGAACATGCTGACCATTGTGTACAGTAATGCTGTGTAATACGCTGTGTAGTATACACCCTGGTGAGGACATGCTGACCATTGTGTACAGTAATGCTGTATAATACGCTGTGTAGTATACACCCAGGTGAGGACACGCTGACCATTGTGTACAGTAATGCTGTGTAATACGCTGTGTAGTCCTATACACCCAGGTGAGGAGATGCTGACCATTGTGTACAGTAATGCTGTGTAATACGCTGTGTAGTCCTATACACCCAGGTGAGGAGATGCTGACCATTGTGTACAGTAATGCTGTGTAATACGCTGTGTAGTATACACCCAGGTGAGGAGATGCTGACCATTGTGTACAGTAATGCTGTATAATACGCTGTGTAGTATACACCCAGGTGAGGACATGCTGACCATTGTGTACAGTAATGCTGTATAATACGCTGTGTAGTCCTATACACCCAGGTGAGGACATGCTGACCATTGTGTACAGTAATGCTGTATAATACGCTGTGTAGTATACACCCAGGTGAGGACATGCTGACCATTGTGTACAGTAATGCTGTATAATACGATGTGTAGTATACACCCAGGTGAGGACATGCTGACCATTGTGTACAGTAATGCTGTATAATACGCTGTGTAGTATACACCCAGGTGAGGACATGCTGACCATTGTGTACAGTAATGCTGTATAATACGCTGTGTAGTATACACCCAGGTGAGGACATGCTGACCATTGTGTACAGTAATGCTGTATAATACGCTGTGTAGTATACACCCAGGTGAGGACATGCTGACCATTGTGTACAGTAATGCTGTATAATACGATGTGTAGTATACACCCAGGTGAGGACATGCTGACCATTGTGTACAGTACTGCTGTGTAATACGCTGTGTAGTCCTATACACCCAGGTGAGGACATGCTGACCATTGTGTACTGTAATGCTGTGTAGTCCTATACACCCAGGCGAGGACATGCTGACCATTGTGTACAATAATGCTGTGTAATACGCTGTGTAGTATACACCCAGGCGAGGACATGCTGACCATTGTGTACAGTAATGCTGTATAATACGCTGTGTAGTATACACCCAGGTGAGGACACGCTGACCATTGTGTACAGTAATGCTGTGTAATACGCTGTATAGTCCTATACACCCAGGTGAGGACACGCTGACCATTGTGTACAGTAATGCTGTGTAATACGCTGTGTAGTATACACCCAGGCGAGGACATGCTGACCATTGTGTACAGTAATGCTGTATAATACGCTGTGTAGTATACACCCAGGTGAGGACACGCTGACCATTGTGTACAGTAATGCTGTATAATACGCTGTGTAGTCCTATACACCCAGGTGAGGACATGCTGACCATTGTGTACAGTAATGCTGTATAATACGCTGTGTAGTCCTATACACACAGGTGAGGACATGCTGACCATTGTGTACAGTAATGCTGTATAATACGATGTGTAGTATACACCCAGGTGAGGACATGCTGACCATTGTGTACAGTAATGCTGTGTAATACGCTGTGTAGTATACACCCAGGTGAGGACATGCTGACCATTGTGTACAGTAATGCTGTATAATACGCTGTGTAGTCCTATACACCCAGGTGAGGACATGATGACCATTGTGTACAGTAATGCTGTATAATACGCTGTGTAGTATACACACAGGTGAGGACATGCTGACCATTGTGTACAGTAATGCTGTATAATACGATGTGTAGTATACACCCAGGTGAGGACATGCTGACCATTGTGTACAGTAATGCTGTGTAATACGCTGTGTAGTCCTATACACCCAGGTGAGGAGATGCTGACCATTGTGTACAGTAATGCTGTGTAATACGCTGTGTAGTCCTATACACCCAGGTGAGGAGATGCTGACCATTGTGTACAGTAATGCTGTGTAATACGCTGTGTAGTATACACCCAGGTGAGGAGATGCTGACCATTGTGTACAGTAATGCTGTATAATACGCTGTGTAGTATACACCCAGGTGAGGAGATGCTGACCATTGTGTACAGTAATGCTGTATAATACGCTGTGTAGTCCTATACACCCAGGTGAGGACATGCTGACCATTGTGTACAGTAATGCTGTATAATACGCTGTGTAGTATACACCCAGGTGAGGACATGCTGACCATTGTGTACAGTAATGCTGTATAATACGATGTGTAGTATACACCCAGGTGAGGACATGCTGACCATTGTGTACAGTAATGCTGTATAATACGCTGTGTAGTATACACCCAGGTGAGGACATGTTGACCATTGTGTACAGTAATGCTGTATAATACGCTGTGTAGTATACACCCAGGTGAGGACATGCTGACCATTGTGTACAGTAATGCTGTATAATACGCTGTGTAGTATACACCCAGGTGAGGACATGCTGACCATTGTGTACAGTAATGCTGTATAATACGATGTGTAGTATACACCCAGGTGAGGACATGCTGACCATTGTGTACAGTACTGCTGTGTAATACGCTGTGTAGTCCTATACACCCAGGTGAGGACATGCTGACCATTGTGTACTGTAATGCTGTGTAGTCCTATACACCCAGGCGAGGACATGCTGACCATTGTGTACAATAATGCTGTGTAATACGCTGTGTAGTATACACCCAGGCGAGGACATGCTGACCATTGTGTACAGTAATGCTGTATAATACGCTGTGTAGTATACACCCAGGTGAGGACACGCTGACCATTGTGTACAGTAATGCTGTGTAATACGCTGTATAGTCCTATACACCCAGGTGAGGACACGCTGACCATTGTGTACAGTAATGCTGTGTAATACGCTGTGTAGTATACACCCAGGCGAGGACATGCTGACCATTGTGTACAGTAATGCTGTATAATACGCTGTGTAGTATACACCCAGGTGAGGACACGCTGACCATTGTGTACAGTAATGCTGTATAATACGCTGTGTAGTCCTATACACCCAGGTGAGGACATGCTGACCATTGTGTACAGTAATGCTGTATAATACGCTGTGTAGTCCTATACACACAGGTGAGGACATGCTGACCATTGTGTACAGTAATGCTGTATAATACGATGTGTAGTATACACCCAGGTGAGGACATGCTGACCATTGTGTACAGTAATGCTGTGTAATACGCTGTGTAGTATACACCCAGGTGAGGACATGCTGACCATTGTGTACAGTAATGCTGTATAATACGCTGTGTAGTCCTATACACCCAGGTGAGGACATGATGACCATTGTGTACAGTAATGCTGTATAATACGCTGTGTAGTATACACACAGGTGAGGACATGCTGACCATTGTGTACAGTAATGCTGTATAATACGATGTGTAGTATACACCCAGGTGAGGACATGCTGACCATTGTGTACAGTAATGCTGTATAATACGCTGTGTAGTCCTATACACACAGGTGAGGACATGCTGACCATTGTGTACAGTAATGCTGTGTAATACGCTGTGTAGTATACACCCAGGCGAGGACATGCTGACCATTGTGTACAGTAATGCTGTGTAATACGCTGTGTAGTATACACCCAGGTGAGGACATGCTGACCATTGTGTACAGTAATGCTGTGTAATACGCTGTGTAGTATACACCCAGGTGAGGACATGATGACCATTGTGTACAGTAATGCTGTATAATACGCTGTGTAGTATACACACAGGTGAGGACATGCTGACCATTGTGTACAGTAATGCTGTATAATACGATGTGTAGTATACACCCAGGTAAGGACATTCTGACCATTGTGTACAGTAATGCTGTATAATACGCTGTGTAGTCCTATACACCCAGGTGAGGACATGATGACCATTGTGTACAGTAATGCTGTATAATACGATGTGTAGTATACACCCAGGTGAGGACATGCTGACCATTGTGTACAGTAATGCTGTATAATACGCTGTGTAGTCCTATACACCCAGGTGAGGACATGATGACCATTGTGTACAGTAATGCTGTATAATACGCTGTGTAGTCCTATACACCCAGGTGAGGACATGATGACCATTGTGTACAGTAATTCTGTGTAATACGCTGTGTAGTATACACCCAGGTGAGGACATGCTGACCATTGTGTACAGTAATGCTGTGTAATACGCTGTGTAGTATACACCCAGGTGAGGACATGCTGACCATTGTGTACAGTATTGCTGTGTAATACGCTGTGTAGTATACACACAGGTGAGGACATGCTGACCATTGTGTACAGTAATGCTGTATAATACGCTGTGTAGTATACACCCAGGTGAGGACATGCTGACCATTGTGTACAGTAATGCTGTATAATACGCTGTGTAGTCCTATACATCCAGGTGAGGACATGCTGACCATTGTGTACAGTAATGCTGTGTAATACGCTGTGTAGTATACACCCAGGTGAGGACACGCTGACCATTGTGTACAGTAATGCTGTGTAATACGCTGTGTAGTCCTATACACCCAGGTGAGGACATGCTGACCATTGTGTACAGTAATGCTATGTAATACGCTGTGTAGTATACACCCAGGTGAGGACATGCTGACCATTGTGTACAGTAATGCTGTATAATACGCTGTGTACTATACACCCAGGTGAGGACATGCTGACCATTGTGTACAGTAATGCTGTGTAATACGCTGTGTAGTCCTATACACACAGGTGAGGACACGCTGACCATTGTGTACAGTAATGCTGTGTAATACGCTGTGTAGTATACACCCAGGTGAGGACATGCTGACCATTGTGTACAGTAATGCTGTATAATACGCTGTGTAGTATACACCCAGGTGAGGACATGCTGACCATTGTGTACAGTAATGCTGTATAATACGCTGTGTAGTATACACACAGGTGAGGACATGCTGACCATTGTGTACAGTAATGCTGTATAATACGCTGTGTAGTCCTATACACCCAGGTGAGGACATGCTGACCATTGTGTACAGTAATGCTGTATAATACGCTGTGTAGTATACACACAGGCGAGGACATGCTGACCATTGTGTACAGTAATGCTGTGTAATACGCTGTGTAGTCCTATACACCCAGGTGAGGACATGCTGACCATTGTGTACAGTAATGCTGTATAATACGCTGTGTAGTATACACCCAGGTGAGGACATGCTGACCATTGTGTACAGTAATGCTGTATAATACGCTGTGTAGTATACACCCAGGTGAGGACATGCTGACCATTGTGTACAGTAATGCTGTGTAATACGCTGTGTAGTATACACCCAGGTGAGGACATGCTGACCATTGTGTACTGTAATGCTGTGTAGTCCTATACACCCAGGTGAGGACATGCTGACCATTGTGTACAGTAATGCTGTATAATACGCTGTGTAGTATACACCCAGGTGAGGACATGCTGACCATTGTGTACTGTAATGCTGTGTAATACGCTGTGTAGTATACACACAGGCGAGGACATGCTGACCATTGTGTACAGTAATGCTGTATAATACGCTGTGTAGTCCTATACACCCAGGCGAGGACATGCTGACCATTGTGTACAGTAATGCTGTGTAATACGCTGTGTAGTCCTATACACACAGGTGAGGACATGCTGACCATTGTGTACAGTAATGCTGTGTAATACGCTGTGTAGTCCTATACACACAGGTGAGGACATGCTGACCATTGTGTACAGTAATGCTGTGTAATACGCTGTGTAGTATACACCCAGGCGAGGACATGCTGACCATTGTGTACAGTAATGCTGTGTAATACGCTGTGTAGTCCTATACACCCAGGCGAGGACATTCTGACCATTGTGTACAGTAATGCTGTGTAATACGCTGTGTAGTATACACACAGGTGAGGACATGCTGACCATTGTGTACAGTAATGCTGTGTAATACGCTGTGTAGTCCTATACACCCAGGTGAGGACATGCTGACCATTGTGTACAGTAATGCTGTGTAATACGCTGTGTAGTATACACCCAGGTGAGGACACACTGACCATTGTGTACAGTAATGCTGTATAATACGCTGTGTAGTATACTCCCAGGTGAGGACATGCTGACCATTGTGTACAGTAATGCTGTATAATACGCTGTGTAGTATACACCCAGGTGAGGACATGCTGACCATTGTGTACAGTAATGCTGTGTAATACGCTGTGTAGTATACACCCAGGTGAGGACATGCTGACCATTGTGTACAGTAATGCTGTATAATACGCTGTGTAGTATACACCCAGGTGAGGACACGCTGACCATTGTGTACAGTAATGCTGTATAATACGCTGTGTAGTATACACCCAGGCGAGGACATGCTGACCATTGTGTACAGTAATGCTGTGTAATACGCTGTGTAGTATACACCCAGGTGAGGACACGCTGACCATTGTGTACAGTAATGCTGTATAATACGCTGTGTAGTATACACCCAGGCGAGGACATGCTGACCATTGTGTACAGTAATGCTGTGTAATACGCTGTGTAGTATACACCCAGGTGAGGACATGCTGACCATTGTGTACAGTAATGCTGTGTAATACGCTGTGTAGTAATACACCCAGGTGAGGACATGCTGACCATTGTGTACAGTAATGCTGTGTAATACGCTGTGTAGTATACACCCAGGTGAGGACACGCTGACCATTGTGTACAGTAATGCTGTATAATACGCTGTGTAGTATACACCCAGGTGAGGACATGCTGACCATTGTGTACAGTAATGCTGTATAATACGGTGTGTAGTATACACTCAGGTGAGGACATGCTGACCATTGTGTACAGTAATGCTGTATAATACGATGTGTAGTCCTATAAACCCAGGTGAGGACATGCTGACCATTGTGTACAGTAATGCTGTATAATACGATGTGTAGTCCTATAAACCCAGGTGAGGACATGCTGACCATTGTGTACAGTAATGCTGTGTAATACGCTGTGTAGTATACACCCAGGTGAGGACATGCTGACCATTGTGTACAGTAATGCTGTATAATACGCTGTGTAGTATACACACAGATGAGGACATGCTGACCATTGTGTACAGTAATGCTGTGTAATACGCTGTGTAGTCCTATACACCCAGGCGAGGACATGCTGACCATTGTGTACAGTAATGCTGTATAATACACTGTGTAGTCCTATACACCCAGGCGAGGACATGCTGACCATTGTGTACAGTAATGCTGTGTAATACGCTGTGTAGTCCTATACACACAGGTGAGGACATGCTGACCATTGTGTACAGTAATGCTGTGTAGTATACACCCAGGCGAGGACATGCTGACCATTGTGTACAGTAATGCTGTGTAATACGCTGTGTAGTCCTATACACCCAGGTGAGGACATGCTGACCATTGTGTACAGTAATGCTGTGTAATACGCTGTGTAGTATACACCCAGGTGAGGACATGCTGACCATTGTGTACAGTAATGCTGTGTAATACGCTGTGTAGTATACACCCAGGTGAGGACATGCTGACCATTGTGTACAGTAATGCTGTGTAATACGCTGTGTAGTATACACCCAGGTGAGGACATGCTGACCATTGTGTACAGTAATGCTGTATAATACGCTGTGTAGTATACACCCAGGTGAGGATATGCTGACCATTGTGTACAGTAATGCTGTGTAATACGCTGTGTAGTATACACCCAGGCGAGGACATGCTGACCATTGTGTACAGTAATGCTGTGTAATACGCTGTGTAGTATACACCCAGGTGAGGACATGCTGACCATTGTGTACAGTAATGCTGTATAATACGCTGTGTAGTATACACCCAGGTGAGGACACGCTGACCATTGTGTACAGTAATGCTGTGTAATACGCTGTGTAGTCCTATACACCCAGGTGAGGAGATGCTGACCATTGTGTACAGTAATGCTGTGTAATACGCTGTGTAGTCCTATACACCCAGGTGAGGAGATGCTGACCATTGTGTACAGTAATGCTGTGTAATACGCTGTGTAGTCCTATACACCCAGGTGAGGAGATGCTGACCATTGTGTACAGTAATGCTGTGTAATACGCTGTGTAGTATACACCCAGGTGAGGAGATGCTGACCATTGTGTACAGTAATGCTGTATAATACGCTGTGTAGTATACACCCAGGTGAGGACATGCTGACCATTGTGTACAGTAATGCTGTATAATACGATGTGTAGTATACACCCAGGTGAGGACATGCTGACCATTGTGTACAGTAATGCTGTATAATACGCTGTGTAGTATACACCCAGGTGAGGACATGCTGACCATTGTGTACAGTAATGCTGTATAATACGCTGTGTAGTATACACCCAGGTGAGGACATGCTGACCATTGTGTACAGTAATGCTGTGTAATACGCTGTGTAGTATTCACCCAGGTGAGGACATGCTGACCATTGTGTACAGTAATGGTGTGTAATACGCTGTGTAGTATACACCCAGGTGAGGACATGCTGACCGTTGTGTACAGTAATGCTGTGTAATACGCTGTGTAGTCCTATACACCCAGGTGAGGACATGCTGACCATTGTGTACTGTAATGCTGTGTAGTCCTATACACCCAGGCGAGGACATGCTGACCATTGTGTACAATAATGCTGTGTAATACGCTGTGTAGTATACACCCAGGCGAGGACATGCTGACCATTGTGTACAGTAATGCTGTGTAATACGCTGTGTAGTATACACCCAGGTGAGAACATGCTGACCATTGTGTACAGTAATGCTGTGTAATACGCTGTGTAGTATACACCCAGGTGAGGACACGCTGACCATTGTGTACAGTAATGCTGTGTAATACGCTGTGTAGTCCTATACACCCAGGTGAGGAGATGCTGACCATTGTGTACAGTAATGCTGTGTAATACGCTGTGTAGTCCTATACACCCAGGTGAGGAGATGCTGACCATTGTGTACAGTAATGCTGTGTAATACGCTGTGTAGTCCTATACACCCAGGTGAGGACATGCTGACCATTGTGTACAGTAATGCTGTGTAATACGCTGTGTAGTATACACCCAGGTGAGGAGATGCTGACCATTGTGTACAGTAATGCTGTATAATACGCTGTGTAGTATACACCCAGGTGAGGACATGCTGACCATTGTGTACAGTAATGCTGTATAATACGCTGTGTAGTCCTATACACCCAGGTGAGGACATGCTGACCATTGTGTACAGTAATGCTGTGTAATACGCTGTGTAGTCCTATACACCCAGGCGAGGACATTCTGACCATTGTGTACAGTAATGCTGTGTAATACGCTGTGTAGTATACACCCAGGTGAGGACATGCTGACCATTGTGTACAGTAATGCTGTGTAATACGCTGTGTAGTCCTATACACACAGGTGAGGACATGCTGACCATTGTGTACAGTAATGCTGTGTAATGCGCTGTGTAGTATACACCCAGGTGAGGACACGCTGACCATTGTGTACAGTAATGCTGTATAATACGCTGTGTAGTATACACCCAGGTGAGGACATGCTGACTATTGTGTACAGTAATGCTGTGTAATACGCTGTGTAGTATACACCCAGGCGAGGACATGCTGACCATTGTGTATAGTAATGCTGTATAATACGCTGTGTAGTATACACACAGGTGAGGACATGCTGACCATTGTGTACAGTAATGCTGTGTAATACGCTGTGTAGTCCTATACACCCAGGTGAGGACATTCTGACCATTGTGTACTGTAATGCTGTATAATACGCTGTGTAGTATACACCCAGGTGAGGACATGCTGACCATTGTGTACTGTAATGCTGTGTAATACGCTGTGTAGTATACACACAGGCGAGGACATGCTGACCATTGTGTACAGTAATGCTGTGTAATACGCTGTGTAGTATTCACCCAGGTGAGGACATGCTGACCATTGTATACAGTAATGCTGTATAATACGCTGTGTAGTCCTATACACCCAGGTGAGGACATGCTGACCATTGTGTACAGTAATGCTGTGTAATACGCTGTGTAGTATACACCCAGGTGAGGACATGCTGACCATTGTGTACAGTAATGCTGTATAATACGCTGTGTAGTATACACCCAGGTTAGGACATGCTGACCATTGTGTACAGTAATGCTGTATAATACGCTGTGTAGTCCTATACACCCAGGCGATGACATGCTGACCATTGTGTACAGTAATGCTGTGTAATACGCTGTGTAGTATACACCCAGGTGAGGACATGCTGACCATTGTGTACAGTAATGCTGTGTAATACGCTGTGTAGTCCTATAGACCCAGGTGAGGACATGCTGACCATTGTGTACTGTAATGCTGTATAATACGCTGTGTAGTATACACCCAGGTGAGGACATGCTGACCATTGTGTACTGTAATGCTGTGTAATACGCTGTGTAGTCCTATACACCCAGACGATGACATGCTGACCATTGTGTACAGTAATGCTGTGTAATACGCTGTTTAGTATACACCCAGGTGAGGACATGCTGACCATTGTATACAGTAATGCTGTATAATACGCTGTGTAGTCCTATACACCCAGGCGATGACATGCTGACCATTGTGTACAGTAATGCTGTGTAATACGATGTGTAGTATACACCCAGGTGAGGACATGCTGACCATTGTGTACAGTAATGCTGTGTAATACGCTGTGTCGTATACACCCAGGTGAGGACATGCTGACCATTGTGTACAGTAATGCTGTATAATACGCTGTGTAGTATACACCCAGGTTAGGACATGCTGACCATTGTGTACAGTAATGCTGTGTAATACGCTGTGTAGTCCTATACACACAGGTGAGGACATGCTGACCATTGTGTACAGTAATGCTGTGTAGTATACACCCTGGTGAGGACACGCTGACCATTGTGTACAGTAATGCTGTGTAATACGCTGTGTAGTCCTATACACCCAGGCGAGGACATGCTGACCATTGTGTACAGTAATGCTGTGTAGTATACACCCTGGTGAGGACACGCTGACCATTGTGTACAGTAATGCTGTATAATACGCTGTGTAGTATACACCCAGGTGAGGACATGCTGACCATTGTGTACAGTAATGCTGTGTAATACGCTGTGTAGTCCTATACACCCAGGCGAGGACATTCTGACCATTGTGTACAGTAATGCTGTGTAATACGCTGTGTAGTATACACCCAGGTGAGGACACACTGACCATTGTGTACAGTAATGTTGTGTAATACGCTGTGTAGTATACACCCAGGTGAGGACACGCTGACCATTGTGTACAGTAATGCTGTATAATACGCTGTGTAGTATACACCCAGGCGAGGACATGCTGACCATTGTGTACAGTAATGCTGTGTAATACGCTGTGTAGTATACACCCAGGTGAGGACACGCTGACCATTGTGTACAGTAATGCTGTATAATACGCTGTGTAGTATACACCCAGGCGAGGACATACTGACCATTGTGTACAGTAATGCTGTATAATACGCTGTGTAGTATACACCCAGGTGAGGACATGCTGACCATTGTGTACAGTAATGCTGTGTAATACGCTGTGTAGTAATACACCCAGGTGAGGACATGCTGACCATTGTGTACAGTAATGCTGTGTAATACGCTGTGTAGTATACACCCAGGTGAGGACATGCTGACCATTGTGTACAGTAATGCTGTATAATACGCTGTGTAGTATACACCCAGGTGAGGACATGCTGACCATTGTGTACAGTAATGCTGTGTAATACGCTGTGTAGTATACACACAGGTGAGGACATGCTGACCATTGTGTACAGTAATGCTGTATAATACGCTGTGTAGTATACACACAGGTGAGGACATGCTGACCATTGTGTACAGTAATGCTGTATAATACGCTGTGTAGTATACACCCAGGCGAGGACATGCTGACCATTGTGTACAGTAATGCTGTATAATACGCTGTGTAGTCCTATACACCCAGGCGAGGACATTCTGACCATTGTGTACAGTAATGCTGTGTAGTATACACCCAGGTGAGGACATGCTGACCATTGTGTACAGTAATGCTGTGTAATACGCTGTGTAGTCCTATACACACAGGTGAGGACATGCTGACCATTGTGTACAGTAATGCTGTGTAGTATACACCCAGGTGAGGACATGCTGACCATTGTGTACAGTAATGCTGTGTAATACGCTGTGTAGTCCTATACACACAGGTGAGGACATGCTGACCATTGTGTACAGTAATGCTGTGTAATGCGCTGTGTAGTATACACCCAGGTGAGGACACGCTGACCATTGTGTACAGTAATGCTGTATAATACGCTGTGTAGTATACACCCAGGCGAGGACATGCTGACCATTGTGTACAGTAATGCTGTGTAATACTCTGTGTAGTATACACCCAGGTGAGGACACGCTGACCATTGTGTACAGTAATGCTGTATAATACGCTGTGTAGTATACACCCAGGCGAGGACATGCTGACCATTGTGTACAGTAATGCTGTGTAATACGCTGTGTAGTATACACCCAGGTGAGGACATGCTGACCATTGTGTACAGTAATGCTGTGTAATACGCTGTGTAGTAATACACCCAGGTGAGGACATGCTGACCATTGTGTACAGTAATGCTGTATAATACGCTGTGTAGTATACGCCCAGGCGAGGACATTCTGACCGTTGTGTACAGTAATGCTGTGTAATACGCTGTGTAGTCCTATACACCCAGGCGAGGACATTCTGACCATTGTGTACAGTAATGCTGTGTAATACGCTGTGTAGTATACACACAGGTGAGGACATGCTGACCATTGTGTACAGTAATGCTGTGTAATACGCTGTGTAGTCCTATACACACAGGTGAGGACATGCTGACCATTGTGTACAGTAATGCTGTATAATACGCTGTGTAGTATACACCCAGGTGAGGACATGCTGACCATTGTGTACAGTAATGCTGTGTAATACGCTGTGTAGTCCTATACACACAGGTGAGGACATGCTGACCATTGTGTACAGTAATGCTGTGTAATGCGCTGTGTAGTATACACCCAGGTGAGGACACGCTGACCGTTGTGTACAGTAATGCTGTATAATACGCTGTGTAGTCCTATACACACAGGTGAGGACATGCTGACCATTGTGTACAGTAATGCTGTGTAATGCGCTGTGTAGTATACACCCAGGTGAGGACATGCTGACCATTGTGTACAGTAATGCTGTGTAATACGCTGTGTAGTATACACCCAGGCGAGGACATGCTGACTATTGTGTACAATAATGCTGTATAATACGCTGTGTAGTATACACCCAGGCGAGGACATGCTGACTATTGTGTACAGTAATGCTGTGTAATACGCTGTGTAGTCCTATACACCCAGGTGAGGACATGCTGACCATTGTGTACAGTAATGCTGTGTAATACGCTGTGTAGTATACACCCAGGTGAGGACATGCTGACCATTGTGTACAGTAATACTGTATAATACGCTGTGTAGTATACACCCAGGCGAGGACATGCTGACCATTGTGTATAGTAATGCTGTGTAATACGCTGTGTAGTATACACCCAGGTGAGGACATGCTGACCATTGTGTACAGTAATGCTGTATAATACGCTGTGTAGTATACACCCAGGTGAGGACATGCTGACCATTGTGTACAGTAATGCTGTGTAATACGCTGTGTAGTATACACACAGGTGAGGACATGCTGACCATTGTGTACAGTAATGCTGTATAATACGCTGTGTAGTATACACACAGGTGAGGACATGCTGACCATTGTGTACAGTAATGCTGTATAATACGCTGTGTAGTATACACCCAGGCGAGGACATGTTGACCATTGTGTACAGTAATGCTGTATAATACGCTGTGTAGTCCTATACACCCAGGCGAGGACATTCTGACCATTGTGTACAGTAATGCTGTGTAATACGCTGTGTAGTATACACCCAGGTGAGGACACACTGACCATTGTGTACAGTAATGTTGTGTAATACGCTGTGTAGTATACACCCAGGTGAGGACACGCTGACCATTGTGTACAGTAATGCTGTATAATACGCTGTGTAGTATACACCCAGGCGAGGACATGCTGACCATTGTGTACAGTAATGCTGTGTAATACGCTGTGTAGTATACACCCAGGTGAGGACACGCTGACCATTGTGTACAGTAATGCTGTATAATACGCTGTGTAGTATACACCCAGGCGAGGACATACTGACCATTGTGTACAGTAATGCTGTATAATACGCTGTGTAGTATACACCCAGGTGAGGACATGCTGACCATTGTGTACAGTAATGCTGTGTAATACGCTGTGTAGTAATACACCCAGGTGAGGACATGCTGACCATTGTGTACAGTAATGCTGTGTAATACGCTGTGTAGTATACACCCAGGTGAGGACATGCTGACCATTGTGTACAGTAATGCTGTATAATACGCTGTGTAGTATACACCCAGGTGAGGACATGCTGACCATTGTGTACAGTAATGCTGTGTAATACGCTGTGTAGTATACACACAGGTGAGGACATGCTGACCATTGTGTACAGTAATGCTGTATAATACGCTGTGTAGTATACACACAGGTGAGGACATGCTGACCATTGTGTACAGTAATGCTGTATAATACGCTGTGTAGTATACACCCAGGCGAGGACATGCTGACCATTGTGTACAGTAATGCTGTATAATACGCTGTGTAGTCCTATACACCCAGGCGAGGACATTCTGACCATTGTGTACAGTAATGCTGTGTAGTATACACCCAGGTGAGGACATGCTGACCATTGTGTACAGTAATGCTGTGTAATACGCTGTGTAGTCCTATACACACAGGTGAGGACATGCTGACCATTGTGTACAGTAATGCTGTGTAGTATACACCCAGGTGAGGACATGCTGACCATTGTGTACAGTAATGCTGTGTAATACGCTGTGTAGTCCTATACACACAGGTGAGGACATGCTGACCATTGTGTACAGTAATGCTGTGTAATGCGCTGTGTAGTATACACCCAGGTGAGGACACGCTGACCATTGTGTACAGTAATGCTGTATAATACGCTGTGTAGTATACACCCAGGCGAGGACATGCTGACCATTGTGTACAGTAATGCTGTGTAATACTCTGTGTAGTATACACCCAGGTGAGGACACGCTGACCATTGTGTACAGTAATGCTGTATAATACGCTGTGTAGTATACACCCAGGCGAGGACATGCTGACCATTGTGTACAGTAATGCTGTGTAATACGCTGTGTAGTATACACCCAGGTGAGGACATGCTGACCATTGTGTACAGTAATGCTGTGTAATACGCTGTGTAGTAATACACCCAGGTGAGGACATGCTGACCATTGTGTACAGTAATGCTGTATAATACGCTGTGTAGTATACGCCCAGGCGAGGACATTCTGACCGTTGTGTACAGTAATGCTGTGTAATACGCTGTGTAGTCCTATACACCCAGGCGAGGACATTCTGACCATTGTGTACAGTAATGCTGTGTAATACGCTGTGTAGTATACACACAGGTGAGGACATGCTGACCATTGTGTACAGTAATGCTGTGTAATACGCTGTGTAGTCCTATACACACAGGTGAGGACATGCTGACCATTGTGTACAGTAATGCTGTATAATACGCTGTGTAGTATACACCCAGGTGAGGACATGCTGACCATTGTGTACAGTAATGCTGTGTAATACGCTGTGTAGTCCTATACACACAGGTGAGGACATGCTGACCATTGTGTACAGTAATGCTGTGTAATGCGCTGTGTAGTATACACCCAGGTGAGGACACGCTGACCGTTGTGTACAGTAATGCTGTATAATACGCTGTGTAGTCCTATACACACAGGTGAGGACATGCTGACCATTGTGTACAGTAATGCTGTGTAATGCGCTGTGTAGTATACACCCAGGTGAGGACATGCTGACCATTGTGTACAGTAATGCTGTGTAATACGCTGTGTAGTATACACCCAGGCGAGGACATGCTGACTATTGTGTACAATAATGCTGTATAATACGCTGTGTAGTATACACCCAGGCGAGGACATGCTGACTATTGTGTACAGTAATGCTGTGTAATACGCTGTGTAGTCCTATACACCCAGGTGAGGACATGCTGACCATTGTGTACAGTAATGCTGTGTAATACGCTGTGTAGTATACACCCAGGTGAGGACATGCTGACCATTGTGTACAGTAATACTGTATAATACGCTGTGTAGTATACACCCAGGCGAGGACATGCTGACCATTGTGTATAGTAATGCTGTGTAATACGCTGTGTAGTATACACCCAGGTGAGGACATGCTGACCATTGTGTACAGTAATGCTGTATAATACGCTGTGTAGTATACACCCAGGTGAGGACATGCTGACCATTGTGTACAGTAATGCTGTGTAATACGCTGTGTAGTATACACACAGGTGAGGACATGCTGACCATTGTGTACAGTAATGCTGTATAATACGCTGTGTAGTATACACACAGGTGAGGACATGCTGACCATTGTGTACAGTAATGCTGTATAATACGCTGTGTAGTATACACCCAGGCGAGGACATGTTGACCATTGTGTACAGTAATGCTGTATAATACGCTGTGTAGTCCTATACACCCAGGCGAGGACATTCTGACCATTGTGTACAGTAATGCTGTGTAGTATACACCCAGGTGAGGACATGCTGACCATTGTGTACAGTAATGCTGTGTAATACGCTGTGTAGTCCTATACACACAGGTGAGGACATGCTGACCATTGTGTACAGTAATGCTGTGTAGTATACACCCAGGTGAGGACATGCTGACCATTGTGTACAGTAATGCTGTGTAATACGCTGTGTAGTCCTATACACACAGGTGAGGACATGCTGACCATTGTGTACAGTAATGCTGTGTAATGCGCTGTGTAGTATACACCCAGGTGAGGACACGCTGACCATTGTGTACAGTAATGCTGTATAATACGCTGTGTAGTATACACCCAGGCGAGGACATGCTGACCATTGTGTACAGTAATGCTGTGTAATACGCTGTGTAGTATACACCCAGGTGAGGACACGCTGACCATTGTGTACAGTAATGCTGTATAATACGCTGTGTAGTATACACCCAGGCGAGGACATACTGACCATTGTGTACAGTAATGCTGTATAATACGCTGTGTAGTATACACCCAGGTGAGGACATGCTGACCATTGTGTACAGTAATGCTGTGTAATACGCTGTGTAGTAATACACCCAGGTGAGGACATGCTGACCATTGTGTACAGTAATGCTGTGTAATACGCTGTGTAGTATACACCCAGGTGAGGACATGCTGACCATTGTGTACAGTAATGCTGTATAATACGCTGTGTAGTATACACCCAGGTGAGGACATGCTGACCATTGTGTACAGTAATGCTGTGTAATACGCTGTGTAGTATACACACAGGTGAGGACATGCTGACCATTGTGTACAGTAATGCTGTATAATACGCTGTGTAGTATACACACAGGTGAGGACATGCTGACCATTGTGTACAGTAATGCTGTATAATACGCTGTGTAGTATACACCCAGGCGAGGACATGCTGACCATTGTGTACAGTAATGCTGTATAATACGCTGTGTAGTCCTATACACCCAGGCGAGGACATTCTGACCATTGTGTACAGTAATGCTGTGTAGTATACACCCAGGTGAGGACATGCTGACCATTGTGTACAGTAATGCTGTGTAATACGCTGTGTAGTCCTATACACACAGGTGAGGACATGCTGACCATTGTGTACAGTAATGCTGTGTAGTATACACCCAGGTGAGGACATGCTGACCATTGTGTACAGTAATGCTGTGTAATACGCTGTGTAGTCCTATACACACAGGTGAGGACATGCTGACCATTGTGTACAGTAATGCTGTATAATACGCTGTGTAGTATACACACAGGTGAGGACATGCTGACCATTGTGTACAGTAATGCTGTGTAATGCGCTGTGTAGTATACACCCAGGTGAGGACACGCTGACCATTGTGTACAGTAATGCTGTATAATACGCTGTGTAGTATACACCCAGGCGAGGACATGCTGACCATTGTGTACAGTAATGCTGTGTAATACGCTGTGTAGTATACACCCAGGTGAGGACACGCTGACCATTGTGTACAGTAATGCTGTATAATACGCTGTGTAGTATACACCCAGGCGAGGACATGCTGACCATTGTGTACAGTAATGCTGTGTAATACGCTGTGTAGTATACACCCAGGTGAGGACATGCTGACCATTGTGTACAGTAATGCTGTGTAATACGCTGTGTAGTAATACACCCAGGTGAGGACATGCTGACCATTGTGTACAGTAATGCTGTATAATACGCTGTGTAGTATACGCCCAGGCGAGGACATTCTGACCGTTGTGTACAGTAATGCTGTGTAATACGCTGTGTAGTCCTATACACCCAGGCGAGGACATTCTGACCATTGTGTACAGTAATGCTGTGTAATACGCTGTGTAGTATACACACAGGTGAGGACATGCTGACCATTGTGTACAGTAATGCTGTGTAATACGCTGTGTAGTCCTATACACACAGGTGAGGACATGCTGACCATTGTGTACAGTAATGCTGTATAATACGCTGTGTAGTATACACCCAGGTGAGGACATGCTGACCATTGTGTACAGTAATGCTGTATAATACGCTGTGTAGTCCTATACACACAGGTGAGGACATGCTGACCATTGTGTACAGTAATGCTGTGTAATGCGCTGTGTAGTATACACCCAGGTGAGGACATGCTGACCATTGTGTACAGTAATGCTGTGTAATACGCTGTGTAGTATACACCCAGGCGAGGACATGCTGACTATTGTGTACAATAATGCTGTATAATACGCTGTGTAGTATACACCCAGGCGAGGACATGCTGACTATTGTGTACAGTAATGCTGTGTAATACGCTGTGTAGTCCTATACACCCAGGTGAGGACATGCTGACCATTGTGTACAGTAATGCTGTGTAATACGCTGTGTAGTATACACCCAGGTGAGGACATGCTGACCATTGTGTACAGTAATACTGTATAATACGCTGTGTAGTATACACCCAGGCGAGGACATGCTGACCATTGTGTATAGTAATGCTGTGTAATACGCTGTGTAGTATACACCCAGGTGAGGACATGCTGACCATTGTGTACAGTAATGCTGTATAATACGCTGTGTAGTATACACCCAGGTGAGGACATGCTGACCATTGTGTACAGTAATGCTGTGTAATACGCTATGTAGTATACACACAGGTGAGGACATGCTGACCATTGTGTACAGTAATGCTGTATAATACGCTGTGTAGTATACACACAGGTGAGGACATGCTGACCATTGTGTACAGTAATGCTGTATAATACGCTGTGTAGTATACACCCAGGCGAGGACATGTTGACCATTGTGTACAGTAATGCTGTATAATACGCTGTGTAGTCCTATACACCCAGGCGAGGACATTCTGACCATTGTGTACAGTAATGCTGTGTAGTATACACCCAGGTGAGGACATGCTGACCATTGTGTACAGTAATGCTGTGTAATACGCTGTGTAGTCCTATACACACAGGTGAGGACATGCTGACCATTGTGTACAGTAATGCTGTGTAGTATACACCCAGGTGAGGACATGCTGACCATTGTGTACAGTAATGCTGTGTAATACGCTGTGTAGTCCTATACACACAGGTGAGGACATGCTGACCATTGTGTACAGTAATGCTGTGTAATGCGCTGTGTAGTATACACCCAGGTGAGGACACGCTGACCATTGTGTACAGTAATGCTGTATAATACGCTGTGTAGTATACACCCAGGCGAGGACATGCTGACCATTGTGTACAGTAATGCTGTGTAATACTCTGTGTAGTATACACCCAGGTGAGGACACGCTGACCATTGTGTACAGTAATGCTGTATAATACGCTGTGTAGTATACACCCAGGCGAGGACATGCTGACCATTGTGTACAGTAATGCTGTGTAATACGCTGTGTAGTATACACCCAGGTGAGGACATGCTGACCATTGTGTACAGTAATGCTGTGTAATACGCTGTGTAGTAATACACCCAGGTGAGGACATGCTGACCATTGTGTACAGTAATGCTGTATAATACGCTGTGTAGTATACGCCCAGGCGAGGACATTCTGACCGTTGTGTACAGTAATGCTGTGTAATACGCTGTGTAGTCCTATACACCCAGGCGAGGACATTCTGACCATTGTGTACAGTAATGCTGTGTAATACGCTGTGTAGTATACACACAGGTGAGGACATGCTGACCATTGTGTACAGTAATGCTGTGTAATACGCTGTGTAGTCCTATACACACAGGTGAGGACATGCTGACCATTGTGTACAGTAATGCTGTATAATACGCTGTGTAGTATACACCCAGGTGAGGACATGCAGACCATTGTGTACAGTAATGCTGTGTAATACGCTGTGTAGTCCTATACACACAGGTGAGGACATGCTGACCATTGTGTACAGTAATGCTGTGTAATGCGCTGTGTAGTATACACCCAGGTGAGGACACGCTGACCGTTGTGTACAGTAATGCTGTATAATACGCTGTGTAGTCCTATACACACAGGTGAGGACATGCTGACCATTGTGTACAGTAATGCTGTGTAATGCGCTGTGTAGTATACACCCAGGTGAGGACATGCTGACCATTGTGTACAGTAATGCTGTGTAATACGCTGTGTAGTATACACCCAGGCGAGGACATGCTGACTATTGTGTACAATAATGCTGTATAATACGCTGTGTAGTATACACCCAGGCGAGGACATGCTGACTATTGTGTACAGTAATGCTGTGTAATACGCTGTGTAGTCCTATACACCCAGGTGAGGACATGCTGACCATTGTGTACAGTAATACTGTATAATACGCTGTGTAGTATACACCCAGGCGAGGACATGCTGACCATTGTGTATAGTAATGCTGTATAATACGCTGTGTAGTATACACACAGGTGAGGACATGCTGACCATTGTGTACAGTAATGCTGTGTAATACGCTGTGTAGTATACACACAGGTGAGGATATGCTGACCATTGTGTACAGTAATGCTGTGTAATACGCTGTGTAGTATACACCCAGGTGAGGACATGCTGACCATTGTGTACAGTAATGCTGTATAATACGCTGTGTAGTCCTATACACACAGGTGAGGACATGCTGACCATTGTGTACAGTAATGCTGTGTAATACGCTGTGTAGTATACACCCAGGTGAGGACATGCTGACCATTGTGTACAGTAATGCTGTATAATACGCTGTGTAGTATACACACAGGTGAGGACATGCTGACCATTGTGTACAGTAATGCTGTATAATACGCTGTGTAGTATACACACAGGTGAGGACATGCTGACCATTGTGTACAGTAATGCTGTGTAATACGCTGTGTAGTCCTATACACCCAGGTGAGGACCTGCTGACCATTGTGTACAGTAATGCTGTATAATACGCTGTGTAGTAGACACACAGGCGAGGACATGCTGACCATTGTGTACAGTAATGCTGTGTAATACGCTGTGTAGTATACACCCAGGTGAGGACATGCTGACCATTGTGTACAGTAACGCTGTATAATACGCTGTGTAGTATACACCCAGGTGAGGACATGCTGACCATTGTGTACAGTAATGCTGTGTAATACGCTGTGTAGTCCTATACACACAGGTGAGGACATGCTGACCATTGTGTACAGTAATGCTGTGTAATACGCTGTGTAGTATACACCCAGGTGAGGACATGCTGACCATTGTGTACAGTAATGCTGTGTAATACGCTGTGTAGTATACACCCAGGTGAGGACACACTGACCATTGTGTACAGTAATGCTGTATAATACGCTGTGTAGTATACACCCAGGTGAGGACACGCTGACCGTTGTGTACAGTAATGCTGTATAATACGCTGTGTAGTATACACCCAGGCGAGGACATGCTAACTATTGTGTACAGTAATGCTGTGTAATACGCTGTGTAGTATACACCCAGGCGAGGACATGCTGACCATTGTGTATAGTAATGCTGTGTAATACGCTGTGTAGTATACACACAGGTGAGGACATGCTGACCATTGTGTACAGTAATGCTGTGTAATACGCTGTGTAGTATACACCCAGGTGAGGACATGCTGACCATTGTGTACAGTAATGCTGTGTAATACGCTGTGTAGTCGTATACACACAGGTGAGGACATGCTGACCATTGTGTACAGTAATGCTGTGTAATACGCTGTGTAGTATACACCCAAGTGAGGACATGCTGACCATTGTGTACAGTAATGCTGTGTAATACGCTGTGTAGTATACACCCAAGTGAGGACATGCTGACCATTGTGTACAGTAATGCTGTGTAATACGCTGTGTAGTATACACCCAGGTGAGGAGATGCTGACCATTGTGTACAGTAATGCTGTATAATACGCTGTGTAGTATACACCCAGGTGATGACATGCTGACCATTGTGTACAGTAATGCTGTGTAATACGCTGTGTAGTATACATCCAGGTGAGGACATGCTGACCATTGTGTACAGTAACGCTGTATAATACGCTGTGTAGTATACACCCAGGTGAGGACATGCTGACCATTGTGTACAGTAATGCTGTGTAATACGCTGTGTAGTATACACCCAGGTGAGGACATGCTGACCATTGTGTACAGTAATGCTGTGTAATACGCTGTGTAGTATACACCCAGGTGAGGACATGCTGACCATTGTGTACAGTAATGCTGTGTAATACGCTGTGTAGTATACATCCAGGTGAGGACATGCTGACCATTGTGTACAGTAACGCTGTATAATACGCTGTGTAGTATACACCCAGGTGAGGACATGCTGACCATTGTGTACAGTAATGCTGTGTAATACGCTGTGTAGTATACACCCAGGTGAGGACATGCTGACCATTGTGTACAGTAATGCTGTGTAATACGCTGTGTAGTCCTATACACCCAGGCGAGGACATGCTGACCATTGTGTACAGTAATGCTGTGTAATACGCTGTGTAGTATACACCCATGCGAGGACATGCTGACCATTGTGTACAGTAATGCTGTGTAATACGCTGTGTAGTATACACCCAGGTGAGAACATGCTGACCATTGTGTACAGTAATGCTGTGTAATACGCTGTGTAGTATACACCCAGGTGAGGACATGCTGACCATTGTGTACAGTAATGCTGTGTAATACGCTGTGTAGTATACACACAGGCGAGGACAGGCTGACCATTGTGTACAGTAATGCTGTGTAATACGCTGTGTACTATACACCCAGGTGAGGACATGCTGACCATTGTGTACAGTAATGCTGTGTAATACGCTGTGTAGACCTATGCACCCAGGTGAGGACATGCTGACCATTGTGTACAGTAATGCTGTATAATATGCTGTGTAGTATACACCCAGGTGAGGACATGCTGACCATTGTGTACAGTAATGCTGTGTAATACGCTGTGTAGTCCTATACACCCAGGTGAGGACATGCTGACCATTGTGTACAGTAATGCTGTGTAATACGCTGTGTAGTATACACCCAGGTGAGGACATGCTGACCATTGTGTACAGTAATGCTGTGTAATACGCTGTGTAGTATACACCCAGGTGAGGACATGCTGACCATTGTGTACAGTAATGCTGTATAATACGCTGTGTAGTCCTATACACCCAGGTGAGGACATGCTGACCATTGTGTACAGTAATGCTGTGTAATACGCTGTGTAGTATACACCCAGGTGAGGACATGCTGACCATTGTGTACAGTAATGCTGTGTAATACGCTGTGTAGTCCTATACACCCAGGTGAGGACATGCTGACCATTGTGTACAGTAATGCTGTGTAATACGCTGTGTAGTCCTATACACCCAGGTGAGGACATGCTGACCATTGTGTACAGTAATGCTGTATAATACGCTGTGTAGTATACACCCAGGTGAGGATATGCTGACCATTGTGTACAGTAATGCTATGTAATACGCTGTGTAGTATACACCCAGGTGAGGACATGCTGACCATTGTGTACAGTAATGCTGTATAATACGCTGTGTAGTATACACCCAGGTGAGGACACGCTGACCATTGTGTACAGTAATGCTGTGTAATACGCTGTGTAGTCCTATACACCCAGGTGAGGAGATGCTGACCATTGTGTACAGTTATGCTGTGTAATACGCTGTGTAGTATACACCCAGGTGAGGACATGCTGACCATTGTGTACAGTAATGCTGTGTAATACGCTGTGTAGTATACACCCAGGTGAGAACATGCTGACCATTGTGTACAGTAATGCTGTATAATACGCTGTGTAGTATACACCCAGGTGAGGACATGCTGACCATTGTGTACAGTAATGCTGTGTAATACGCTGTGTAGTATACACCCAGGTGAGGACATGCTGACCATTGTGTACAGTAATGCTGTGTAATACGCTGTGTAGTATACACACAGGTGAGGATATGCTGACCATTGTGTACAGTAATGCTGTGTAATACGCTGTGTAGTATACACACAGGTGAGGACATGCTGACCATTGTGTACAGTAATGCTGTGTAATACGCTGTGTAGTATACACACAGGTGAGGACATGCTGACCATTGTGTACAGTAATGCTGTATAATACGCTGTGTAGTATACACCCAGGTGAGGACATGCTGACCATTGTGTACAGTAATGCTGTATAATATGCTGTGTAGTCCTATACACCCAGGTGAGGACATGCTGACCATTGTGTACAGTAATGCTGTGTAATACGCTGTGTAGTATACACCCAGGTGAGGACATGCTGACCATTGTGTACAGTAATGCTGTATAATACGCTGTGTAGTATACACCCAGGTGAGGACATGCTGACCATTGTGTACAGTAATGCTGTATAATACGCTGTGTAGTATACACCCAGGTGAGGACATGCTGACCATTGTGTACAGTAATGCTGTATAATACGATGTGTAGTATACACCCAGGTGAGGACATGCTGACCATTGTGTACAGTAATGCTGTGTAATACGCTGTGTAGTCCTATACACCCAGGTGAGGACATGCTGACCATTGTGTACAGTAATGCTGTGTAATACGCTGTGTAGTCCTATACACCCAGGTGAGGACATGCTGACCATTGTGTACAGTAATGCTGTATAATACGCTGTGTAGTATACACCCAGGTGAGGATATGCTGACCATTGTGTACAGTAATGCTGTATAATACGATGTGTAGTATACACCCAGGTGAGGACATGCTGACCATTGTGTACAGTAATGCTGTGTAATACGCTGTGTAGTCCTATACACCCAGGTGAGGACATGCTGACCATTGTGTACAGTAATGCTGTATAATACGCTGTGTAGTATACACCCAGGTGAGGACATGCTGACCATTGTATACAGTAATGCTGTATAATACGCTGTGTAGTATACACACAGGTGAGGACATGCTGACCATTGTGTACAGTAATGCTGTGTAATACGCTGTGTAGTATACACCCAGGTGAGGACATGCTGACCATTGTGTACAGTAATGCTGTGTAATACGCTGTGTAGTATACACCCAGGTGAGGACATGCTGACCATTGTGTACAGTAATGCTGTGTAATACGCTGTGTAGTATACACCCAGGTGAGGACATGCTGACCATTGTGTACAGTAATGCTGTGTAATACGCTGTGTAGTATACACCCAGGTGAGGACATGCTGATCATTGTGTACAGTAATGCTGTATAATACGCTGTGTAGTATACACCCAGGTGAGGACATGCTGACCATTATGTACAGTAATGCTGTATAATACGCTGTGTAGTATACACCCAGGTGAGGACATGCTGACCATTGTGTACAGTAATGCTGTATAATACGCTGTGTAGTATACACACAGGTGAGGAGATGCTGACCATTGTGTACAGTAATGCTGTATAATACGATGGGTAGTCCTATAAACCCAGGTGAGGACATGCTGACCATTGTGTACTGTAATGCTGTGTAATACGCTGTGTAGTATACACCCAGGCGAGGACGTGCTGACCATTGTGTACTGTAATGCTGTGTAATACGCTGTGTAGTCCTATACACACAGGTGAGGACATGCTGACCATTGTGTACAGTAATGCTGTGTAGTATACACCCTGGTGAGGACACGCTGACCATTGTGTACAGTAATGCTGTGTAATACGCTGTGTAGTCCTATACACCCAGGCGAGGACATGCTGACCATTGTGTACAGTAATGCTGTGTAATACGCTGTGTAGTCCTATACACCCAGGCGAGGACATTCTGACCATTGTGTACAGTAATGCTGTGTAATACGCTGTGTAGTCCTATACACCCAGGTGAGGACATGCTGACCATTGTGTACAGTAATGCTGTGTAATACGCTGTGTAGTATACACCCAGGTGAGGACACACTGACCATTGTGTACAGTAATGCTGTGTAATACGCTGTGTAGTATACACCCAGGTGAGGACACGCTGACCATTGTGTACAGTAATGCTGTATAATACGCTGTGTAGTATACACCCAGACGAGGACATGCTGACCATTGTGTACAGTAATGCTGTGTAATACGCTGTGTAGTATACACCCAGGCGAGGACATGCTGACCATTGTGTACAGTAATGCTGTATAATACGCTGTGTAGTATACACCCAGGCGAGGACATGCTGACCATTGTGTACAATAATGCTGTGTAATACGCTGTGTAGTCCTATACACCCAGGCGAGGACATGCTGACCATTGTGTACAGTAATGCTGTATAATACGCTGTGTAGTATACACACAGGTGAGGACATGCTGACCATTGTGTACAGTAATGCTGTGTAATACGCTGTGTAGTCCTATACACCCAGGTGAGGACATGCTGACTGTTGTGTACAGTAATGCTGTGTAATACGCTGTGTAGTCCTATACACCCAGGTGAGGACATGCTGACCATTGTGTACAGTAATGCTGTGTAATACGCTGTGTAGTCCTATACACCCAGGTGAGGACATGCTGACCATTGTGTACAGTAATGCTGTGTAATACGCTGTGTAGTATACACCCAGGTGGGGACATGCTGACCATTGTGTACAGTAATTCTGTGTAATACGCTGTGTAGTCCTATACACCCAGGTGAGGACACGCTGACCATTGTGTACAGTAATGCTGTGTAATACGCTGTGTAGTATACACCCAGGTGAGGACATGCTGACCATTGTGTACAGTAATGCTGTGTAATACACTGTGTAGTATACACCCAGGTGGGGACATGCTGACCATTGTGTACAGTAATGCTGTATAATACGCTGTGTAGTATACACCCAGGTGAGGACATGCTGACCATTGTGTACAGTAATGCTGTGTAATACGCTGTGTAGTATACACCCAGGTGAGGACATGCTGACCATTGTGTACAGTAATGCTGTATAATACGCTGTGTAGTCCTATACACCCAGGTGAGGACACGCTGACCATTGTGTACAGTAATGCTGTGTAATACACTGTGTAGTCCTATACACCCAGGTGAGGACACGCTGACCATTGTGTACAGTAATGCTGTGTAATACGATGTGTAGTCCTATACACCCAGGTGAGGACATGCTGACCATTGTGTACAGTAATGCTGTGTAATACGCTGTATAGTCCTATACACCCAGGCGAGGACATTCTGACCATTGTGTACAGTAATGCTGTGTAATACGCTGTGTAGTATACACACAGGTGAGGACATGCTGACCATTGTGTACAGTAATGCTGTGTAATACGCTGTGTAGTCCTATACACCCAGGTGAGGACATGCTGACCATTGTGTACAGTAATGCTGTGTAATACGCTGTGTAGTCCTATACACCCAGGTGAGGACATGCTGACCATTGTGTACAGTAATGCTGTATAATACGCTGTGTAGTATACACCCAGGTGAGGACATGCTGACCATTGTGTACAGTAATGCTGTGTAATACACTGTGTAGTCCTATACACCCAGGTGAGGACATGCTGACCATTGTGTACAGTAATGCTGTATAATACGCTGTGTAGTATACACCCAGGTGAGGACATGCTGACCATTGTGTACAGTAATGCTGTGTAGTATACACCCAGGTAAGGACACGCTGACCATTGTGTACAGTAATGCTGTGTAATACGCTGTGTAGTATACACCCAGGTGAGGACATGCTGACCATTGTGTACAGTAATGCTGTATAATACGCTGTGTAGTATACACCCAGGTGAGGACATGCTGACCATTGTGTACAGTAATGCTGTGTAATACGCTGTGTAGTATACACCCAGGCGAGGACATGCTGACCATTGTGTACAATAATGCTGTGTAATACGCTGTGTAGTCCTATACACCCAGGCGAGGACATGCTGACCATTGTGTACAGTAATGCTGTATAATACGCTGTGTAGTATACACACAGGTGAGGACATGCTGACCATTGTGTACAGTAATGCTGTGTAATACGCTGTGTAGTCCTATACACCCAGGTGAGGACATGCTGACTGTTGTGTACAGTAATGCTGTGTAATACGCTGTGTAGTCCTATACACCCAGGTGAGGACATGCTGACCATTGTGTACAGTAATGCTGTGTAATACGCTGTGTAGTATACACCCAGGTGAGGACATGCTGACCATTGTGTACAGTAATGCTGTGTAATACGCTGTGTAGTATACACCCAGGTGAGGACACGCTGACCATTGTGTACAGTAATGCTGTGTAATACGCTGTGTAGTATACACCCAGGTGAGGACACGCTGACCATTGTGTACAGTAATGCTGTGTAATACGCTGTGTAGTCCTATACACCCAGGCGAGGACATGCTGACCATTGTGTACAGTAATGCTGTATAATACGCTGTGTAGTATACACCCAGGTGAGGACATGCTGACCATTGTGTACAGTAATGCTGTGTAATACGCTGTGTAGTATACACCCAGGTGAGGACATGCTGACCATTGTGTACAGTAATGCTGTATAATACGCTGTGTAGTCCTATACATCCAGGTGAGGACATGCTGACCATTGTGTACAGTAATGCTGTGTAATACGCTGTGTAGTATACACCCAGGTGAGGACATGCTGACCATTGTGTACAGTAATGCTGTGTAATACGCTGTGTAGTCTTATACACCCAGGTGAGGACATGCTGACCATTGTGTACAGTAATGCTGTGTAATACGCTGTGTAGTATACACACAGGTGAGGACACGCTGACCATTGTGTACAGTAATGCTGTGTAATACGCTGTGTAGTCCTATACACCTAGGTGAGGACATGCTGACCATTGTGTACAGTACTGCTGTGTAATACGCTGTGTAGTCCTATACACCCAGGTGAGGACACGCTGACCATTGTGTACAGTAATGCTGTGTAGTATACACCCAGGTGAGGACACGCTGACCATTGTGTACAGTAATGCTGTGTAATACGCTGTGTAGTCCTATACACCCAGACGAGGACATGCTGACCATTGTGTACAGTAATGCTGTGTAATACGCTGTGTAGTCCTATACACCCAGGTGAGGACATGCTGACCATTGTGTACAGTAATGCTGTGTAATACGCTGTGTAGTCCTATACACCCAGGTGAGGACATGCTGACCATTGTGTACAGTAATGCTGTGTAGTATACACCCAGGTGAGGACACGCTGACCATTGTGTACAGTAATGCTGTATAATACGCTGTGTAGTATACACCCAGGTGAGGACATGCTGACCATTGTGTACAGTAATGCTGTGTAATACGCTGTGTAGTATACACCCAGGCGAGGACATGCTGACCATTGTGTACAGTAATGCTGTATAATACGCTGTGTAGTCCTATACATCCAGGTGAGGACATGCTGACCATTGTGTACAGTAATGCTGTGTAATACGCTGTGTAGTATACACACAGGTGAGGACACGCTGACCATTGTGTACAGTAATGCTGTGTAATACGCTGTGTAGTCCTATACACCTAGGTGAGGACATGCTGACCATTGTGTACAGTAATGCTGTGTAATACGCTGTGTAGTCCTATACACCCAGGTGAGGACATGCTGACCATTGTGTACAGTAATACTGTATAATACGCTGTGTAGTATACACCCAGGTGAGGACACGCTGACCATTGTGTACAGTAATGCTGTATAATACGGTGTGTAGTATACACCCAGGTGAGGACATGCTGACCATTGTGTACAGTAATGCTATGTAATACGCTGTGTAGTATACACCCAGGTGAGGACATGCTGACCATTGTGTACAGTAATGCTGTATAATACGCTGTGTAGTATACACCCAGGTGAGGACATGCTGACCATTGTGTACAGTAATGCTGTGTAATACGCTGTGTAGTCCTATAAACACAGGTGAGGACACGCTGACCATTGTGTACAGTAATGCTGTGTAATACGCTGTGTAGTATACACCCAGGTGAGGATATGCTGACCATTGTGTACAGTAATGCTGTGTAATACGCTGTGTAGTCCTATACACCCAGGTGAGGACATGCTGACCATTGTGTACAGTAATGCTGTGTAATACGCTGTGTAGTATACACCCAGGTGAGGACATGCTGACCATTGTGTACAGTAATGCTGTGTAATACGCTGTGTAGTATACACCCAGGCGAGGACACGCTGACCATTGTGTACAGTAATGCTGTGTAATACGCTGTGTAGTATACACCCAGGTGAGGACATGCTGACCTTTGTGTACAGTAATGCTGTGTAATACGCTGTGTAGTATACACCCAGGTGAGGACATGCTGACCATTGTGTACAGTAATGCTGTGTAATACGCTGTGTAGACCTATACACCCAGGTGAGGACATGCTGACCATTGTGTACAGTAATACTGTATAATATGCTGTGTAGTATACACCCAGGTGAGGACATGCTGACCATTGTGTACAGTAATGCTGTGTAATACGCTGTGTAGTATACACCCAGGTGAGGACATGCTGACCATTGTGTACAGTAATGCTGTGTAATACGCTGTGTAGTATACACCCAGGTGAGGACATGCTGACCATTGTGTACAGTAATGCTGTGTAGTACGCTGTGTAGTATACACCCAGGTGAGGACATGCTGACCATTGTGTACAGTAATGCTGTGTAATACGCTGTGTAGTCCTATACACCCAGGTGAGGACATGATGACCATTGTGTACAGTAATGCTGTGTAATACGCTGTGTAGTCCTATACACCTAGGTGAGGACATGCTGACCATTGTGTACAGTAATGCTGTGTAATACGCTGTGTAGTATACACCCAGGTGAGGACATGCTGACCATTGTGTACAGTAATGCTGTATAATACGCTGTGTAGTATACACACAGGTGAGGACATGCTGACCATTGTGTACAGTAATGCTGTGTAATACGCTGTGTAGTGTACACCCAGGTGAGGACATGCTGACCATTGTGTACAGTAATGCTGTGTAATACGCTGTGTAGTATACACCCAGGCGAGGACATGCTGACCATTGTGTACAGTAATGCTGTGTAATACGCTGTGTAGTATACACCCAGGTGAGGACATGCTGACCTTTGTGTACAGTAATGCTGTGTAATACGCTGTGTAGTATACACCCAGGTGAGGACATGCTGACCATTGTGTACAGTAATGCTGTGTAATACGCTGTGTAGACCTATACACCCAGGTGAGGACATGCTGACCATTGTGTACAGTAATGCTGTATAATATGCTGTGTAGTATACACCCAGGTGAGGACATGCTGACCATTGTGTACAGTAATGCTGTGTAATACGCTGTGTAGTATACACCCAGGTGAGGACATGCTGACCATTGTGTACAGTAATGCTGTATAATACGCTGTGTAGTATACACACAGGTGAGGACATGCTGACCATTGTGTACAGTAATGCTGTGTAATACGCTGTGTAGTATACACCCAGGTGAGGACATGCTGACCATTGTGTATAGTAATGCTGTGTAATACGCTGTGTAGTCCTATACACCTAGGTGAGGACATGCTGACCATTGTGTACAGTAATGCTGTGTAATACGCTGTGTAGTATACACCCAGGTGAAGACATGCTGACCATTGTGTACAGTAATGCTGTATAATACGCTGTGTAGTATACACCCAGGTGAGGACATGCTGACCATTGTGTACAGTAATGCTGTGTAATACGCTGTGTAGTATACACCCAGGTGAGGACATGCTGACCATTGTGTACAGTAATGCTGTGTAATACGCTGTGTAGTATACACCCAGGTGAGGACATGCTGACCATTGTGTACAGTAATGCTGTGTAATACGCTGTGTAGTATACACCCAGGTGAGGACATGCTGACCATTGTGTACAGTAATGCTGTGTAATACGCTGTGTAGTATACACCCAGGTGAGGACATGCTGCCCATTGTGTACAGTAATGCTGTATAATATGCTGTGTAGTATACACCCAGGTGAGGACATGCTGACCATTGTGTACAGTAATGCTGTGTAATACGCTGTGTAGTATACACCCAGGTGAGGACATGCTGACCATTGTGTACAGTAATGCTGTATAATACGCTGTGTAGTATACACACAGGTGAGGACATGCTGACCATTGTGTACAGTAATGCTGTGTAATACGCTGTGTAGTCCTATACACCCAGGTGAGGACATGCTGACCATTGTGTATAGTAATGCTGTGTAATACGCTGTGTAGTCCTATACACCTAGGTGAGGACATGCTGACCATTGTGTACAGTAATGCTGTGTAATACGCTGTGTAGTATACACCCAGGTGAGGACATGCTGACCATTGTGTACAGTAATGCTGTGTAATACGCTGTGTAGTGTACACCCAGGTGAGGACATGCTGACCATTGTGTACAGTAATGCTGTGTAATACGCTGTGTAGTATACACCCAGGTGAGGACACGCTGACCATTGTGTACAGTAATGCTGTATAATACGCTGTGTAGTATACACCCAGGTGAGGACATGCTGACCATTGTGTACAGTAATGCTGTGTAATACGCTGTGTAGTATACACCCAGGTGAGGACACGCTGACCATTGTGTACAGTAATGCTGTGTAATACGCTGTGTAGTCCTATACACACAGGTGAGGACATGCTGACCATTGTGTACAGTAATGCTGTGTAATATACACACAGGTGAGGACATGATGACCATTGTGTACAGTAATGCTGTATAATACGCTGTGTAGTATACACCCAGGCGAGGACATGCTGACCATTGTGTACAGTAATGCTGTATAATACGCTGTGTAGTATACACCCAGGTGAGGACATGCTGACCATTGTGTACAGTAATGCTGTGTAATACGCTGTGTAGTATACACCCAGGTGAGGACATGCTGACCATTGTGTACAGTAATGCTGTGTAATACGCTGTGTAGTCCTATACACCCAGGTGAGGACATGCTGACCATTGTGTACAGTAATGCTGTGTAATACGCTGTGTAGTATACACCCAGGTGAGGACATGCTGACCATTGTGTACAGTAATGCTGTGTAATACGCTGTGTAGTATACACCCAGGTGAGGACATGCTGACCATTGTGTACAGTAATGCTGTGTAATACGCTGTGTAGTATACACCCAGGTGAGAACATGCTGACCATTGTGTACAGTAATGCTGTATAACACGCTGTGTAGTATACACCCAGGTGAGGACACGCTGACCATTGTGTACAGTAATGCTGTATAATACGCTGTGTAGTCCTATACACCCAGGTGAGGACATGCTGACCATTGTGTACAGTAATGCTGTGTAATACGCTGTGTAGTATACACCCAGGTGAGGACATGCTGACCATTGTGTACAGTAATGCTGTGTAATATGCTGTGTAGTATACACCCAGGTGAGGACATGCTGACCATTGTGTACAGTAATGCTGTGTAATACGCTGTGTAGTCCTATACACCCAGGTGAGGACATGCTGACCATTGTGTACAGTAATGCTGTATAATACGCTGTGTAGTATACACCCAGGTGAGGACATGCTGACCATTGTGTACAGTAATGCCGTATAATACGCTGTGTAGTATACACCCAGGTGAGGACATGCTGACCATTGTGTACAGTAATGCTGTGTAATACGCTGTGTAGTATACACCCAGGTGAGGACACGCTGACCATTGTGTACAGTAATGCTGTGTAATACGCTGTGTAGTCCTATACACACAGGCGAGGACATGCTGACCATTGTGTACAGTAATGCTGTGTAATACGCTGTGTAGTATACACCCAGGTGAGGACATGCTGACCATTGTGTACAGTAATGCTGTGTAATACGCTGTGTAGTATACACCCAGGTGAGGACATGCTGACCATTGTGTACAGTAATGCTGTGTAATACGCTGTGTAGTCCTATACACCCAGGTGAGGACATGCTGACCATTGTGTACAGTAATGCTGTGTAATACGCTGTGTAGTATACACACAGGTGAGGACATGCTGACCATTGTGTACAGTAATGCTGTATAATACGCTGTGTAGTCCTATACACCCAGGTGAGGACACGCTGACCATTGTGTACAGTAATGCTGTGTAATACGCTGTGTCGTATAGACCCAGGTGAGGATATGCTGACCATTGTGTACAGTAATGCTGTATAATACGCTGTGTAGTCCTATACACACAGGTGAGGACATGATGACCATTGTGTACAGTAATGCTGTATAATACGCTGTGTAGTATACACCCAGGTGAGGACATGCTGACCATTGTGTACAGTAATGCTGTGTAATACGCTGTGTAGTATACACCCAGGTGAGGAAATGCTGACCATTGTGTACAGTAATGCTGTATAATACGCTGTGTAGTCCTATACACCCAGGTGAGGATATGCTGACCATTGTGTACAGTAATGCTGTGTAATACGCTGTGTAGTATACACCCAGGTGAGGACATGATGACCATTGTGTACAGTAATGCTGTGTAATACGCTGTGTAGTCCTATACACACAGGTGAGGACATGCTGACCATTGTGTACAGTAATGCTGTGTAATACGCTGTGTAGTATACACCCAGGTGAGGACATGCTGACCATTGTGTACAGTAATGCTGTATAATACGCTGTGTAGTATACACCCAGGTGAGGACTTGCTGACCATTGTGTACAGTAATGCTGTGTAATACGCTGTGTAGTCCTATACACCCAGGTGAGGATATGCTGACCATTGTGTACAGTAATGCTGTGTAATACGCTGTGTAGTATACACCCAGGTGAGGACATGATGACCATTGTGTACAGTAATGCTGTATAATACGCTGTGTAGTATACACCCAGGTGAGGACATGCTGACCATTGTGTACAGTAATGCTGTATAATACGCTGTGTAGTCCTATACACCCAGGTGAGGACATGCTGACCATTGTGTACAGTAATGGTGTGTAATACGCTGTGTAGTCCTATACACCCAGGTGAGGACATGCTGACCATTGTGTACAGTAATGCTGTGTAATACGCTGTGTAGTATATACCCAGGTGTGGACACGCTGACCATTGTGTACAGTAATGCTGTGTAATACGCTGTGTAGTATACACCCAGGTGAGGACACGCTGACCATTGTGTACAGTAATGCTGTATAATACGCTGTGTAGTATACACACAGGTGAGGACATGCTGACCATTGTGTACAGTAATGCTGTATAATACGCTTTGTAGTATACTCCCAGGTGAGGACACGCTGACCATTGTGTACAGTAATGCTGTATAATACGCTGTGTAGTATACACCCAGGTGAGGACATGCTGACCATTGTGTACAGTAATGCTGTGTAATACGCTGTGTAGTATACACCCAGGTGAGGACACGCTGACCATTGTGTACAGTAATGCTGTGTAATACGCTGTGTAGTATACACCCAGGTGAGGACATGCTGACCATTGTGTACAGTAATGCTGTGTAATACGCTGTGTAGTATACACCCAGGTGAGGACACGCTGACCATTGTGTACAGTAATGCTGTATAATAAGCTGTGTAGTATACACCCAGGTGAGGGCATGCTGACCATTGTGTACAGTAATGCTGTGTAATACGCTGTGTAGTCCTATACACCCAGGTGAGGACATGCTGACCATTGTGTACAGTAATGCTGTATAATACGCTGTGTAGTATACACCCAGGTGAGGACATGATGACCATTGTGTACAGTAATGCTGTGTAATACGCTGTGTAGTATACACCCAGGTGAGGACACGCTGACCATTGTGTACAGTAATGCTGTGTAATACGCTGTGTAGTCCTATACACCCAGGTGAGGACATGCTGACCATTGTGTACAGTAATGCTGTGTAATACGCTGTGTAGTATACACCCAGGTGAGGACACGCTGACCATTGTGTACAGTAATGCTGTATAATACGCTGTGTAGTATACACCCAGACGAGGACATGCTGACCATTGTGTACAGTAATGCTGTATAATACGCTGTGTAGTATACACCCAGGTGAGGACACGCTGACCATTGTGTACAGTAATGCTGTGTAATACGCTGTGTAGTATACACCCAGGCGAGGACACGCTGACCATTGTGTACAGTAATGCTGTATAATACGCTGTGTAGTATACACCCAGGTGAGGACATGCTGACCATTGTGTACAGTAATGCTGTGTAATACGCTGTGTAGTATACACCCAGGTGAGGACATGCTGACCATTGTGTACAGTAATGCTGTGTAATACACTGTGTAGTATACACCCAGGTGAGGACATGCTGACCATTGTGTACAGTAATGCTGTGTAATACGCTGTGTAGTCCTATACACCCAGGTGAGGACATGCTGACCATTGTGTACAGTAATGCTGTGTAATACGCTGTGTAGTATACACCCAGGTGAGGACATGCTGACCATTGTGTACAGTAATGCTGTGTAATACGCTGTGTAGTATACACCCAGGTGAGGACATGCTGACCATTGTGTACAGTAATGCTGTATAATACGCTTTGTAGTATACACCGAGGTGAGGACACGCTGACCCTTGTGTACAGTAATACTGTATAATACGCTGTGTAGTATACACCCAGGTGAGGACATGCTGACCATTGTGTACAGTAATGCTGTGTAATACGCTGTGTAGTATACACCCAGGTGAGGACACGCTGACCATTGTGTACAGTAATGCTGTGTAATACGCTGTGTAGTATACACCTAGGTGAGGACATGCTGACCATTGTGTACAGTAATGCTGTGTAATACGCTGTGTAGTATACACCCAGGTGAGGACACGCTGACCATTGTGTACAGTAATGCTGTGTAATACGCTGTGTAGTATACACCCAGGTGAGGACATGCTGACCATTGTGTACAGTAATGCTGTGTAATACGCTGTGTAGTATACACCCAGGTGAGGACATGCTGACCATTGTGTACAGTAATGCTGTGTAATACGCTGTGTAGTCCTATACACCCAGGTGAGGACATGCTGACCATTGTGTACAGTAATGCTGTATAATACGCTGTGTAGTATACACCCAGACGAGGACATGCTGACCAATTGTGTACAGTAATGCTGTATAATACGCTGTGTAGTATACACCCAGGTGAAGACACGCTGACCATTGTGTACAGTAATGCTGTATAATACGCTGTGTAGTCCTATACACACAGGTGAGGACATGCTGACCATTGTGTACAGTAATGCTGTATAATACGCTGTGTAGTATACACACAGGTGAGGACATGCTGACCATTGTGTACAGTAATGCTGTGTAATACGCTGTGTAGTATACACCCAGGCGAGGACACGCTGACAATTGTGTACAGTAATGCTGTATAATACGCTGTGTAGTATACACCCAGGTGAGGACATGCTGACCATTGTGTACAGTAATGCTGTGTAATACGCTGTGTAGTATACACCCAGGTGAGGACACGCTGACCATTGTGTACAGTAATGCTGTGTAATACGCTGTGTAGTATACACCCAGGTGAGGACATGCTGACCATTGTGTACAGTAATGGTGTGTAATACGCTGTGTAGTCCTATACACCCAGGTGAGGACATGCTGACCATTGTGTACAGTAATGCTGTATAATACGCTGTGTAGTATACACCCAGGTGAGGACATGCTGACCATTGTGTACAGTAATGCTGTATAATACGCTGTGTAGTATACACACAGGTGAGGAGATGCTGACCATTGTGTACAGTAATGCTGTATAATACGCTGTGTAGTATACACCCAGGTGAGGACATGCTGACCATTGTGTACAGTAATGCTGTATAATACGCTGTGTAGTATACACCCAGGTGAGGACATGCTGACCATTGTGTACAGTAATGCTGTATAATACGCTGTGTAGTATACACACAGGTGAGGACATGCTGACCATTGTGTACAGTAATGCTGTATAATACGCTGTGTAGTATACACCCAGGTGAGGACACGCTGACCATTGTGTACAGTAATGCTGTATAATACGCTGTGTAGTATACACCCAGGTGAGGACATGCTGACCATTGTGTACAGTAATGCTGTGTAATACGCTGTGTAGTATACACACAGGTGAGGACACGCTGACCATTGTGTACAGTAATGCTGTATAATACGCTGTGTAGTATACACCCAGGTGAGGACATGCTGACCATTGTGTACAGTAATGCTGTGTAATACGCTGTGTAGTATACACACAGGTGAGGATATGCTGACCATTGTGTACAGTAATGCTGTGTAATACGCTGTGTAGTCCTATACACACAGGTGAGGACATGCTGACCATTGTGTACAGTAATGCTGTATATTACGCTGTGTAGTATACACCCAGGTGAGGACATGCTGACCATTGTGTACAGTAATGCTGTATAATACGCTGTGTAGTCCTATACACCCAGGTGAGGACATGCTGACCATTGTGTACAGTAATGCTGTGTAATACGCTGTATAGTCCTATACACCCAGGTGAGGACATGCTGACCATTGTGTACAGTAATGCTGTATAATACGCTGTGTAGTCCTATACACACAGGTGAGGACATGCTGACCATTGTGTACAGTAATGCTGTATAATACGCTGTGTAGTATACACACAGGTGAGGACATGCTGACCATTGTGTACAGTAATGCTGTATAATACGCTGTGTAGTATACACCCAGGTGAGGACATGCTGACCATTGTGTACAGTAATGCTGTGTAATACACTGTGTAGTATACACACAGGTGAGGACACGCTGACCATTGTGTACAGTAATGCTGTATAATACGCTGTGTAGTATACACCCAGGTGAGGACATGCTGACCATTGTGTACAGTAATGCTGTGTAATACGCTGTGTAGTATACACACAGGTGAGGACATGCTGAGCATTGTGTACAGTAATGCTGTATAATACGCTGTGTAGTCCTATACACCCAGGTGAGGACATGCTGACCATTGTGTACAGTAATGCTGTATAATACGCTGTGTAGTCCTATACACACAGGTGAGGACATGCTGACCATTGTGTACAGTAATGCTGTGTAATACGCTGTGTAGTCCTATACACACAGGTGAGGACATGCTGACCATTGTGTACAGTAATGCTGTATAATACGCTGTGTAGTATACACCCAGGTGAGGACATGCTGAGCATTGTGTACAGTAATGCTGTATAATACGCTGTGTAGTCCTATACACCCAGGTGAGGACATGCTGACCATTGTGTACAGTAATGCTGTATAATACGCTGTGTAGTCCTATACACACAGGTGAGGACATGCTGACCATTGTGTACAGTAATGCTGTATAATACGCTGTGTAGTATACACACAGGTGAGGACACGCTGACCATTGTGTACAGTAATGCTGTGTAATACGCTGTGTAGTATACACCCAGGTGAGGACATGCTGACCATTGTGTACAGTAATGCTGTGTAATACGCTGTGTAGTATACACCCAGGTGAGGACATGCTGACCATTGTGTACAGTAATGCTGTATAATACGCTGTGTAGTCCTATACACACAGGTGAGGACATGCTGACCATTGTGTACAGTAATGCTGTATAATACGCTGTGTAGTATACACACAGGTGAGGACACGCTGACCATTGTGTACAGTAATGCTGTATAATACGCTGTGTAGTATACACCCAGGTGAGGACATGCTGACCATTGTGTACAGTAATGCTGTGTAATACGCTGTGTAGTCCTATACACCCAGGTGAGGACATGCTGACCATTGTGTACAGTAATGCTGTGTAATACGCTGTGTAGTATACACCCAGGTGAGGACATGCTGACCATTGTGTACAGTAATGCTGTGTAATACGCTGTGTAGTATACACCCAGGTGAGGACACGCTGACCATTGTGTACAGTAATGCTGTATAATACGCTTTGTAGTATACACCCAGGTGAGGACACGCTGACCATTGTGTACAGTAATGCTGTATAATACGCTGTGTAGTATACACCCAGGTGAGGACATGCTGACCATTGTGTACAGTAATGCTGTGTAATACGCTGTGTAGTATACACCCAGGTGAGGACACGCTGACCATTGTGTACAGTAATGCTGTGTAATACGCTGTGTAGTATACACCCAGGTGAGGACACGCTGACCATTGTGTACAGTAATGCTGTGTAATATGCTGTGTAGTATACACCTAGGTGAGGACATGCTGACCATTGTGTACAGTAATGCTGTGTAATACGCTGTGTAGTATACACCCAAGTGAGGACACGCTGACCATTGTGTACAGTAATGCTGTATAATACGCTGTGTAGTATACACCCAGGTGAGGGCATGCTGACCATTGTGTACAGTAATGCTGTATAATACGCTGTGTAGTATACACCCAGGTGAGGACATGCTGACCATTGTGTACAGTAATGCTGTGTAATACGCTGTGTAGTATACACCCAGGTGAGGACATGCTGACCATTGTGTACAGTAATGCTGTATAATACGCTGTGTAGTCCTATACACCCAGGTGAGGACATGCTGACCATTGTGTACAGTAATGCTGTGTAATACGCTGTGTAGTATACACCCAGGTGAGGACACGCTGACCATTGTGTACAGTAATGCTGTGTAATACGCTGTGTAGTATACACGCAGGTGAGGACATGCTGACCATTGTGTACAGTAATGCTGTGTAATACGCTGTGTAGTATACACCCAGGCGAGGACACGCTGACCATTGTGTACAGTAATGCTGTGTAATACGCTGTGTAGTATACACCCAGGTGAGGACACGCTGACCATTGTGTACAGTAATGCTGTGTAATACGCTGTGTAGTATACACCTAGGTGAGGACATGCTGACCATTGTGTACAGTAATGCTGTGTAATACGCTGTGTAGTATACACCCAGGTGAGGACACGCTGACCATTGTGTACAGTAATGCTGTATAATACGCTGTGTAGTATACACCCAGACGAGGACATGCTGACCATTGTGTACAGTAATGCTGTATAATACGCTGTGTAGTATACACCCAGGTGAGGACACGCTGACCATTGTGTACAGTAATGCTGTGTAATACGCTGTGTAGTATACACCCAGGCGAGGACACGCTGACCATTGTGTACAGTAATGCTGTATAATACGCTGTGTAGTATACACCCAGGTGAGGACATGCTGACCATTGTGTACAGTAATGCTGTGTAATACGCAGTGTAGTATACACCCAGGTGAGGACATGCTGACCATTGTGTACAGTAATGCTGTGTAATACACTGTGTAGTATACACCCAGGTGAGGACATGCTGACCATTGTGTACAGTAATGCTGTGTAATACGCTGTGTAGTCCTATACACCCAGGTGAGGACATGCTGACCATTGTGTACAGTAATGCTGTGTAATACGCTGTGTAGTATACACCCAGGTGAGGACATGCTGACCATTGTGTACAGTAATGCTGTGTAATACGCTGTGTAGTCCTATACACCTAGGTGAGGACATGCTGACCATTGTGTACAGTAATGCTGTGTAATACGCTGTGTAGTATACACCCAGGTGAGGACATGCTGACCATTGTGTACAGTAATGCTGTGTAATACGCTGTGTAGTATACACCCAGGTGAGGACATGCTGACCATTGTGTACAGTAATGCTGTATAATACGCTGTGTAGTATACACCCAGGTGAGGACATGCTGACCATTGTGTACAGTAATGCTGTATAATACGCTTTGTAGTATACACCCAGGTGAGGACACGCTGACCCTTGTGTACAGTAATGCTGTATAATACGCTGTGTAGTATACACCCAGGTGAGGACATGCTGACCATTGTGTACAGTAATGCTGTGTAATACGCTGTGTAGTATACACCCAGGTGAGGACACGCTGACCATTGTGTACAGTAATGCTGTGTAATACGCTGTGTAGTATACACCCAGGTGAGGACATGCTGACCATTGTGTACAGTAATGCTGTGTAATACGCTGTGTAGTATACACCCAGGTGAGGACACGCTGACCATTGTGTACAGTAATGCTGTGTAATACGCTGTGTAGTATACACCCAGGTGAGGACATGCTGACCATTGTGTACAGTAATGCTGTGTAATACGCTGTGTAGTCCTATACACCCAGGTGAGGACATGCTGACCATTGTGTACAGTAATGCTGTATAATACGCTGTGTAGTATACACCCAGACGAGGACATGCTGACCAATTGTGTACAATATTGCTGTGTAATACTCTGTGTAGTATACACCCAGGTGAAGACACGCTGACCATTGTGTACAGTAATGCTGTATAATACGCTGTGTAGTATACACACAGGTGAGGACATGCTGACCATTGTGTACAGTAATGCTGTGTAATACGCTGTGTAGTATACACCCAGGCGAGGACACGCTGACAATTGTGTACAGTAATGCTGTATAATACGCTGTGTAGTATACACCCAGGTGAGGACATGCTGACCATTGTGTACAGTAATGCTGTGTAATACGCTGTGTAGTATACACCCAGGTGAGGACATGCTGACCATTGTGTACAGTAATGCTGTATAATACGCTGTGTAGTATACACCCAGGTGAGGACATGCTGACCATTGTGTACAGTAATGCTGTGTAATACGCTGTGTAGTATACACCCAGGTGAGGACATGCTGACCATTGTGTACAGTAATGCTGTATAATACGCTGTGTAGTATACACCCAGGTGAGGACATGCTGACCATTGTGTACAGTAATGCTGTATAATACGCTGTGTAGTATACACACAGGTGAGGAGATGCTGACCATTGTGTACAGTAATGCTGTATAATACGCTGTGTAGTATACACCCAGGTGAGGACATGCTGACCATTGTGTACAGTAATGCTGTGTAATACGCTGTGTAGTATACACCCAGGTGAGGACATGCTGACCATTGTGTACAGTAATGCTGTATAATACGCTGTGTAGTATACACCCAGGTGAGGACATGCTGACCATTGTGTACAGTAATGCTGTATAATACGCTGTGTAGTATACACACAGGTGAGGACATGCTGACCATTGTGTACAGTAATGCTGTATAATACGCTGTGTAGTATACACCCAGGTGAGGACACGCTGACCATTGTGTACAGTAATGCTGTATAATACGCTGTGTAGTATACACCCAGGTGAGGACATGCTGACCATTGTGTACAGTAATGCTGTGTAATACGCTGTGTAGTATACACACAGGTGAGGACACGCTGACCATTGTGTACAGTAATGCTGTATAATACGCTGTGTAGTATACACCCAGGTGAGGACATGCTGACCATTGTGTACAGTAATGCTGTATAATACGCTGTGTAGTCCTATACACCCAGGTGAGGACATGCTGACCATTGTGTACAGTAATGCTGTGTAATACGCTGTATAGTCCTATACACCCAGGTGAGGACATGCTGACCATTGTGTACAGTAATGCTGTATAATACGCTGTGTAGTCCTATACACACAGGTGAGGACATGCTGACCATTGTGTACAGTAATGCTGTATAATACGCTGTGTAGTATACACACAGGTGAGGAGATGCTGACCATTGTGTACAGTAATGCTGTATAATACGCTGTGTAGTATACACCCAGGTGAGGACATGATGACCATTGTGTACAGTAATGCTGTATAATACGCTGTGTAGTATACACCTAGGTGAGGACATGCTGACCATTGTGTACAGTAATGCTGTATAATACGCTGTGTAGTATACACACAGGTGAGGACATGCTGACCATTGTGTACAGTAATGCTGTATAATACGCTGTGTAGTATACACCCAGGTGAGGACATGCTGACCATTGTGTACAGTAATGCTGTGTAATACGCTGTGTAGTCCTATACACCCAGGTGAGGACATGCTGACCATTGTGTACAGTAATGCTGTATAATACGCTGTGTAGTATACACCCAGGTGAGGACATGCTGACCATTGTGTACAGTAATGCTGTGTAATACGCTGTGTAGTATACACACAGGTGAGGACACGGTGACCATTGTGTACAGTAATGCTGTATAATACGCTGTGTAGTATACACCCAGGTGAGGACATGCTGACCATTGTGTACAGTAATGCTGTGTAATACGCTGTGTAGTATACACACAGGTGAGGATATGCTGACCATTGTGTACAGTAATGCTGTGTAATACGCTGTGTAGTCCTATACACACAGGTGAGGACATGCTGACCATTGTGTACAGTAATGCTGTATAATACGCTGTGTAGTATACACCCAGGTGAGGACATGCTGAGCATTGTGTACAGTAATGCTGTATAATACGCTGTGTAGTCCTATACACCCAGGTGAGGACATGCTGACCATTGTGTACAGTAATGCTGTGTAATACGCTGTATAGTCCTATACACCCAGGTGAGGACATGCTGACCATTGTGTACAGTAATGCTGTATAATACGCTGTCTAGTCCTATACACACAGGTGAGGACATGCTGACCATTGTGTACAGTAATGCTGTATAATACGCTGTGTAGTATACACACAGGTGAGGACACGCTGACCATTGTGTACAGTAATGCTGTGTAATACGCTGTGTAGTATACACCCAGGTGAGGACATGCTGACCATTGTGTACAGTAATGCTGTGTAATACGCTGTGTAGTATACACCCAGGTGAGGACATGCTGACCATTGTGTACAGTAATGCTGTGTAATACGCTGTGTAGTATACACCCAGGTGAGGATATGCTGACCATTGTGTACAGTAATGCTGTGTAATACGCTGTGTAGTCCTATACACCCAGGTGAGGACATGATGACCATTGTGTACAGTAATGCTGTATAATACGCTGTGTAGTATACACCTAGGTGAGGACATGCTGACCATTGTGTACAGTAATGCTGTATAATACGCTGTGTCGTATACACCCAGGTGAGGATATGCTGACCATTGTGTACAGTAATGCTGTGTAATACGCTGTTTAGTATACACCCAGGTGAGGACATGCTGACCATTGTGTACAGTAATGCTGTATAATACGATGTGTAGTATACACCCAGGTGAGGACATGCTGACCATTGTGTACAGTAATGCTGTGTAATACGCTGTGTAGTCCTATACACACAGGTGAGGACATGCTGACCATTGTGTACAGTAATGCTGTGTAATGCGCTGTGTAGTATACACCCAGGTGAGGACATGATGACCATTGTGTACAGTAATGATGTGTAATACGCTGTGTAGTATACACCCAGGTGAGGACATGCTGACCATTGTGTACTGTAATGCTGTATAATACGCTGTGTAGTATACACCCAGGTGAGGACATGCTGACCATTGTGTACAGTAATGCTGTGTAATACGCTGTGTAGTCCTATACACCCAGGTGAGGACATGATGACCATTGTGTACAGTAATGCTGTGTAATACGCTGTGTAGTCCTATACACCCAGGTGAGGACATGATGAGCATTGTGTACAGTAATGCTGTGTAATACGCTGTGTAGTATACACCCAGGTGAGGACACGCTGACCATTGTGTACAGTTATGCTGTGTAATACGCTGTGTAGTCCTATACACACAGGTGAGGACATGCTGACCATTGTGTACAGTAATGCTGTGTAATAGGCTGTGTAGTATACACCTAGGTGAGGACATGCTGACCATTGTGTACAGTAATGCTGTGTAATACGCTGTGTAGTATACACCCAAGTGAGGACACGCTGACCATTGTGTACAGTAATGCTGTATAATACGCTGTGTAGTCCTATACACCCAGGTGAGGACATGCTGACCATTGTGTACAGTAATGCTGTGTAATACGCTGTGTAGTATACACCCAGGTGAGGACACGCTGACCATTGTGTACAGTAATGCTGTGTAATACGCTGTGTAGTATACACCCAGGCGAGGACACGCTGACCATTGTGTACAGTAATGCTGTGTAATACGCTGTGTAGTATACACCCAGGTGAGGACACGCTGACCATTGTGTACAGTAATGCTGTGTAATACGCTGTGTAGTATACACCTAGGTGAGGACATGCTGACCATTGTGTACAGTAATGCTGTGTAATACGCTGTGTAGTATACACCCAGGTGAGGACACGCTGACCATTGTGTACAGTAATGCTGTATAATACGCTGTGTAGTCCTATACACCCAGGTGAGGACATGCTGACCATTGTGTACAGTAATGCTGTATAATACGCTGTGTAGTATACACCCAGGTGAGGACACGCTGACCATTGTGTACAGTAATGCTGTGTAATACGCTGTGTAGTATACACCCAGGTAAGGACACGCTGACCATTGTGTACAGTAATGCTGTGTAATACGCTGTGTAGTCCTATACACCCAGGTGAGGACATGCTGACCATTGTGTACAGTAATGCTGTGTAATACGATGTGTAGTATACACCCAGGTGAGGACACGCTGACCATTGTGTACAGTAATGCTGTATAATACGCTGTGTAGTCCTATACACCCAGGTGAGGACACGCTGACCATTGTGTACAGTAATGCTGTATAATACGCTGTGTAGTATACACCCAGGTGAGGACACGCTGACCATTGTGTACAGTAATGCTGTGTAATACGCTGTGTAGTATACACCCAGGTAAGGACACGCTGACCATTGTGTACAGTAATGCTGTGTAATACGCTGTGTAGTCCTATACACCCAGGTGAGGACATGCTGACCATTGTGTACAGTAATGCTGTGTAATACGATGTGTAGTATACACCCAGGTGAGGACACGCTGACCATTGTGTACAGTAATGCTGTATAATACGCTGTGTAGTCCTATACACCCAGGTGAGGACACGCTGACCATTGTGTACAGTAATGCTGTGTAATACGTTGTGTAGTATACACACAGGTGAGGACATGCTGACCATTGTGTACAGTAATGCTGTATAATACGCTTTGTAGTATACACCCAGGTGAGGATACGCTGACCATTGTGTACAGTAATGCTGTGTAATACGCTGTGTAGTATATACCCAGGTGAGGACATGCTGACCATTGTGTACAGTAATGCTGTGTAATACGTTGTGTAGTATACACACAGGTGAGGACATGCTGACCATTGTGTACAGTAATGCTGTATAATACGCTCTGTAGTATACACCCAGGTGAGGACATGCTGACCATTGTGTACAGTAATGCTGTGTAATACGCTGTGTAGTATACACACAGGTGAGGACATGCTGACCATTGTGTACAGTAATGCTGTATAATACGCTGTGTAGTATACACACAGGTGAGGACACGCTGACCATTGTGTACAGTAATGCTGTGTAATACGCTGTGTAGTCCTATACACCCAGGTGAGGAAACGCTGACCATTGTGTACTGTAATGCTGTGTAATACGCTGTGTAGTCCTATGCACCCAGGTGAGGACACGCTGACCATTGTGTACAGTAATGCTGTATAATACGCTGTGTAGTCCTATACACCCAGGCGAGGACATGCTGACCATTGTGTACAGTAATGCTGTATAATACGCTGTGTAGTCCTATACACCCAGGCGAGGACATGCTGACCATTGTGTACAGTAATGCTGTATAATACGCTGTGTAGTATACACCTAGGTGAGGACATGCTGACCATTGTGTACAGTAATGCTGTATAATACGCTGTGTAGTCCTATACACTCAGGTGAGGACATGCTGACCATTGTGTACAGTAATGCTGTATAATACGATGTGTAGTCCTATAAACCCAGGTGAGGACATGCTGACCATTGTGTACAGTAATGCTGTGTAATACGCTGTGTAGTATACACCCAGGTGAGGACATGCTGACCATTGTGTACAGTAATGCTGTATAATACGCTGTGTAGTATACACCCAGGTGAGGACATGCTGACCATTGTGTACAGTAATGCTGTGTAATACGCTGTGTAGTATACACCCAGGCGAGGACATGCTGACCATTGTGTACAGTAATGCTGTGTAATACGCTGTGTAGTCCTATACACCCACGCTGATTATTGTGTAGTAAATGCCATCTCTGGTCTCACAGATTTGTTTGTTTGTTTTTTAGGCTGGAATACGCAGAAGGTCGGATTAAAAATGCGCGGTATGTTCCCCAAATTATCCAGCTGTTTCAGTTTGGACACCAGAGATCTCTGTGCAGCTCGTTACTCTATCAACAAAACTATATGAGAATATTTATTTTGGGGGGGTTGTTGTCGCTTATTCCTGCACCAGGGAACGAGCTGCAAGAGGGCGGAGACTAATAATGCCGCATGATCGCTAATGTTGGGCTGAGAGAGAGGTCCTTATTCTGGCCATACACTAGCGCGATTCCGTGCCGATTGCACAATTTTAGACGCCTCTTACGATGCGTTGCGTGCAAATCGTGCAGTATTTAGGTACAAACGCGACCTGATGCGTGCTCCCCCGTTCTTATATTGTATCTTATGATCAGACGCGCAGCCCATGTTATCCGTCATAATCGTATGCAGATCGTGCCGTATATTTGCGCATTCGATGCATAGTGCATGCGACCGTCCGAGCGGTGCAATTTTAGCGACCTTTTCCTCTTTTTAAATTTATTATGATTGCATGTTTTTGTGATGCACGCGATCGATCGATCGTATCACGACCTGTCGTATAGGGGCGAATGATCGTTCGGGAGACCGTATGTACATCGTGTGTCAAAAAGCACCAAGTCGTGCGGCCGGGACTGCCAGGGAGCTGCCGGGGGGCTCATGGGGAATCGTATACTGAATGGCATCTTATGCTGGTCGTTATCGTATATGGCCAACATTAGTGTATTCTGGCGCTATGAAATGATAAGAGCTTTAATCCCGGTGAGCGGAGACCTGCAAATCGCGCTTATTTGTGTACTCGGACATCTAATGATCAGCGAGCGCTGCGTGAACACCATTGATAGACTGTCTGATGTATGCTTAGTATGTAACAAGCGGAGGATACGTAACCAAATGGGGAGAATCTCTACCTCATATCCCTGATTAAATCCACTTTATTGTTAAATTTTTTTATTATGTTTGTTACATTTTGTAGATAGTGACATTTAGATGCCGGGAACTAGAGAATATTAGGGTAAATGTGGTAACTTCTAGACCGGTGGTTCCCACACTTCCAGTCCAGATTTTAAGAATATCCATGGATGAGCACCGATGGTTAAATCAATTTAATGGAGGTACCAATTAAGTCACCTCTGCTGAAGCATGGATATCCTTAAAACCTGGCCTGTTATGGTGCCTTGTTGACTGAATTTGGGAACCTCTGCTCTACTATGACAGTATTAATGCAGGAAAGTACAAGTGTATCCTTGCTCCTAGCCTCAATACGCCACACAGCGCAATATGCCTGGCGTGAGAGCCGCCAGGTCACGTTCTACTCTGCTAGCGCTGAGCATCTTTTTTTTTTTTGCCGAAAATGCGTCTAACTCTCAATATGATGCAACTACAACGCACCAGGAGACACTGCTGAGTAATGTGATATGTGACACCTGTATATCTGTGTGCTCCTGAGTCTGTATATAGGAGACTGTGCTGAGTAATGTGATATGTGACACCTGTATATCTGTGTGCTCCTGAGTCTGTATATAGGAGACTGTGCTGAGTAATGTGATATGTGACACCTGTATATCTGTGTGCTCCTGAGCCTGTATATAGGAGACAGCGCTGAGTAATGTGATATATGACACCTGTATATCTGTGTGCTCCTGAGTCTGTATATAGGAGAGTGCGCTGAGTAATGTGATACATGTGACACCTGTATATCTGTGTGCTCCTGAGTCTGTATATAGGAGAGTGCGCTGAGTAATGTGATACATGTGACACCTGTATATCTGTGTGCTCCTGAGTCTGTATATGGGAGACTGCGCTGAGTAATGTGATATGTGACACCTGTATATCTGTGTGCTCCTGAGTCTGTATATAGGAGACTGCGCTGAGTAATGTGATATGTGACACCTGTATATCTGTGTGCTCTCCTGAGTCTGTATATAGGAGACTACGCTGAGTAATGTGATATGTGACACCTGTATATCTGTGTGCTCCTGAGTCTGTATATGGGAGACTGCGATGAGTAATATGACGTGTGACACCTGTATATCTGTGTGCTCCTGAGTCTGTATACAGGAGACTGCGCTGAGTAATGTGATATGTGACACCTGTATATCTGTGTGCTCCTGAGTCTGTATATAGGAGACTGTGCTGAGTAATGTGATATGTGACACCTGTATATCTGTGTGCTCCTGAGTCTGTATATGGGAGACTGTGCTGTGTAATGTGATATGTGACACCTGTATATCTGTGTGCTCCTGAGTCTGTATATAGGAGACTGCGCTGTGTAATGTGATATGTGACACCTGTATATCTGTGTGCTCCTGAGTCTGTATATGGGAGACTGTGCTGAGTAATGTGATATGTGACATCTGTATATCTGTGTGCTCCTGTGTCTGTATATGGGAGACTGCGCTGAGTAATGTGATATGTGACACCTGTATATCTGTGTGCTCCTGAGTCTGTATATAGGAGACTGCGCTGAGTAATGTGATATGTGACACCTGTATATCTGTGTGCCCCTGAGTCTGTATATAGGAGACTGTGCTGAGTAATGTGACACCTGTATATCTGTGTGCTCCTGAGTCTGTATATAGGAGACTGCGCTGAGTAATGTGATATGTGACACCTGTATATCTGTGTGCTCCTGAGTCTGTATATAGGAGACTGCGCTGAGTAATGTGATATGTGACACCTGTATACCTGTGTGCTCCTGAGTCTGTATATAGGAGACTGCGCTGAGTAATGTGATATGTGACACCTGTATATCTGTGTGCTCCTGAGTCTGTATATAGGAGACTGCGCTGAGTAATGTGATATGTGACACCTGTATATCTGTGTGCTCCTGAGTCTGTATATAGGAGACTGCGCTGAGTAATGTGATATGTGACACCTGTATATCTGTGTGCCCCTGAGTCTGTATATAGGAGACTGTGCTGAGTAATGTGACACCTGTATATCTGTGTGCTCCTGAGTCTGTATATGGGAGACTGCGCTGAGTAATGTGATAGGTGACACCTGTATATCTGTGTGCTCCTGAGTCTGTATATGGGAGACTGCGCTGAGTAATGTGATATGTGACACCTGTATATCTGTGGGCTCCTGAGTCTGTATATAGGAGACTGTGCTGAGTAATGTGATATGTGACACCTGTATATCTGTGTGCTCCTGAGCCTGTATATGGGAGACTGTGCTGAGTAATGTGATATGTGACACCTGTATATCTGTGTGCTCCTGAGTCTGTATATGGGAGACTGCGCTGAGTAATGTGATATGTGACACCTGTATATCTGTGTGCTCCTGAGTCTGTATATAGGAGACTGTGCTGAGTAATGTGATATGTGACACCTGTATATCTGTGTGCTCCTGAGTCTGTATATGGGAGACTACGCTGAGTAATGTGATATGTGACACCTGTATATCTGTGTGCTCCTGAGCCTGTATATGGGAGACTGTGCTGAGTAATGTGATATGTGACACCTGTATATCTGTGTGCTCCTGAGTCTGTATCTGGGAGACTGTGCTGAGTAATGTGATATGTGACACCTGTATATCTGTGTGCTCCTGAGTCTGTATATGGGAGACTGCGCTGAGTAATGTGATATGTGACACCTGTATATCTGTGTGCTCCTGAGTCTGTATATGGGAGACTGTGCTGAGTAATGTGATATGTGACACCTGTATATCTGTGTGCTCCTGAGTCTGTATATGGGAGACTGTGCTGAGTAATGTGATATGTGACACCTGTATATCTGTGTACTCCTGAGTCTGTATATAGGAGACTGTGCTGAGTAATGTGATATGTGACACCTGTATATCTGTGTGCTCCTGAGTCTGTATATAGGAGACTGCGCTGAGTAATGTGATATGTGATACTTGTTTATCTGTGTGCGACTAATGCTGGGTACACAGTAGACGATTTGTGTACCCAGCGACGGCAGAAGTGACGGGACGATAGATTAGTCAGTGCGTACATACTGCACGATCTAGTGTACGACCCGTCAATATGTCGATCTCCCGCCGCATCCCAGAAACATGGAGTTGGCAGCCACATTTTTAGATTGGCAGATCTGAAGCTGCGACGACCGACTCACGGGAGCATCCTAAAGTGCGTACACTGGTCGCTGTGGACAATTTGTTGTTGCGATTCGCCCCAAAACGACAAATTGTCCAATATATCGTCCAGTGTGTACACAACTGGAGTCTGTAAAGGGAACTTGGCGTGGAAAAAAGCCGCGTCCGCGCATCGTAGCACTTTGCTGATTCAGAGACTCGGTTGTACTCCGATATAGAAGTGTCGCATATCACATTCATCAGCGCAGTCGCATTACGACTTAGACGCATTTCCAGCAAAAACAGACCCAGCGCAGCCTCATGGGACCAGACGGAGAGGGGCTGTTTGGTGCGACGGCAGCAAAGCCGAGTGAGGACACATCTGTACTATGTCACCGGGAGGGTGCTAGGTATCTGGAACAAGCTTCCAGCAGAAGAGGAATTTATATGGAGTCCACATATAAGCTTCTCATTAGCACAAGCAGGACGCATGGAGGGAGGGGTAAGACCTCTTGTGTGTAATCATTTTGTGTGTTGGTTAAAGGGAGGCGCACAGTCAGATCGAGAAGCGGCGCAGGGATAAAATGAACAGCTTTATCGATGAGCTGGCATCACTAGTGCCCACGTGTAACGCCATGTCTCGGAAGCTGGACAAGCTGACGGTGCTGCGGATGGCGGTGCAACATATGAAAACTCTACGAGGTGAGAGACGTTCTGCGTGTGAAATGCTCTGTATTGCTGTGTGTATGGGAAGACCCCTGTGGGTTACATGTGAGCCTCAGAGAACCATCACTGATGAGCTTGGTTTCTCCTCTTTAAGTCTCCATCCTGCATAACCTGTTACCGAGTAGCGCACAGGAGGGCAGATAATGGGCTTTTTGTGATGCAATCTCTTCTCCCCTTGGCAGGTGCTACAAATCCATACACAGAAGCAAACTACAAACCAGCATTTCTATCAGATGATGAACTGAAGCACTTGATTCTCAGGGTATGTGCCACACTGGGGATACTGGGACTGTATTGATGATGTACTCGACATGGTGTGTCCAATGTTTAACAGGTGTACTCTTCATGGCGTGTTGTCTCTTGGTGGGTGTACTCTTTATGGTGTGTTCTCTCTTAGTGAGTGTACTATTCATGGTGTGTTGTCTCTTGGTGGTGAGTGTACTCTTCATGGTGTGTCCGCTGTTTGACAGGTGTACTCTTCATGGTGTGTCTTCTATTGATGGGTGTACTCGTCATGCTGTGTCTTTATTGATGGGTGTACTTGTCATGCTGTGTCTGTAATGATGGGTGTACTTGTCATGCTGTGTCTTTATTGATGGGTGTACTCGTCATGGTGTGTCTTTATTGATGGGTGTACTCGTCATGCTGTGTCTTTTATTGCTGGGTGTACTCGTCATGGTGTGTCTTTATTGATGGGTGTACTCGTCATGGTGTGTCTTTATTGATGGGAGTACTTGTCATGGTGTGTCTTCCTTTCAAGGGTAGTGTTGTCACTATTTCTGTTGATGGATAGAATTGTCATGGTGTGTCTTTATTGATGGGTGTACTCGTCATGCTGTGTCTTTATTGATGGGTGTACTCGTCATGCTGTGTCTTTATTGATGGGTGTACTCGTCATGCTGTGTCTTTATTGATGGGTGTACTTGTCATGCTGTGTCTTTATTGATGGGTGTACTCGTCATGGTGTGTCTTTATTGATGGGTGTACTCGTCATGGTGTGTCTTTATTGATGGGTGTACTCGTCATGCTGTGTCTTTATTGATGGGTGTACTCGTCATGGTGTGTCTTTATTGATCGTGTACTTGTCATGCTGTGTCTTTATTGATGGGTGTACTTGTCATGGTGTGTCTTTATTGATGGGTGTACTCGTCATGCTGTGTCTTTTATTGCTGGGTGTACTCGTCATGGTGTGTCTTTATTGATGGGTGTACTCGTCATGCTGTGTCTTTATTGATGGGTGTACTTGTCATGGTGTGTCTTCCTTTCAAGGGTAGTGTTGTCACTATTTCTGTTGATGGATAGAATTGTCATGGTGTGTCTTTATTGGTGGGTGTACTCGTCATGCTGTGTCTTTATTGATGGGTGTACTCGTCATGCTGTGTCTTTATTGATGGGTGTACTTGTCATGCTGTGTCTTTATTGATGGGTGTACTCGTCATGGTGTGTCTTTATTGATGGGTGTACTCGTCATGGTGTGTCTTTATTGATGGGTGTACTCGTCATGCTGTGTCTTTATTGATGGGTGTACTCGTCATGGTGTGTCTTTATTGATCGTGTACTTGTCATGCTGTGTCTTTATTGATGGGTGTACTTGTCATGCAGTGTCTTTATTGATGGGTGTACTCGTCATGCTGTGTCTTTATTGATCGTGTACTTGTCATGGTGTGTCTTTATTGATGGGTGTACTCGTCATGCTGTGTCTTTATTGATGGGTGTACTTGTCATGGTGTGTCTTCCTTTCAAGGGTAGTGTTGTCACTATTTCTGTTGATGGATAGAATTGTCATGGTGTGTCTTTATTGATGGGTGTACTTGTCATGCTGTGTCTTTATTGATGGGTGTACTTGTCATGCTGTGTCTTTATTGATGGGTGTACTCGTTATGCTGTGTCTTTATTGATGGGTGTACTCGTCATGCTGTGTCTTTACTGATGGCTATACTCGTCATGGTGTGTCTTTATTGATCGTGTACTTGTCATGCTGTGTCTTTATTGATGGGTGTACTCGTCATGCTGTGTCTTCCTTTCAAGGGTAGTGTTGTCACTATTTCTGTTGATGGATAGAATTGTCATACTGTGTCTTTATTGATGGGTGTACTCGTCATGGTGTGTCTTTATTGATGGGTGTACTCATCATGGTGTGTCTTTATTGATCGTGTACTTGTCATGCTGTGTCTTTATTGATGGGTGTACTCGTCATGGTGTGTCTTTATTGATCGTGTACTTGTCATACTGTGTCTTTATTGATGGGTGTACTCGTCATGCTGTGTCTTTATTGATGGGTGTACTCGTCATGCTGTGTCTTTATTGATGGGTGTACTCGTCATGCTGTGTCTTTATTGATGGGTGTACTCATCATGCTGTGTCTTTATTGATGGGTGTACTTGTCATGGTGTGTCTTTATTGATGGGTGTACTCGTCATGGTGTGTCTTTATTGATGGGTGTACTTGTCATGCTGTGTCTTTATTGATGGGTGTACTCGTCATGCTGTGTCTTTATTGATGGGTGTACTCGTCATGCTGTGTCTTTATTGATCGTGTACTTGTCATGGTGTGTCTTTATTGATGGGTGTACTCGTCATGCTGTGTCTTTATTGATCGTGTACTTGTCATGCTGTGTCTTTATTGATGGGTGTTCTTGTCATGCTGTGTCTTTATTGATGGGTGTACTTGTCATGCTGTGTCTGTATTGATGGGTGTACTCGTCATGCTGTGTCTTTATTGATGGGTGTACTCGTCATGGTGTGTCTTTATTGATGGGTGTACTTGTCATGCTGTGTCTTTATTGATGGGTGTACTCGTCATGCTGTGTCTTTATTGATGGGTGTACTCGTCATGCTGTGTCTTTATTGATGGCTCTACTCGTCATGGTGTGTCTTTATTGATCTTGTACTTGTCATGCTGTGTCTTTATTGATGGGTGTTCTTGTCATGCTGTGTCTTTATTGATGGGTGTACTTGTCATGCTGTGTCTGTATTGATGGGTGTACTCGTCATGGTGTGTCTTTATTGATGGCTGTACTTGTCATGCTGTGTCTTTATTGATGGGTGTACTTGTCATGCTGTGTCTGTATTGATGGGTGTACTCGTCATGGTGTGTCTTTATTGATGGGTGTACTCGTCATGGTGTGTCTTTATTGATGGGTGTACTTGTCATGCTGTGTCTTTATTGATGGGTGTACTTGTCATGCTGTGTCTTTATTGATGGCTATACTCGTCATGGTGTGTCTTTATTGATCGTGTACTTGTCATGCTGTGTCTTTATTGATGGGTGTACTCGTCATGGTGTGTCTTCCTTTCAAGGGTAGTGTTGTCACTATTTCTGTTGATGGATAGAATTGTCATGGTGTGTCTTTATTGATGGGTGTACTTGTCATGCTGTGTCTTTATTGATGGGTGTACTCGTCATGCTGTGTCTTTATTGATGGGTGTACTCGTCATGCTGTGTCTTTATTGATGGGTGTACTCGTCATGCTGTGTCTTTATTGATGGCTATACTCGTCATGGTGTGTCTTTATTGATCTTGTACTTGTCATGCTGTGTCTTTATTGATGGGTGTACTCGTCATGGTGTGTCTTTATTGATGGGTGTACTCGTCATGGTGTGTCTGTATTGATGGGTGTACTCGTCATGGTGTGTCTTTATTGATGGGTGTACTTGTCATGCTGTGTCTTTATTGATGGGTGTACTCGTCATGCTGTGTCTTTATTGATGGGTGTACTCGTCATGCTGTGTCTTTATTGATCGTGTACTTGTCATGGTGTGTCTTTATTGATGGGTGTACTCGTCATGCTGTGTCTTTATTGATCATGTACTTGTTATGCTGTGTCTTTATTGATGGGTGTACTTGTCATGGTGTGTCTTTATTGATGGGTGTACTCGTCATGCTGTGTCTTTATTGATGGGTGTACTTGTCATGCTGTGTCTTTATTGATGGGTGTACTTGTCATGCTGTGTCTTTATTGATGGGTGTACTTGTCATGCTGTGTCTTTATTGATGGGTGTACTTGTCATGCTGTGTCTTTATTGATGGGTGTACTTGTCATGCTGTGTCTTTATTGATGGCTATACTCGTCATGGTGTGTCTTTATTGATCGTGTACTTGTCATGCTGTGTCTTTATTGATGGGTGTACTCGTCATGGTGTGTCTTCCTTTCAAGGGTAGTGTTGTCACTATTTCTGTTGATGGATAGAATTGTCATGGTGTGTCTTTATTGATGGGTGTACTTGTCATGCTGTGTCTTTATTGATGGGTGTACTCGTCATGCTGTGTCTTTATTGATGGGTGTACTCGTCATGCTGTGTCTTTATTGATGGGTGTACTCGTCATGCTGTGTCTTTATTGATGGGTGTACTCGTCATGCTGTGTCTTTATTGATGGCTATACTCGTCATGGTGTGTCTTTATTGATCTTGTACTTGTCATGCTGTGTCTTTATTGATGGGTGTACTCGTCATGCTGTGTCTTTATTGATGGGTGTACTTGTCATGGTGTGTCTTTATTGATGGGTGTACTCGTCATGCTGTGTCTTTATTGATCGTGTACTTGTCATGCTGTGTCTTTATTGATGGGTGTACTTGTCATGGTGTGTCTTTATTGATGGGTGTACTCGTCATGCTGTGTCTTTATTGATGGGTGTACTCGTCATGCTGTGTCTTTATTGATGGGTGTACTCGTCATGCTGTGTCTTTATTGATCGTGTACTCGTCATGCTGTGTCTTTATTGATGGGTGTACTCGTCATGCTGTGTCTTTATTGATCGTGTACTTGTCATGGTGTGTCTTTATTGATGGGTGTACTTGTCATGCTGTGTCTTTATTGATGGGTGTACTCGTCATGCTGTGTCTTTATTGATGGGTGTACTCGTCATGCTGTGTCTTTATTGATGGGTGTACTTGTCATGCTGTGTCTTTATTGATGGGTGTACTTGTCATGCTGTATCTTTATTGATGGGTGTACTCGTCATGCTGTGTCTTTATTGATGGGTGTACTCGTCATGCTGTGTCTTTATTGATGGGTGTACTTGTCATGCTGTGTCTTTATTGATGGGTGTACTTGTCATGCTGTGTCTTTATTGATGGGTGTACTCGTCATGGTGTGTCTTTATTGATGGGTGTACTTGTCATGCTGTGTCTTTATTGATGGGTGTACTCGTCATGCTGTGTCTTTATTGATGGGTGTACTCGTCATGCTGTGTCTTTATTGATCGTGTACTTGTCATGGTGTGTCTTTATTGATGGGTGTACTCGTCATGCTGTGTCTTTATTGATCGTGTACTTGTCATGCTGTGTCTTTATTGATGGGTGTACTCGTCATGCTGTGTCTTTATTGATGGGTGTACTCGTCATGCTGTGTCTTTATTGATGGGTGTACTCGTCATGGTGTATGGGCATGATATCGGACCGAGCATGCACCCGTGGGGTCGTACATCGCACCCCCTGATTTTACTGCAGGTTCAGTCTATCAGGGGATGCTATGGGGGTAGCCGGCATATCGGGTGGTCGACCACCCGATCGCACCGTGTGTGGGGACCGCCCGATATGTCGGACGTCTGATCCCCCGTTGTGTTGCACGGTGCCTATCGCACCATGTATGGGGCCGCATTACACATATTTTCATGTATATCCAGGAATATGATTATTAGGTAATGAGAACATTTCATTCAAATGCTTGTTTCAGGGCGGCATAAATCTAAGTGACTCTTAGAACATAATGACTCGTGTGTCAATGGATAAAGAACAGACACTACAAAGTGGGCGTCTAGCAGTGAATGAGAGGGGGTTACAGGGTGTCCCCGGGTGGTATATACATATCACATATAATATTGTGCAGCTGGCACTGATGAGTCACTGGGCGCAGCAGCCTCTGTGTATATCTCAGTGAGCCCCTGATCATTGTCTGATCCTGATTTCTGTGCAGGGATAATAACGCCTTCTCTGTCACAGGCAGCGGACGGTTTCCTCTTCGTGGTCGGCTGTGACAGAGGGAAAATCCTATTTGTTTCAGAATCCGTTTTCAAGATTCTCAATTACAGCCAGGTACAAGCTGACATTGTGTGATGTTCTCCTCCTTCAGGAACAAGTGTTGTGTTGTCTCGCTGCCCTGCAGAGCTGACAATCTACAGAATGATACGCGCAGGTGGAAAGCTGACATCCGGCTAGGCAGCATGTTACACATAAACACAGATAATAGCAATGTAGCACAGACTCGGCACGTGAGTCTAACCTCATCCTTCCAATGGCTTGAAAGGCGCAGGTTGGTCATTACTTAGGAACGTTCTGTGGCCAGATTCATCCCTGAAACCTGTGCTGCTCTCTGTAGGCTATTTCTGGTAACTACTGGATATATGTGAACATTACCAATGATCTTTTATATAGCACCTAAATATGGAGCAGCTTACAGTCTATATTCTCTAACACATGTCAGTGTAGTCAGAAGCTGTGGGACTGAGGGAGAGGAAACCAGAGTATCTAGGGGTACAGCCATGCAAACATGGGGTGATCATACAAACGCCCGTACACTGGCCAGTGTAGAATCGGCAGCCCGTACACTGGCCAGTGTAGAATCGGCAGCCCGTACACTGGTCAGTGTAGAATCGGCAGCCCGTACACCGGTCAGTGTAGAATCGGCAGCCCGTACACCGGTCAGTGTAGAATCGGCAGCCCGTACACTGGCCAGTGTAGAATCGGCAGCCCGTACACTGGCCGGTGTAGAATCGGCAGCCCGTACACTGGCCGGTGTAGAATCGGCAGCCCGTACACTGGCCGGTGTAGAATCGGCAGCCCGTACACTGGCCGGTGTAGAATCGGCAGCCCGTACACTGGCCGGTGTAGAATCGGCAGCCCGTACACTGGCCAGTGTAGAATCGGCAGCCCGTACACTGGCCAGTGTAGAATCGGCAGCCCGTACACTGGCCAGTGTAGAATCGGCAGCCCGTACACAGGCCAGTGTAGAATCGGCAGCCCGTACACCGGCCAGTGTAGAATCGGCAGTCCGTACACCGGCCAGTGTAGAATCGGCAGTCCGTACACCGGTCAGTGTAGAATCGGCAGCCCGTACACTGGCCAGTGTAGAATCGGCAGCCCGTACACGGGCCAGTGTAGAATCGGCAGCCCGTACACGGGCCAGTGTAGAATCGGCAGTCCGTACACCGGTCAGTGTAGAATCGGCAGTCCGTACACCGGCCAGTGTAGAATCGGCAGTCCGTACACCGGTCAGTGTAGAATCGGCAGTCCGTACACCGGTCAGTGTAGAATCGGCAGCCCGTACACCGGTCAGTGTAGAATCGGCAGCCCGTACACTGGTCAGTGTAGAATCGGCAGCCCGTACACTGGTCAGTGTAGAATCGGCAGCCCGTACACTGGTCAGTGTAGAATCGGCAGCCCGTACACTGGTCAGTGTAGAATCGGCAGCCCGTACACTGGTCAGTGTAGAATCGGCAGCCCGTACACTGGTCAGTGTAGAATCGGCAGCCCGTACACTGGTCAGTGTAGAATCGGCAGCCGGTACACTGGTCAGTGTAGAATCGGCAGCCGGTACACTGGTCAGTATAGAATCGGCAGCCGGTTAGGCCGCACTGGCTGACGCCCAATGTGCACAATTCCGCACTTTGCAATTTTAGATTTTTGTTTTGAAAAATTGTTGGGAATTTCCTCTTGGGCTGAAATCGCCCCATTTTCCTTTCTGAAATGACTGATAATGAGCCGAGTTACCCATTTCCCTTAGATTTCCGCTGGTAGGAAAGTTGCTATAGGTCATTTTATGTATGTATTATTGTTATTAGAGCGATATGCATTCAGATACAATGTTTAGAACACAATAGTGTATCACATATTAAGAAAGATAAAACATCTACTCTATTAGGGTCTTACTGAATACAGATAAATCAACATCAGATAAATGATATATGTACAATTAGACATATGAAATGAAATTGTCACAATGGTTAGTAAATATCATGGGAAACAGTAACAATGAAACAATAATAGAAAATAAATAATATTAAACATGTCAAATAAAACCTGCTCCCCCCTCCCGGCGCGGGAACCCCCAGAAAGTGTGATAGATTTTCTTAATAAAAAAAACACCTAAAGACCTTTTAGACATAAAATAAAAGTGGAACCTTCTTTAAGTTTTCACTTTTTCTCAGTAATTTCTTTGTTTTTCAATTAGCAATTGAGATGGGTGAGAACGTGTTACTATTGGACACAAGCGATAAGTCTAAGGGCATGTACCCATGAGAACGACGTGTATCCCAGCCGCCCCGCCACCCGATGGAAGGATGTATTGAGCGGCTTATACACTGCACAATCCAGTGTACGTCCGCCCGCTATATCCTTCCATCCCGCACTCACCTGCATGATGTCATCAGCGTAGTCGGCCCGTCTGATGTGCAGCACATAATTTGGGACGAGCCCACTGACGACGCACATGAAGGTGTGATTGAGGGTACACACAGTATGGGCAATATATATAGTTTACATCCGCATCGGAGTGATATATCGTCCAATAGATCACCTGATGTGTACCCCGGGTATCAGTCCTGTTAGGCAGCAAGTTTCTTCTATATATTTATCCGTCCATCCGCTATCTGCCCAGGATCAGTACATTGGGTATAATGCACGTCAGGAGATCCGCAGCAGGAATCCATGTCCTGAGTATAAGAACGCTTCATGTGTTATGTCCCCGGCACCTTGTACACAGAAGCATGAAACCTAAGTAAGCTCGTTGGCTAATTAACCTTTCCGCACGGTTTATGGATAGTATCACTTCATCAAGGTTTCCAGCCCGAGTTCTGACCCAACCACTTTCCATTTCAGAACGATCTGATCGGACAAAGTTTGTTTGATTATCTACATCCGAAAGACATTGCCAAAGTGAAGGAGCAGCTGTCATCCTCGGACACAGCCCCCCGGGAGAGGCTCATCGATGCAAAAAGTAGGTTGTTCAGAGGGTCACACGAGAAAACACCATTGTTTTTGGGAGGTTACCCCTGCAATAATAATAGGAAACCTGTCCATCGCCTTCAGATGCATCGTGTTGTATGGATCTCTAATAGGGCGCTGTGAGCTACAGGACTGTCCGCATAGCAGCATTTTATTGAGCAATGTTTTTAGTATTCCTGATGAGGACCAGCTTAGGCAACTAAATACCTGCTTCTTCATTGCACGATGACCAGTTGGGGGCGCTGTTCTATTAGATTCTACAGAGAGCGATGCGACAGCTCCCATTAGGTCACTAAGAATTGGTTCCCTGCCGGTAATAACTCTCCCTTGTGTCTTATCTTGTGTAGCTGGGCTGCCTGTAAAGACTGACATTACCCCCGGACCCTCGCGGTTGTGCTCCGGGGCCAGACGATCGTTCTTTTGCCGGATGAAGTGTAACCGACCTTCGGTAAAAGTAGAAGACAAAGATTTCCCATCTAACTGCTCGAAAAAAAAAGGTTTGTGAGATCTCTGCCCTCAGGATGAGTAACCTGCACCCAGCGGGGATTCGGGAAAAGCATCTGGGGTTTCCCTATGTCCTCTTCAGAGTTCAGTTCTATCACCAAGTTAAAGTTCCCCCAAACATAATATTTGTGCTGTGGGATATCCCAGTAATGTGGCTCATTCAGTGGTAGATGTAGCTACTGGGCGTCACCACCAAGCACCTATTAGTCTGTTATATAACCAAGGGCCTCCCACCACCATGGACATCAGACCAGTCATGGATCTGCCCCATCTGAGCACCCAGGTGACAGCAGACTCTGGCTAACCTAGTAATGTGCTGCTTGTGATGTAGTGTCCTGTACAGTAACACAGATCAGGGACGGGTTCTCCGTCTTTATTTTGGTGGCATAGGGGTGGTGTAGTGTCCTGTACAGTAACACAGATCAGAGACGGGTTCTCAGTCATTATTTTGGTGGCATAGGGGTGGTGTAGTGTCCTGTACAGTAACACAGATCAGAGACGGGTTCTCAGTCATTATTTTGGTGGCATAGGGGTGGCGTAGTGCCATGTACAGTAACACAGATCAGAGACTGGTTCTCAGTCATTATTTTGGTGGCATAGGGGTGGCGTAGTGCCATGTACAGTAACACAGATCAGAGACGGGTTCTCAGTCATTATTTTGGTGGCGTAGGGGTGGTGTAGTGTCCTGTACAGTAACACAGATCAGGGACGGGTTCTCAGTCATTATTTTGGTGGCATAGGGGTGGCGTAGTGCCATGTACAGTAACACAGATCAGAGACGGGTTCTCAGTCATTATTTTGGTGGCGTAGGGGTGGTGTAGTGTCCTGTACAGTAACACAGATCAGGGACGGGTTCTCAGTCATTATTTTGGTTTGCAGGAGACCGGAAAAGCTTTTGCACTATACATAGCACTGGGTATTTAAAGAGCTGGCCGCCTACAAAAATGGGCCTGGATGAGGACAACGAGCCTGACAGTGAGGGCTGTAATCTTAGCTGCCTTGTTGCCATCGGGCGCCTGCACCCGCACATAGTACCACAGCCTGCCAACGGGGAGATCAAAGTGAAGTCCACAGAGTATGTCTCGCGGCACGCAATCGACGGCAAATTTGTGTTTGTAGATCAGAGGTAAGAATTCGCTATAATTATTTTCTGTGTATCCCATATATACATCTGTAAGGTACAGCCTTATAGCCCCAGATGCAGCCTTATAGCCCCAGGTACAGCCTTATAGCACCAGGTACAGCCTTATAGCACCAGGTACAGCCTTATAGCCACAGGTACAGCCTTATAGCCACAGGTACAGCCCTATAGCCTCAGGTACAGCCTTATAGCCACAGGTACAGCCTTTATAGCCTCAGGGACAGCCTTATAGCCCCAGGGACAGCCTTATAGCCCCAGGGACAGCCTTATAGCCCCAGGGACAGCCTTATAGCCCCAGGGACAGCCTTATAGCCCCAGGGACAGCCTTATAGCCTCAGGTACCGCCTTATAGCCTCAGGTACCGCCTTATAGCCTCAGGTACCGCCTTATAGCCACAGGTACCGCCTTATAGCCACAGGTACAGCCTTATAGCCACAGGTGTAACTCTGAAACTGCTGTTACATAATTAAAAGTACCAACATGCTCTGGCAGTCTGTCCTGAGACTTGTAGTTCCACACCTGCTGGAGAAACGGAGCTTGCCTAGGTTCTTCCTGACTAGAGAGATGACCTCCTAAGCTTTGGGCTTTGTGAACTTGTGTTTCTGACACAGTCTCTGAATATTCCATACAGTACTAGATATCGCACTAGTAATGGAGTCGGCAGAACACATGGACTCGCTTCTGTAAATAATGACCTGTGGCGTTACAGACAGGCAGAATGTCATTTCATTCACTGATGGCGTCTGTGCATCAGAACCCTGGGAACAGCCCAATGACTGCAGGTGCTCAGCGTGTCTGTCACCTGGACTCCTCGCATGTGAATGGAGTTTTGCTCGGTGAATCTAAACCACACGGTCCCTGCACACGTGCAATAAGCACACACATTGCATTGCACACTCCCGTATTGCATGTAGAAGTAGCAGACGCCCCTCATAGTCGTCATTCCAGTTATTGTGATGTGTACAAGTCTCAGCTTTTCCCATCAAGGAGCGCAATTGTGTCTACAGAACAAATCTGGTTTCTTTTATTTTATTCATGACTGAGTTTGGTGATTTGAAGTCACATTAATTCTTGCCAATAAATTCTTCTGGCCCGGATGTGGGCAGCCTGTGTTGGCGCAGATGGACCTATGAATTAGGAAAGGTCTAGAAGAGAGAAACAATTGTTCCCCACCTTACAAGGCGCCCATGAGAGGAGGATGCCCGGTGCCCAATGAACGTTTCTCTCTCGCATGTTGTAGCGGTTTGAACCCATTTTCCTGATGATCTGCTAATAAACCCGATTTCATCTGCGGATTCTCCATTTAAAATAAAATATAACCTGCACCCGCGCCCTCTACTGACTACATTGTAACTACATGTGTTTTACATTACAGGGCAACTGCAATTTTAGGGTATTTACCACAAGAACTTTTAGGGACTTCGTGTTACGAATATTTCCATCAAGACGATATTGGGAACCTGGCAGAGTGCCATAGACAAGGTACGGGCTCTCTCCGGCCATTATGTCATCACTTCAGATCGTAATGTCCCGAATGCTGGGTAATGCGTCCCGAATGCTGGGTAATGCGTCCCGAATGCTGGGTAATGCGTCCCGAATGCTGGGTAATGCGTCCCGAATGCTGGGTAATGCGTCCCGAATGCTGGGTAATGCGTCCCGAATGCTGGGTAATGCGTCCCGAATGCTGGGTAATGCGTCCCGAATGCTGGGTAATGCGTCCCGAATGCTGGGTAATGCGTCCCGAATGCTGGGTAATGCGTCCCGAATGCTGGGTAATGCGTCCCGAATGCTGGGTAATGTGTCAAATGCTCAGTAATGTGTCAAATGCTCTACGTCTACAAATGAACCTGTATTTCTGTATACAGGTTGAGTCTCCCATATCCAAAATGCTTGGGACCAGGGGTATTTTGGATATCGGAATATTCCGTATTTTGGAATAATTGCATATCATATTGAAATGTCTTAGGAATAGGGCCCAAATCTAAACACAGAATGCATTTATGATTTATATACACCTTATACACATAGCCTGAATGTAATTTTATACTTTATTTTTAATAATTTTGTGCCTTAAACAAAGTTTGTGTCCATTAAACTATCAAAAATCAAAGTTTCCACTATCTCAGTCATGCTAAAAATATTCCGTATTTCGGAATATTTGGATATGGGAGACTCAACCTGTATTAGATAAGTGGATCTCAACCCTCAAGGATCCCTAACAGGTCATGTTTTCAGGATTTCTGTCTGTGGAAGCAGTTTTACTGACCCAGATTAATTCACCTGTGCATTAAAAAATCCACAAAACATGGCCTGTTGGTGGCACTTAAGGGGTGAGAATTGAGAACCCCTGGTACAGATGATTCCCTGTAGTGTATTCATGTGCATTTTGGTACATGGTTTTGTTAATACTAGACTAGAAATCGACTATTCAGATTGGGAAGGATCCAAAAGAATTGAATGTTGGGGCCCTGAGACACAGCACCTCATTGTCTTTGATATATCGGATCTCGTGTGTTGTGAATGGCATACAAAGCCGTCCCTGCTGGTCTCCGCTGCGATTGCAGGCTAGAATGAGAGGTCGTGCGCTAGAATTCTGCACTGGTGAATCAGAGGCAATCAATGATCCGACCTACGTGGTCACGATGGCAGCCACGGCACTGAGGGGGTTAATTGCTTGTGCTGCAGCACCATTTTGTTATTCTCTATCAGTGCTAGGCGCCATGTACTGTAAATGTATATTTAATCATGTATTTTAATATGTTATCTTTAACGCGCTGGCTGTGCGCAGTTGTAGAATGGTGGAAATAAATGTTTAAATGTATGGACTGTGCACTTATATTGTTTATTCCATATTTTGTTTTATAAGAAATTGCCATGGTCTGTGACGGAAGTGATCTAGTGATTGTCTGATGTAGGAAGTGATCTAGTAATTGTCTGTGACGTAGGAAGTGATCTAGTAACTGTGATGTAGGAAGTGATCTAGTAATTGTCTGACGTAGGAAGTGATCTAGGGATTGTCTGTGACGTAGGAAGCGATCTAGTAACTGATGTAGGAAGTGATCTAGTAATTGTCTGTGATGTAGGAAGTGATCTAGTAATTGTCTGTGACGTAGGAAGTGATCTAGTAACTGTGATGTAGGAAGTGATCTAGTAATTGTCTGACGTAGGAAGTGATCTAGGGATTGTCTGTGACGTAGGAAGCGATCTAGTAACTGATGTAGGAAGTGATCTAGTAATTGTCTGTGATGTAGGAAGTGATCTAGTAATTGTCTGTGACGTAGGAAGCGATCTAGTAACTGATGTAGGAAGTGATATAGTAATTGTCTGTGATGTAGGAAGTGATCTAGTAACTGTCTGTGACGTAGGAAGCGATCTAGTAACTGATGTAGGAAGTGATATAGTAATTGTCTGTGATGTAGGAAGTGATCTAGTAACTGTCTGTGACGTAGGAAGTGATCTAGTAATTGTCTGTGATGTAGGAAGTGATCTAGTAACTGTGACGTAGGAAGTGATCTAGTGATTGTCTGTGACGTGGGAAGCGATCTAGGGATTGTCTGTGACGTGGGAAGCGATCTAGGGATTGTCTGATGTAGGAAGCGATCTAGGGATTGTCTGATGTAGGAAGCGATCTAGGGATTGTCTGATGTAGGAAGCGATCTAGGGATTGTCTGTGACGTGGGAAGCGATCTAGGGATTGTCTGATGTAGGAAGCGATCTAGGGATTGTCTGTGACGTAGGAAGTCATCTAGTGGTAATTGTCTGTGATGTAGGAAGTGATCTAGTGGTAATTGTCTGTGACGTAGGAAGTGATCTAGTGGTAATTGTCTGTGATGTAGGAAGTGATCTAGTGGTAATTGTCTGTGACGTAGGAAGTGATGCAGTAATTAATTGTCTTGGCCCTGGCAGAAGATAGTGCTCACTGACCAAGCCTTTCCCCAGGGGATATTTCTGTGTTGTGGAGTTTTCTAAGAAGGTGTTAAGGAAAGAGATAGTTATGTGCTAAATCAGATTGTGTTTAAGGCAAACTGGTTCAGGTCATCGCTACATGAAAGGAGGAATGTCCAGGTCCTGAGGAATACGAGTGGTATTTTGAGAGACAATTTCCTGATTTGTGTTTTCGCACTATATAAAGGGCTGTTATGTGACCCCGAAAGTGTATATATCCTCTGACCATGCAGAGAGGAGTAAACCCGTCCACTACGCAGTGTGAGGAGTGGTGATTAAGTCCATTCAGATTACTTAGGGATGAGTAATCACCCTCTGATCACCTGGCGGAGCGAGCCCATCCGGTTGCAATGTGTACTAGACTAGTTATCAATCTGCTGCAATTGTGTGTTTAAGTGGAACATAGCAGGGTGTCCAAAAAGCCATCTGGTCTGTGACGGGACTCGCCCCCATCCCCTTCTCAAATAAAATAACTTCTTGCTGTATAAATCCAGGTAGGTAAATGTGAAGGATATTGTATCAGATCAGATCCAGTGATAACAAGCTGCAAAATGACAGGACGCTGTGTGACGTAGGACAGTCCGATTATAAAAAGCCTTTATAAGAACTTGATCATTTACATCTGGCCTTCGTGGATAGACCCGTACACTTCTGTTCCTTCATGAGGGGTGATCTTAAATAGCAGGGTCCCTGGCAGGTCTGGCCGATGTTTTAAAGTAGCAATCATTTGAAAGACAAAACCAGGTTGGACCCAGGGGGTAAGCGCTTATACGATCAAGCTAAGTGCATTTCCCTAATGGGCAGTGGGGAGAGGTCACTCTGCTGTGCTGAGACCACCTGGACAATTAGCCGCAGCCCTGGCAAGTCTGGAGGGGGGATGGTTCCACGATTCTGCTGGGGGATCTTATCACCTTCTCTGTACGAATTTGTGCTCCAGAGGCAGGGAAACTGGATTTCCAGGCAGCAGAGCTCCGAGAAAACAAATAGATGGCTGTGCAGGCCAAATCTCTCTTCACTACTATCATTTCTACCTAGTATTCGTCTGTCCTGTCAGACCTGCCCTCCAATTCTCTTCAAACAACATATAACTTACCACTGCCTGTTCCACAGTGATGGCAGACAGAGCACCATCCTCTGGATCCCTTGTGGCATACGCCACGTTGAGGATGTGTGTCTTCCTCAATCTACTGGGCACAGACAGGGACCTTATATGTCCAATCAACTAGCTGTAAGGGTTCAACTAAGGACAGGGCCCTGGGGGAAACACCAAAACTGGAGCACCCAAGCCACCAACACTAATCACAGAACTTACAGTAGGTCTGGGCATCATCTGACAGGCCAAGACCAGCTCTCCATCAGGCACTTCAGTGTACGGCCCATCCCCGGGTGACTGGCCAAAGGGGTTTCGTGGGTAAACACCACCAGTTGCACATGAAATCTCCCTGGGGACACCAGTTGGACATGTTCCATGTCTGGTCTATCCCCTTCTACCTTCCTGACTAACCTGTACATGAACCTTTCCCACCGTCACTTCCCCCATCTCGGAAAGGCCTCTGCCAGCTTGGTACCTCATGCCTTCCAGGGACGGGTCAGAGAGTTGAGCTTCCCTATGTTTCATGCCCTCATTTGGGCACTGTATAGGGGGGGTCTATGTTGGTATTGCTAGGGTCAGTCTGGTTGAGGTCAGTTACAGGGAGGTCATTCGGTCCAAACTACTGTGATCACCTCTTTCTCAAAGGAGACTGAAACTTCATGATTGGTACCTTACTGATGCTCCCTTCTTCCTACAAGGAACTATAAGAATCTGAAAACCCTGTAATGTGAGCTTGGTCTATTTGTGGTTGCTTATGTGACATGAGGACCCCAGAGTTTTCAAAGAGTCTCACCAGGAAGATGACGTACGAGATAAACCTGGTCTCTTCTATTGCTCTGGCCCAGGATGGTACTTCTGATTCTGAGGCAGAGGTTGAGGCCTTTGTCAACTGGACGAGATCCCTCAGCCACTGGGAGCAGGAAGGGTCCCTTTACTTACTGAGCCTCAGAAAACAACAAAGAGGAGAAAGGAGATGGGGCTCACATCATTCTATAAATCAGATGCTCCCTTGTAAGGTACAATTGTCAGATACAAAATGCAGGATTTCTGCTTTCCACCCATGACAGATCCAACTGCATATGGGGGAGAGGGTGGGTCGTTTTCTACCTCCTGCTCCTTGTGTCCATATTGCTGTGCAGTCTATACCTGAGCAGTTTCTGCCCATCGCAATAGCAAGTAGCTGAGGGACCAGATCATGGGAGTCTGTGACTGCAGACTGTGCACAAGCCCCGAGATTGGGGGGTGGGCTGCTCCAGTATGCCTAACACTTCCATGTGGAGCCCTTCTGCTGTTCTAATCCTCAGCGGGGCCCCAGATCCACCTTCTTCTGTCTGGCTAACACTACAGAGAGCAGCCAGCCCCCAGTACGCCCATTGCTGGCCGTACCGAGTGTAGCACAGATGAGCTGCTGCTACCGAATTCCATACAGCCCTCCGCTCTGCGCCATATCAGATAGCAAGCGGTAAGGTGGTTACACACCAGGCTGATCAGGTAAGCTATACACACTTACCGATCGGCGCTGACATCCCAACTGGGCGGGCATTTGAATTTGCCCGTACACGCAGCTAGATGCGCCGTCTCCATCCTCCTCAGTGATGATCATATCCAATGGGAGCCAGTGTTACAGATTCAGATTGTAATCTGAGGCAAAGGTTCTCCTCATACAGTGTAACAGTGATTGGTGTCTGTGCGCTCAGGGGTACAATCTGTGTGTAAGGGAGGTGTCCCATCTCCTGTGAGGTGAAGGGTTTGGTGCCACAGTAATACCCCTTTTACGCCAGAGCAAAAACCTGGGTTTTTACTGGGTCTACCCAGGTTGCAGCTCAGTGTAAAAGGGTCCCTGAAAAATAACCCAGGTCAAGTGACCCAGCAATCCAACCCAGGTAGCTACCAAGGGAGGACCCGGGTAATGGTGCAGTGTAAACGGTGCAACCCGGGTTATCTGACCTGGGTCATGCCTAAAATGAGCCGATTGGTGGTTGTGGGGCATTCACCTCCCACTTTTTATGATCTCACAGGTTCAGCAGGGCAGACCTGAGTTCAGTGTGAACAGGGCTGACCTGGGAGTAACCCAGATCGAAGGTGCAGTGTAGGGTCTGACCAGAGTTGTAACTATGTCCAAAAACCTAGGTCGGACCTGGATTTTTGGTGGAAAAGAGGTATTACACTGAGACCATGTGTTACATAAAGCAACTTATTATAGTGCAATATAAAAGTAAGCACAGGTGCATCCAACATGTGTCTCTCCCAAGGAATTGAAATGGAGCAATGCTATTGGCCTCTTATGCTGCATAAACAATCTGGTGTTCACAGAGGTGCAATAATGTCTCTTTCCCAGCAATAATACAGTCTGTACACTATATCGGCGATCACCTGCCTGTGGTGGATTGTCGGCCCTTCCGGGTACTGAACTTTGCAGTAAAATGACCCTTTATTATTGTCGCTGCCATCGGCTCCATCTCACATACGCTGTAACACTGGGCATGTAATCCGCAGATTAGTTCAAACCGTTTCATTTCTGGACTTTGTCTACCTATATTGTATCTTATTTATTCTATTATGTCTAATGATCAGTATTGTGTCTCTGCCTGTGTGCTGCTCGTGCTGTATAACACTGACAATGAGAGACACCTTGGGTTCTGGTCTTCTAGTGCTGCCTGTATGGTTTCTAGGTGTTGTACCCTATTACACGCCCAGGTGTCACTATAGTGCTGCCTGTATGGTTTCTAGGTGTTGTACCTTATTACACGCCCAGGTGTCACTATAGTGCTGCCTGTATGGTTTCTAGGTGTTGTACCTTATTACACGCCCAGGTGTCACTATAGTGCTGCCTGTATGGTTTCTAGGTGTTGTACCTTATTACACGCCCAGGTGTCACTATAGTGCTGCCTGTATGGTTTCTAGGTGTTGTACCTTATTACATGCCCAGGTGTCACTAATGTCAGCCAGCTCACTGCAGCTTCCGTCAGTATTCACCATTGTGAGACTATAACTGATGATATAAATACTAATGCAGGAATAAAAACTGTCCCAAATTATATGCGTTTACCTGTTTTTGTCCATTTTAGGTGCGAACGCAGTAACTTTATTTTCTCTCTTCCAGTGTTACAGAGCAGAGAAAAAATCACAACAAATTGTTACAAGTTTAAGATCAAAGATGGTTCATTTATTACCCTGAAAAGTCGCTGGTTCAGTTTTATGAACCCGTGGACCAAAGAAGTGGAATATATCGTATCTACCAACACTGTCGTATCGTAAGTTATAGCGAGAGTGTGTGTGTGTGCGCATGCATATATATATATATATAATTTTATTTTTTGTTCAGAAAATATACATGTTCCAGATAACGGTTATAACCAGTAAAACATTTCTACTACCAGAAGGAGATATAATGCGTCATTGCTGCATTAGAGAATATTCATTATATTGGTGTTTATGGATTTTGTGCTTTATTATTGCAGAGCAAACATAATAGAGAGTGGAGACTCTGCCTTGTCCCAGCTGACGGCCTCCCCACCCAGCATGGACAGCGTCCTGCAGCCCGGAGAAGGTGATTATGGGGCTGGGGTCCTACATTATCTGCTATCAGCAAAGCATCTGAGTGTTTCCCGAGGCCTCTGGGCAAGAGATGGTGATGGGACAACTGGCTGCTGATTACTATAATGTAACTTAGAACTGCAGCAAACGGCAGTGTCTGTGCCCCACACACAACAATACCATCTTACCGGGCATGTTACTCTCACCTGTCTGTGGGGTCCTCTGCCATTTACATACAAAATATTTAGCCCAATTCTTAAGCGACCATGCTGACTAATGTATGTATGTCAGGTGACCCGCTGCTGCACCACAAGGCTCAGCATACTCACCAGCACACACCAGTTTCACCTCCTGCATTAATCCCTATATTCCAGGAATCCATAAAGTAAAAAAAAAAAAAAAAGGTTCTATTGATGGATATTTTCTCTTCCTGCCCAGAACACATAATGCTGCCGGAGAATGTAGGGATCGGGGGGGGTTACAGTACAGAGTCCTGGTTTTTATGTAACTGGAAGACTCCAGAATCCGCAGTGAGTATTAGATGGATTTGCTGGTGATGACTGAGGAGTTCCTCTGCTTCTTATTCAAGGTGGCGCAAAAAGGTCCCATCCGACAGTGCCAGGTATTCCGGGGGGAACGAGAGCGGGCGCTGGGAAGATTGGCAGAATGATCGCTGAAGAGATTATGGAGATTCACAGGTGAATGTCACGCGGTACCCGCCCCCTCTCCCCGGGGAATGTCACCCGTTACCCGCCCCCCCCCTCTCCCCGGGGAATGTCGCCTGTTACCCGCCCCCCTCTCCCCGGGGAATGTCGCCCGTTACCCGCCCCCCTCTCCCCGGGGAATGTCGCCCGTTACCCGCCCCCCTCTCCCCGGGGAATGTCGCCCGTTACCCGCCCCCCCTCTCCCCGGGGAATGTCGCCCGTTACCCGCCCCCTCTCCCCGGGGAATGTCGCCCGTTACCCGCCCCCCTCTCCCCGGGGAATGTCGCCCGTTACCCGCCCCCCCCTCTCCCCGGGGAATGTCGCCCGTTACCCGCCCCCCCCTCTCCCCGGGGAATGTCGCCCGTTACCCGCCCCCTCTCCCCGGGGAATGTCGCCCGTTACCCGCCCCCCCTCTCCCCGGGGAATGTCGCCCGTTACCCGCCCCCCCCTCTCCCCGGGGAATGTCGCCCGTTACCCGCCCCCCTCTCCCCGGGGAATGTCGCCCGTTACCCGCCCCCCTCTCCCCGGGGAATGTCGCCCGTTACCCGCCCCCTCTCCCCGGGGAATGTCGCCCGTTACCCGCCCCCTCTCCCCGGGGAATGTCGCCCGTTACCCGCCCCCCTCTCCCCGGGGAATGTCGCCCGTTACCCGCCCCCCTCTCCCCGGGGAATGTCGCCCGTTACCCGCCCCCCCCTCTCCCCGGGGAATGTCGCCCGTTACCCGCCCCCCCCTCTCCCCGGGGAATGTCGCCCGTTACCCGCCCCCCTCTCCCCGGGGAATGTCGCCCGTTACCCGCCCCCTCTCCCCGGGGAATGTCGCCCGTTACCCGCCCCCCTCTCCCCGGGGAATGTCGCCCGTTACCCGCCCCCTCTCCCCGGGGAATGTCGCCCGTTACCCGCCCCCTCTCCCCGGGGAATGTCGCCCGTTACCCGCCCCCTCTCCCCGGGGAATGTCGCCCGTTACCCGCCCCCCTCTCCCCGGGGAATGTCGCCCGTTACCCGCCCCCCTCTCCCCGGGGAATGTCGCCCGTTACCCGCCCCCCTCTCCCCGGGGAATGTCGCCCGTTACCCGCCCCCCTCTCCCCGGGGAATGTCGCCCGTTACCCGCCCCCCCTCTCCCCGGGGAAAATCACTCATAGATTTAGTGGAGCTGTATGAAGAGAGATAAGAGTCCTCTTTGATAATGAATATTATAATTTTGACTTTGTATAACTTTTATATTTTTGTGCCTCTTATCTATGAAGAAAAATGTTTAGCACCCCAAAATATTTATAGCAACTTGGGAAATATATTTAATTTTAATAACCCGAATATAAAAAAAAAAAAAAAAAGAGTTAAAGAGGGGGGGGGGGGGATTTGTTTCTGAAGTGAACTGTTCTTGAAAAGCCGATCAGGGCAGGAGGAGACACAACCACAATACAGCGCTTTACGAGAGTACGATATAGCGTTATAACACTATTGTATCACCGTCACACCTAATAATAAATTATATTTTTACAGAATAAGAGGCTCCTCACCATCAAGCTGCGGGTCAAGTCCACTTAACATCACCAGTACCCCCCCTCCGGACACCTCCCCTGGAGCCAAAAAGGTAAGTTCTCTATGCTGTAAGGAGGAAGATGTTCCGGCAGGTGGGGCGCACACACGTGGTGTAATACAGGTCACTTACCCAAAGTGTAATGCACTGAGTTAGGCCATTTCACATTTGCTGGTTTTGACTGGCCAGGCAAGAACCGGGCGGTAGCATCCCGGGGTTTTACAGACACTGTGCGCCTTTCACAAGCAGCGGCTTTGACAAAAAAACAACCCATAAAAAGCGTCTCAACCAATTGGGCATGAGCAGCAGCTGTACAAGCGCGGCCGGCAGAAGCCGGTGTGTGTGAAAGGAAACATTGTTTCCTTCTCACTACCTGTGTGCAGGGACAACACAACACGGCACGACACCGTCCTGCACACTAGATATTTCTGGCTGTTGGACGACGACCGTGCCATGCCGCCTGAAAGGACTCGCTGATTCCCTGCATTTACTAGATTTCACACCCGTCTAAAAAAGCCGCCCGGGCAAAACCGGCAAATGTGAAATAGCCCTTACCGATATAGCTGCATGAGTGGGGTGTGCACCAAAAGCCAAATTATAATGCCCTCTATATGACTTTAGTCTTTTGTTTCTTCTTTGATTTGATACATGAAACCCGGCTGTACAGCTAGAGACTACGCACCATAGAATCTAAATTCAGTGCATTCTAGAACTATAGTAAAGCACATGAAAAATGCTCAGAGATGACTATAAACTTTATGGATCGTACACACGGTCAGATCAGACAACGATCCGATATCGTTGTCTGATCGTCCTACATGTGCTGGATGATCGTTATCAAACATCCAGCAAATGCACCATTCCCCCAACTACTACAACGACCCTCGATCGAGGCTAACCTGGTTGCTATATACCATCCGTGCCCGCACATAGTTTGATCGTTTAAATCGTCCTTTTTTTTGCCTCCTCAAACGACCAAACAAAATCGGTATCGTTTCTTCTTATTTTAGACGGGTTATATTGAAATAAACCTCTAGCTGGCGCTGAATGAGTTTAGCTGCTGGAACAAGGAACAATATACACAAACAACAATGCTTTTCCCTAATCTAAAATGAATATCACAGTTATTATCCAAGAGGCAGATTCAATGAGCCACAGAGCCAAAGCTCAGCCTGGAGCTATTCAATTAACGCCGCTACCCTGCAGGGTGCGCCCCAAAGGCATTCGGGATGGAACGCCGGCTGCCGTATGACCGGCAGTACGAATCCCGGCTGTGGCAGCCCGACAAAACAGCAGAGCCCGGCAGCGCTGGAAATCCCGATCGTCTAAAGGGAAGTATAAACTATTCTATTCTAACCCCCTGACCCTCCTTAGGGGTACCTAACCCTAACCTCCCCCTGTAAGTGCCTAACCCTAACCCCCCCCCCCCCCTTTCTCCGCTGCCTAAACCTAAATCCCAGGGGGGTGTGCCTAACTCCCCCCAGGTGGCCTATATCCAGTATGAGGAGGCACGAGATCAGCAATCACTTGTACAGCGTAACAGAAGATGCTGGCGCTATTTAATGGTACCAACAAACATCCAAAAACTTCAAACAAAGGTAAAGACTACCAAGACCATAAAGGGTGGGCGTTCAGTGACCCTCAATGAAGTCAAAGAAAAGGATGTACCACAACTATAAAAATCCTCTTTGTTCATCCTATGGGAAATGTCGCAAAGCTGCCTCTACGGCTGGGGGCTCTGTGTGGAAACCGTACAAGGCAGCTTCATTCCAACACTAGAATTCTTGGAATGCAAACAGCTCGTCGTCTGTTTTCACAGGTTTCAACTGAGTCCCTGTAGTGGCCGGAAGGTGCTCACCGATCTGGGAGAAGGTCTCCGGAGACTAGTAATTCACCTATTAATGGACAGCCACCACTTTCCTGTGCATAATAGGGGACAATCCTCCATCTTCTGAACAGAAGTACAAAAAGAGCTCTTTTCTGCTGGGGACCTACGACTAGAGCTGGAATCTCGATTTCTTCATAAGGTGAAAACATGAGACCATTCTTGGCTGAAAAGGAAGCTTGATCAAAACGACAGCCCCGATCCTCATGGAAAATGAGAGTGGGACAGAGTGCCCAGCTCAGAAACTCTCCTTACAGTAGAAAACTACCCTTCCAGGTGAGGTACCTCAGCACCACTGACTTTAACTCAAAGACCGGGTGCTGTAGGGCATGTAATACCAGACTCACAGAGCTACAGGAGGCACAAACAGAGGCCACGTTTCCAGTATATTCTCTATAAATATCTGGTGACAAAAACAAAACCTGAATCTTCAGAGAACAAAGTATTAAATGGGGGTGTTAAAAACAGTAGCAACCTGGACAACCTAGAGTAGGAAACCTCTCACATCATGAGATATGTCTTCCATACTGTACTGTAATTCCCGTCAGACAGCCAGGTCCTATAAGCTCCGGGGGAAACAAACCACCTTCATTTAGCAGGTCCCCAACCGTGGGGGAAGCTCCCAAGACAGACAGGTTGTTGTGAATGACCGAATACCAAACCCTCCGTGGCGACTCCAGAGCGACCAGGATGACTGGAATGCCAATGCCTCTTTTTACTCTTTAGTACCCTTGCAAGAATCACCACAGGAAGGAACAAGTACATGAGTGGAAGTAACACTACATGTCTACAGTAAAAAGGGCCTTGGATCATTTGTCCTGGAGCAGAACGTTTGCACCATCCTGAAGAAAGACCATTCTCTGACACAGGTTCTCAAACTCTGTTCTTAGGTCCCTAAACAGTGCATGTTTTTCCAGTTTTCCTCACAGAATCAAAAGTGAAATAATTAACTCCACATTTTACTAGATCTGTGGATCTTGTAAAATGTCAGTGAGTAATGAATACACCTGTGCACCTGCTAGGTGACCTGTGTGGGGTCCTGAGGACTGAGAACCTCTGGTCTATGATGATCATGTCTACGTCTCAGTTGTCGGTGCTGGAATGAAAACCATCATTATGTTTGTAACATTTCACTCTTCCCATTGAATAATCCTGCAGGTCTCTAGGGAAGAGGACTTCTGTCTCCTCCTCTCTTTATTATACTTTCATTTTACCACCATGTAAGGCATGGGGGGTAGACTTCCTAAATGTTGGTTTATCAAAGCCACCAGTCATCATTTAGTAAATCTACCCCTTGGTGTCCTCTTACAAGTCCTAAAACATTGCCCTTTACTCCAATACATTGGAAACTTGAGGAGTTAGTGCCCCTGATTAAAGACCCTGAAAGCAGTCGTCTGTTGCCACCACCATCCTATACAGAATGTTGAAGGGCCGCCCTTTACTAAGGTTCTCCCTCTGAAACCTCACAATGGAGGCTAACACAATTTGAGTTAATGCCTTCCTTACCATATGATCTAAGAATTTCAAAATGGACTGTATAGTCCAGCCTGGCTAACCAGATCCTAAAGATCCGGCACGGGAAAAAAAAAAACCCAGAAGCTTTGCATTCCACTTACTGTAAACCTAGAAGCATCAGGAATCTCATATCAGTTTCTGGGTTGTGTCCTGCCAACCCTAAGCCTCAAACTGCAAGTCAACCTTCAAGCCTGAATTTGGGGCCACACTGCCGTCCTTAGTGGATGAAGAGCTGTAATGGGCTCCTCCAAAGCCTGGAGTACTGCTGGATACTTCCACAAAGTAGGCTGTGCCAATGGCTGCAGCACTTCAAATGCTATATAGAGTGGAAGTCGGGGCACATAACACCTTCGATAGGAGAACCCCTTCTCTGGCATGAGCAGCTGCACTCAGTCATAGAGAGGGAAAAATTGAGACATGAATTTGCTCATGAAGATCAGTTATGAGGGCACTATCCCCTCCAGACCTGGTACCGCAGTGCAGCCAGCAGAGCAGGACGGGAGATGCTACCATGGCTGGTGCTGCTCGGGAGGAGTCTCCTGTCACCCGTGTGTGTTCTTCTGTTACCTGGACCACCCTGGAATCTGTCTTCCAGAACGTGGCAGTTTTGTGGACTTGCAACTGCTCAGTCCTGGTCATTGCTGTCCCCAGTGGTGCCCTCACTCCACCCACAGGCTCGAGTTCTGGCAGTGGCAACAGTAACACGTCCAGCCACCCAGCTCCTAGCCTCGCACAGCGCTGCTTCACAGCCATCTTAAAGTCTCTCCCGCAATTCAGTAAATAGAATAACACAGTGTACCGGCAGTAAGGAATTTATAATAAATGAGTTAGCAGCCCATCAAAATGATGGGACATTGTCACACCCGCAAAAAGTCCAGTTTCAGCACTGTAAGGGGTCATTTCTGCTCAGCACCTCGGAGGGGCTGTGAGTAGAAATGTTGGCGCCTGTGCGCGGCTGAACGCAGCAGCAATTGAATTGCGCTGTCCACCTAATAGACCTGTCCATGCGCACCCGAACGGAGCAACAACTGAATTGTTCCGTCGGGTGCCATCTAGTGGCCGCTGGCGCGCAGCACACTTGAATTCCCCCCATAGAGGTGAGGAGTAGCGTTAGCTATATATATATATATATATATATATATCCACACTCTGGCTGACAAACTAAACTGGGTCCTTGCATGTTTGGGCAGAAAGGGGGAGGCGCTATGGTAACACTTTCACATGTTCCCAATACGTTGAATAGGAGAAAACTAATCTGTCTTTTATTGTTTAACATGTAAAGTGACATGTGACCATTTTTTAAATAAACTGTTCCTGTCCGAAATTCTCTTTCAGATTTTAAACGGGGGCACCATGGACCTTTCTAGCTCTGGATTAGGAGGGGGTCAGCTTCAGGACAATTCCGGCTTCCCGTATTCAGACAGTTCCTCCATGCTTGGTAAGGAACATTTTGGAATTTTGAACGCAGTATGGCCACCGCCGTCGCTCCCGGCATCAGCAAGTGTGTATGCCGACACCGGGACCCCCCCACTTGGTCCCGTTGTTAGTGAGATCATGCTGGGTACACATTGTTTCGTGTGTACCCAGCATGTCTGTACCAGTAATTCTAGGATGGTCGTGGATGTGTCACTATGGTTGGTCTCCTGCCTTACAGACATTCCTACTTATCCTTACATGGAGTCTCCAAACCACATTTCCTGCTGATTTCCCATAATGATAGTTATTAGTTGGTGATGTCATTGTGACCGTACTCCCCATCTCGCAGTTACATGGTCCCCATACTGTAACGCAGCCTTTCTTTCCTGCAGGAGAGAACTCACAAATGGGAATTGACATGATAGAAGCAGACCACGGATCGAGCAGTCCCAGCAACGATGAAGCCGCAATGGCCGTAATTATGAGTCTGCTGGAAGCAGATGCAGGACTGGGAGGGCCAGTAGATTTCAGTGACTTACCCTGGCCATTGTGAATAAGCCAGTGACAAAGTGCATTATGGGAGCTTCACCTACTTCAGTGCCACATGGGCAATTCCTCGCTGTGGGGTGCGCACTCTACTGCCAATGAAGAGAATGCAAGATCGCTTGTTGTCTACACTGTTAAAGCCATATCAGACCACCACTCGCCCCAGTCACCCAGCGCCTCATGTATACAGCTTTGCAGTCATTGTATATTTTGAAATCTTTTAAAAAAGAGAAAAAAAAAAAGTCATTGTGCAAATCAGCTCTGGTCTCTGCAGATCATCATTCCTGGTCTCTGCAGATCATCATTCCAGACAGATGTTGTGTACACTGCAGAGCGCCCCCCACAGGGGGATTTCTTATTACTTGTACAAAGATGTTTTATTGTAAGAATCCTTTATGCTATACATGGTACAGTGTAATAGTTCAATATTTTTTAAATAAATTGTTTAATTGTTCTACAGCCCATCTCCAAGTTATTCCAGAGGTTCCCAAACTCCGCCATTACAATCCAGGTTTTAAGGATATCTATGGTTGAGGACAGGTGACTCAATTAGTACCTCAGCCAATTTGATTTAACCATCTGGACTCCAGCACAGATATCCTTAAACCCTGCAATTCTTGTATTGGTTACAGGGGCTCATTGTACTTTACTACTTACGCCCGTATTCAATTTGAGGCAAAATGTTGGAATCTGCGATAATTTATCGCCGATGACGTCATTTTAGCCTATTTCAAATATCCCCGTATTCAGTTACATTGGTGCGAAAAGTCAGTGTAAAAAAATGGGGATAATTTTTCGCCTGCCTTTAGCAGGTGACAAAAAGTGCAGAATTGGGGTTTAGAGCTTCAGGCTTAAAAAAAAAAATAGCCTCCACCCCTGGGAATAGCCACTAAAAACGAACTGTCAAAGTTTAGAAAAAAAAAAATTACCGACACCCCCAAAAACATTTAAAATATGATGGTGGAAAAAAAAAAAAAAGGGGGTAACTGTTTAAAAATAGGGAAATAGGTTCAGGTATATTCTGTAAGCATGCGGCGGGTGTTTTCCTGAATAGGCTATTAGCAGCATTTTTGCAGAATTTTTAAAAAATTAGTTTAGGGACTTGGGGAAAAAAAAAACCCTATCAAATTTTGGGGTACTAGCATCTTTTTATTTTTAAAAGTGGTCCCAAGTGCTCTTCTGCATCACTTCAATGTCGGGAAAAACACACCTGCTGCGGCTATTTAAAAATGTAGAACACATTCTGCAGGGCTAAACGGGGGTACCCACAGTGAACCCCCATGTCTGGACATCTTTAGGGGGGTCCTAGGAACAAAACCTGAAAATTGACATGGCTTTTCACCGGTTCCTGTTTTCGCCTACTTTAATATTGAATACGGGGATAAGGCGGGCACGTGCGCGATACTTTTCTGCCTGGAAAACAGGCGAAGGAAGCGAAAAGTCCGGCAGGTGAAAATGCTTGACTCTTCGTTTCAAATTGAATATGGCCCTTAGGCGGACTTAGAAGTGGCTGGTAAGTGTCTCTGTAAGATACAGCCAGTTTGAAGTGCACCCAATAATCCTACAATTTACTGCTTTATGGCTGGAAGAGTTTAGTCACATTTAGTGAATAAAATATATAATTTTCACTAATACAAGGGCAGAAAGACCTGTATAGATTAGATCTGATATCTGGGTCATCATTGCTCCATACCAAGGGGAGATGCCCATTCTGTGCAGCGCTATAATTTGCCATCAATCTTTTTAAGACCCAGAGGCAGTTGTATAGTTGGGCACATTTTTCAGAAAAAACACAGACTTACTATGCAGCCCATGGAAGGGGGGGGGGGGGGGGGGGGGGGGGGCTGGGGGTTGGTGTATTTTGCATTATGCGCAGAGCTGGGTGGCACTGCCAATTCTACTAGTACTGGTCAGTCCTGCATGTGTAACACCCCATGCAGTTCCTCTTTCCTGCTTGGGGTGTTGCTCTGGTGCTTCTAGCACACTCAGCTGATACAACAAACTGCTGATGTACAGACGAGTGTGGTAGAACACTAGGGTAGTAAACGTGCCAGGCTGATGCCAGGAAACAACAGTAGTATATGTGCCCATTTCACTACAGGATATACAATATAGTGATAGATATTCAGTACTGTGCAAAAGTTTAGGCAGGTGTGGAAATGATGTTGCAAAGTGAGAAAGCTTTCAAAAAGGAGACTTATGTCTTACCTGTTAGGTCCTTTTCTTCGAACTCCATAGGGGACACAGGCTTAGAGACCATGGGTATAGGGTGAGCAGGAGGAGTCCGGGCACCAAATAGTAAACTACGACATCATTGGAAATATGTATACCACACTCTGTGGTAGATCCAAGCAGAGACTGGCTTACTCGCTCTGAGCATAGTCTGGACCACAGAGCTAGAGAATCCTTTGGACCTCAGGAGGGATGTCTCAAGAGCCACGCCGTCAAAGACAGACAACCCAGGTCCAGGTAAAGACAAGGACCCTTAGACAACAGGTCCGGACATTGAGGCAGCAACGAAGTGTCGACGGAGAGACTCCAAAGATCTGAGTACCAATGACGTCTGGGCCAAGCTGGAGCCACCAGCAGGACAGTGCCTCAGTCTTGTTTGAACTTCTGAAAAACTCGAGGAAGAAGGGAGACTGGAGGGAACAGGTACGCTAACTGGAAGGTCAACTTCACTGACAATGAGTCTACGAAGGTTGCCTCGGCATCCCTTATTCCGGACCAGTACACAGTCAATTTGTGATTGTGTTGGAAGGCCATGATGTCTACCTCTGGTAGGCCACATCTGTTCACTAGGAGTTGAAAAAAACCTCTGGGTGAAGAGACCATACCCCAGTATGCACGTCGTGATGGCTGAGGAAGTCTGCTTCCCAATTGAGAACTCCCGGAATGAACACTGCAGAGATGGCATGGGAGGTGACCCTCTGCCCATGTCAGAATGCGTGACACTTCCTGTCATTGCTGCCCAACTTTGAGTGGCTCCTTGATGGTCGATATAAGTCACTTGTGGCATTGTCAGACTGTACCTGTACAGGTTTTCCTTGAGGGCCCTGTAGACAGCTCGAAGTTCCAATATGTTGATTGGCAGGATTGATTTGACCCGATGTCCAATGACCCTGGAAGGAGTGTTGACCGGTCACTGCGAACCAGCCCCGGAGACTGGCATACGTCGTTAGGAGAACCCAGTCTGGGATCCAAAAGGGGCGACCCTTGGTTAGATGAGATGTCTGTAGCCACCAAGATAGGGACAGACGAACCTCTGGAGAGAGCACCATCGTCTGAGCTCTGATCTGATGGGGCAACCTGTTCCACCTGGAGAGGATTAGCCTTTGCCTGGAGTGGCACTGAGCATACTCCACCATGTCCAAGGTGGATACCATGGATCCCAGAACCTGCATTGCTGAGTAGACTAACACTCGGAGACTGTGGAGGAATCTGTCCACTCGTAGTTGAAGTGTGAAGATCCTGTCCGATATCAGAAAAATTCTCTGAACCTAAGAATCTAGCAGGGCTCCCAGATGAACCATTCTTTGTGAAGGATTCAGGGAGGACTTTTTCCAGTTGATAAACCATCCATGCTTTTGAAGGAAAGTAATGGTTAGCTGCAGATGGTGTTAAAGCACCTCTGGGGATCCTGCTAAGAGCAGGTCGTTGTCCAGATATGGTAGCAGTTGGACCGCCATGATAGCCATAATTTTGGTAAACACCCATGGAGCTGTGGATAGTCCAATGGGCAGAGCCTGAAATTGGAAGTGTTTGCTGTAGTATAGCAAACCGGAGATATTGCTGATGAGAGGGCGCTACAGGTACATGTAGGTAAGTGTCCTGAATATCCAGAGATACCATAAAGTCCCTAGGCTCCATAGCTAAGATGATAGAGCTTAGGGTTTCCATCCTGAACCTGGGTACCCTGAGGAATTTGTTCAGGGATTTGAGGGTGAGGATACGCCGATGAGACCCATTCGGCTTCTGACCCAGAAAGAGTAGAATAATAACCGGTCCCTCACTAAGATAGCGGGACTGGCACAATTACCCCTGCTTGCAGCAAGGACTGTATGGCTTTCTGGATTTGAAGAGCCTTGTTTGAGTCTGAAAGAGGCCCTGTCTAGAAAAATTGGTGGGATGGCCGTATTAGAAATGAGAGGGCGTACCTGTGAGAGACCCCTTCTCTTACCCAAGCGTCCGTGGTGGTTTGACACGAGCACTGGGTCCCCCAGGGGGAGGCCCATCCTGTCAGGCTGATGGCTTGTCCTCGGATTTTGAAGCAGGACGTCTGGTGGTCCAGGCCTGCTTGGTCCTGGGCTTGATGGCCCTAGTGGAAGCAGACTGCCTAGGAAAGGACTGACGTTTAGGTATTCCTCGAGGACGAAAGGACCTAAAAGATGTAGTCCGAGGCTTTGTAGTAGTAGTAGCTGAAGGCAGAAATGCAGTTTTTGATGCTGCCAATGTGGTTACAATCTTGTCAAGGTCTGTGCCAAACAAGATCTCCCCGTTGTAGGGCAATACTTCTAAGCCCTTCTTAGACTCCGCACAGGGTATGGCGGGCAGACACCGCCGTGGCGACTGGCATCTAATGTCGCTTCTCCAATATAGGAAGCTGCATCTTTTATGTGAGCTATGAAAGACATCTGATCCCTATAAGCATCTGAGGGAAAAGTCTTCAAGTGCGTCAGCCCAGCTCTCTATTGCTTTAGCCACCCATGCAATAGCTATGGTCGGACGAGCAACAGCCCCTGAAAGAGTAAATTGATTTAAGGCAAGTTTCAACTTTTCTATCCGTAGGGTCCTTCAGAGAGGATACTGTAGGGATAGGTAACGTAGCGTTCTTAGTCGCATAACATGGGAATCCACCGCAGGGGAGGTCTCCCATTTTGATCAATGAGCCGCAGGAAATGGATAACAGGAGGTCAGACGGTTTTGGGGCTGAGACCTCTTACCAGGAGTCTGCGAGGCTGCTGCCATGTGTTCAGCTAGTTGATCCGATAGAAAGTGGCATCAGCAGAATTCCCTCTGTCGTTTAAACAGAGGGTGCTTGGATTTAGGTACTGGTTCACCATCTTCTATTAGTAAGATAGATCTAACAGCTCGCACCAAAGCAGGTATATTAATTTTTGACTGACTCTTCCTCCCCCGGAGGGGAGTCAGATTCTGAGGAGGCAGAAGATGCTGATCTCTCCAACACAGAGCTGCATGGACTGTGAGGATAACACAGGAGCTTAGAAGTTTTATTGGGTAGGAGCTTCTCACCTTGCAACATAGTTTGAAAGGCTGTAGAAGTAGCCACCAGACTGAGCTAGAGAGTACATCTACCCATGGAGGGGGTACAGGTATAGCCTGAACCTGTTGTGGCAACCCCATAGGGGGAATTACAGGCGGTTCGCAATAGTAGCCGGCACCTGAGAAAGGAAGCCCAGGGCCTGGTGGGGTATAACACTTGGCACATAACCCATCTTGTATCAAGTCCTCCTCACTTAAGCCTGCAGCACATAATTTGCATGATAGCGGTATGGGTGCAGATGCTTGCTTGCTACTCTTGCCCTTGCTAGACATAGCTGCAGAGTAGTATAGCACACAAATATGGCACTGGGTATAATGCAACCACTGGGTATGTAGAATACAAGTAGGAATGCACTATACTGGTCCTGTCTTATGCTTGGGCAAGCTGCAGGACAGTACAGTAACTATGTGACAACCCTCACAAATACAAGAGATGTGAAGTATAGGAAAACACTGAACACACCTGTATGTTAGGGCAAAGTAAGGAATAAAGGGAAACATATATACTGACAGTATAGAGTAGCATAAGTCACATACAATGCAGAAATATAATAAAAATAGAACTGCAGAAGGGCACTACAATCAACTATACAGATTCTGTGGTCAGAGACAACATCTGGTAGGCTATAACACTGCATAACCTGACTCCAGGGAGAGGTATATAGGGGGACCGGACCCAGCATTTCCCTGAGAGCGCTGTGGCTTAGCCTGGAGAAAATGGCCACCGGAGACCTCAGAGGGGGCGTGGTCGGAGGAGGAGAGCAGCTCAGGGAAGTGAGACCTCAGAGATATGGTCCCCTGAGCTGGGGGAGGGGCCGCTTTAATGGTGACAGCCGACCTCCCCATGCTGATTATTAACCACTGGGATGCTGGATTCCAGCTCCATATGTACCCTGGTGGACTAGTGAATCACTTTGGACAAAGCCTATGTTCACTCTCAGCACCTCCAGTCTGTCCCGAGACCGGCGGTAAGACTACCAATCCGGGTCACCACGAGCGGTAACCCGCCTTACCTGTCCCCTTGTGTCCGGGATGCAGTCTGGGTACGTCTGCAGGGCCGACTTGCAAGGTCCCCGGGATACCCGCCGAAATCCGCAGCTGGCGTTGCGGTGCCCGGAGGGGTGACGGAGCGGCAGCGCAGACGTCCTGCGGACAGTCTGCTGCTGCCCTTTTAGCAGATAAAGTACAAAAAATAAATCATAAAAATAAAACTGCATAATGGTGACCCGACTCCAGCCGGGCACTGATTAAACTGAGGTGCCTCTGGCTCGGAGGCGGGGTATAGGAGGATGGACCGATGCATCCTGGGAGCTGAAAGCTTTAACTGCGTGGTGCCCGGTCCTCAACCACCACCTACACCCCAAGGTCTCCCTGTGGAGCCCTATGGACCGTGAAAAAGAAAAATTAAATAATAGAAGTTTAGACTGCAGAGCAGTCTCCACATGTGCCTTGCTCCCTGCAGGCACCAAACTGAACTGGCCTGGCTGGGGGCTGGGTATAGGGGGAGGGGGGGAGGAGCCGGGGCTGCTGGGAGAAGAAGTTCCTCCTGCTCACCCTATGCCCATGGTAGTTATACTGCATTAGCAAGGTCTCTTCCCAGGCAAAGCAGAACGGAGTTTCAAGAAGTGCTGTTCAAGTTCTTTTGAAGAAGCACAAAGAAACGGACAACGTTGAGGACCGTTGACGCAGTGGTCGGCCAAGGAAACTTAAGCATGATGTGTCTTTCATCTGATGCACTACTTCCCTTCTAAATCGGAAGATGTCCAGCAGTGCCATCAGCTCAGAAATAGCAGAAACCATTGGGACCCAGGTAGACCCATCTACTGTTCGGAGGAGTCTTGGCTTTCTTCCACATCGAAGGTATGGCCAAGTGACTGAACTATGCATGAAAACATAGTAACTGGGGTGCAGAAAAATGGCAGCTGGTGCTCTGGACTGATGAGTCACAATGTGAAATATTTGGCTGTAACCGAAGCAGTTTGTTCACTGGAGGACGGTACAATGATGTGTCTGCAGGTAACATTGACGCATGGTGGAGGTTCCTTGTAAGTTTATGGCTGCATTTCAGCAAATGGAGTTGGGGATTTGGTCAGGATTAATGGTGCCCTCAATACTGAGAAATACAGACCGGTACTTATCCATCATGCAATACCATGTCTGATTGGCTCCAAATGTATTCTGCAGCAGAACAATGACCCCAAACATAGAGCCAATGTCAGTAAGAACTATCTTCAGCGTAAAGAAGAACAAGGAGTCCTGGAAGTGATAATATGGCCCCCACAGAGCCCTGATACATGGGGAAGGATTTGGGCAAACCTACAACCACAGATCTGTGGTTAGTTCTCCCAAGATGTTTGGAACAACCTCCCTGCCGAGTTCCTTCAAAAACTGTGCCTTCAAAACAGCATCAATTCTTCTAGGTACACTTGCACAAAGGGTGGTCACAACAGATATTGATCTGATTTAGATTTATCTTCTGTTCATTCACTTTGCGTTTTGTTAATTGATAAAAATAAACTAAGACTTCTATTTTTTTAAAGCATTCTTACTTTGCAGCATTTTTTCCACACCTGCCTAAAACTTTGGCACAGTACTGTATATATATATATCAATCTATAACATTGTCTATCTCGTGTTCTTACTAAAATATCATAGTTACAATGTAAAAAGACATCAAAATGCAGACAAATACGTTCAGAAAACATACATTAAGAAGTACTAAAAGTTCAATGAAATACAAAGGTGGTTTTCTTACCTGTCGCAGATGGCAGCAGCCATAGTAATGGCATCACAGAGCTCAGGAGCAGCCTCCTCTTGTCAGCAGGGCCCAGCACATACAAGGGGTCAGCTCCTGATACACATGCGTCTTGTCTGCATAGGACGCTTCTGTGTGAACTCTCCTGAAACTTAAAGCCCCCTTCATATCCTGTCCTGCCCCTCTAAGCATAAGGAGGGGAAAGCACAAAATGTGTCCAAACCTACCATTGGGACAGAGGCGGAAGAATTGTCTGTGCGCAATTTGTGCCACCAAAATGTGCTTACACCCTACATCAGTCCGAATACCAAGACTCCTGCAGAAGCCAAGTCATACACAAGGACATAGGCTTACACCCTACTCTACATCAGTCCTAATACCAAGACTCCTGCAGAAGCCAAGGACATAGGCTTACACCCTACTCTACATCAGTCCGAATACCAAGACTCCTGCAGAAGTCTTGGTCCATACACAAGGACATAGGAATGGAGAAAGAGCAAACGTGAGGAAGAGAAAACAAGAGATATGGTAAGAACTTACCTTTGTTATCTCTGTTTCTACCACGGAGTTAAAGCTTTCAGCTGCTCCCAGGATGCACTTGGGTCCAACCTCCCCTATACCCCGCCCCCGAGCCACAGGCACCTCAGTTGGTAAGCAGCCCAGACCGGAGGAGGAGACGAAACAGAGAGAAGGAAGACTGGAACACACAAGAACCATACTCACAGAAATGGGAGACGGAAAACTGGTGACCAGTCACAGAGCCCATATGAAGCCAGGTGCGTCAGGGCGGGTGCCCTGTGGACCCTATGGACTTCGTAGAAACAGAGATAACAAAGGTAAGTTCTTACCATATCTCTTCTTTTCTACTTCAGGGTCCATAGGGGTCCACAGGGTGACCTTGGGGATGTCCCAAAGCAGTCCAACTAAGGGCGGGGACGCTCCTGTGCTGATAGGAGAACCCGGCGCCCAAAGGATGCATCCTGAGAGGCAAAGGTGTCAAACGCATAGAACCTCAAAGAGGTCTGAATGGAAGACCAGGTGGCCGCCTTACAGAGCTGAACAGCAGAGGCGCCACAGCTAGCAGCCCAAGAAGGGCCCACAGACCAAGTGGAATGAGCCTTAACAGAGGCTGGAACAGGTAAACCCTCCTGCATATAAGCCTCAATAATAACAGAACGAAGCCAACGGGCTAGAGTCTGTTTGTTGGCAGGCCAACCCCTCTTGTGAAAACCAAAGAGGATAAACAAAGAATCCGACTTCCTCACAGAACTAGTCCGGTCCACATAAACCTGGAGAGCACAGACAACGTCTAAGGAAGACTCCCCAGCCGAAAGATCAGGCGACTGAAAGGCTGGTACAACAATTTCCTGATTAATGTGGAACCTGGAAACTACCTTAGGCAGGAACTCAGGACGAGTGCGAAGCACCGCTCTGTCCTGATGAAAAATCAGAAAAGGGGGACGACAACAAAGCGCCCCCAAATCTGAAACCCTCCTGGCAGAAGCAATTGCCAAGAGGAAAACAGTTTTAAAAGTTAGCCACTTGAGTTCCACTGACTCCAAGGGCTCAAAAGGCGGACCCTGTAAGGCCCGAAGAACCACCGCCAAATCCCACGGGGCCACAGGTGGCACAAAGGGAGGCTGGATTCTTAAAACTCCCTGGAAAAAGGTGTGTACGTCCGGCATAGCAGCGATCCTGCGCTGGAACCACACCGACAGAGCAGACGTGCACCTTCAGCGAAGAAAGACGTAATCCTAACTCCAAACCCGACTGAAGGAAAGCCAGAATACGCGAAACCCGGAACATCTGGGGATCATAGTTTCTGGCCTCGCACCACTGAAAGAAAGTGTGCCACACTCTGTGATAGATCCTCGCGGAAGCAGGCTTGCGCGCCCTCAGCATGGTGGTAATAACGGAGCTAGAAAAGCCCCGAGACCTCAGGACGGCTGTCTCAAGAGCCACGCCGTCAAAGATAGTCGACCCAGATCCGGGTGAAGACAGGGCCCCTGAGACAATAGGTCCCGCCGTTGAGGTAGGAGGTACGGAGCGTCGATGGACAGGCTCCGCAGATCGGAGTACCACGGCCTTCTGGGCCATGCTGGGGCCACCAGGATCAGTGTGCCTCCGTCCTGTTTGAACTTGCGCAGGACCCGAGGCAGCAGAGATATCGGAGGGAACAAGTAAGCCAGATGAAACAGCCATTTCACCGACAGCGCATCTATCAGACTTGCGCCTGCGTCCCTTGTCCTTGACCCGTACACAGGCAGCTTGTGATTGTGACGGGACGCCATCAGGTCCAGCTCTGGCAGCCCCCACTTGTCCACGAGTAGTTGGAATACCTCTGGATGAAGCGACCATTCCCCGGGATGCACGTCGTAACGGCTGAGGAAGTCTGCCTCCCAATTGAGGACTCCTGGGATGAAAACTGCCAAGAGAGCTGGAAGATAGCGCTCCACCCAAGCCAGGACGCGGGACACATCCGACATCGCAGCTCGACTGCGAGTCCCTCCCTGGTGATTGATGTACGCCACCGTGGTGGCGTTGTCTGACTGCACCTGAACGACCCTTCCGTGAAGAGCGGTGCCGGACAACTGCAGGGCTCTGTATACTGCCCGCAGTTCCAGGATGTTGATGGGAAGAAACGCTTCCTCCGCCGACCAACGACCCTGAAGTGACAAGGAGCCTGTCACCGCCCCCCAACCCCGGAGACTGGCATCTGTCGTGAGCAGAACCCATTCCGGGATCCAAAAGGGGCGCCCCTCTAGGAGATGAGCCGTCTGCAACCACCAGGCTAGGGACAGACGCACCTCCGAGGACAATGCCAGCATCTGAGAGCAGATCCTGTGTGGCAATCCGTTCCATTCCGAAAGAATCAGCCCCTGCAGGGGCCTGGAATGGAACTGGGCAAACTCCACCATGTCGAATGCCGACACCATGGACCCCAAAACTCTCATCGCTGAGTGCACCGACACTCTGCCACTGCTCAGACAACTGTGAATCCGCAGCTGTAAGGAGGAGACCTTCTCTGGAGTCAGAAAAATCCGTTGCTGACGAGAGTCCAGCAGGGCCCCCAAATGAACCATCCGCTGTGATGGGATGAGGGAGGACTTCTTCCAGTTGATCAACCAGCCGTGCGCCTGTAGACAAGCGACCGTCAGGTGGAGATGCTGGATCAGTACCTCTGGGGAGCTTGCCAGCAAGAGGAGGTCGTCTAGATACGGTAGCAACCGTATTCCCTGGCTCCGAAGATGAGCCGCCATGACCGACATCACCTTGGTAAATACCCTTGGTGCCGTGGAGAGACCAAAGGGTAGAGCCCTGAATTGGTAGTGGTTGTGGAGAATAGCAAACCGCAGAAACCGTTGGTGCGATGTTGCTATAGGCACATGGGAGGTAGGCGTCCTGGATATCCAGGGAGACCATATAGTCCCCTGGTTCCATCGCAAGAATGATGGAACGCAAAGTTTCCATCCTGAATTTGGGAACCCTGAGAAACCTGTTCAGGGACTTCAAATTGAGGATGGGGCGATGAGGCCATTGGGTTTCTGCACCAGAAACAGCGTAGAGTAATACCCCATCCCACGTTGAGACTGTGGCACGGGTATAATGACCCCCGCCGTCAGCAAGGCCTCTATGGCTTCCTGAACCTGCAAGGCCTTGGTTTTGTCCTGAGAAGGACTTGTGCAAAAAAACTGGCCAGGCGGCCTGTGCCGAAAAGACAGGGCGTACCCCTGGGAGACCACTTCTCGCACCCAGGCATCCGTGGTGGTATTGTGCCAGAACTGGGCGAATTGAAGAAGTCGGCCTCCCACTCTGGGGTCCCCCAGAGGGAAGCCCGTCCCATCACGCAGAAGGCTTATCTTCTGGCTTGGAAGAAGGGCGCCTAGCATTCCAGGCTTGCTTCTTTGGCTTTGAGGCGGTCTTGGGTGCGGACTGCCTCGGGAAGGACTGACCCTTTGCCTTGCCCTGAACCCGAAAGGCCGAGCTCCGGACCTTAGCAGGTGTAGTAGCTGAAGGGAGGAAGGCTGACTTGGATTTTGCCAGGGTATCTACTATTTTGTCCAGGTCCGGACCAAATAGTAATTCTCCATTAAAAGGTAAGGCCTCCAAGCCTTTCTTTGAATCCGCGTTTGCTCTCCAAGACCGCAACCACAAGGATCTACGAGCAGACACTGCTGCCGCCGAAACCCTAGAGGTCAACAGGCTAGCATCCAACGATGCTTCTCCAATGTAGGAGGCGGCATCTCTCATCTGTCCTAACAACGCCCTCTGGACGTCCGGAGCTTCATCCGTAAACGTGTCCTCCAAGGCGTTGGCCCACCCCTCAATGGCCTTGGCCACCCAGGAGATGGCCATGGACGGCCGGGCTACAGCCCCTGAGAGAGAATAAATAGACTTTAGACAAGTCTCCACCTTCCTGTCCGTAGGATCCTTCAGCGAGGATATAGACGGCAATGGCAAAGTAGCACTCCTGATGAGGCGTGTTACATGGGAATCGACAGCAGGCGGAGTTTCCCATTTCTTACAATGCGCTTCCGGGAATGGATAATTGGACGCCAAGCGTTTCTGTGGCAGGAAACGCTTACTGGGTGTCTGCCAGGCCACCGCCATGTGATCAGTCGACTGATCAGACAAGGGGAACGCTGCAGAAGTAACCTTAGCTTTTTTAAAACTAGGATACCTCGACTTGGGAGCGGGTGCCTCATCCTCAATCAGAAGAATGGCCCGCACCGCCTTAACCAGAGCCCGCACATTGATGGAAGACTTAGCCTCAGATGCCTCAGTCCAGGAGGTAGACACTGAGTCATCCTGCACCTCACCATCATCCGAGGACCCCTCAGAATCTGAAAGATGCGCAGCCTGCGCCATGACTGAGCGTTTAGACGCCCTGGAGGGCACGTCACTGCGCAACATCGACTGAAAAGCCGAAGATGCTGCCGCCAAATCTTGGACAGTGTGGGAAAGCGCATACACCCAGGGTGGAGGAGCTGCCACAGGAGCCTGAAACGGCACCACAGCCTGCTGTGCCACAGGGGTGGACTGAATATACATTGGCAACCCCGCATAGGGACCAACAGGCTGAGACCCCGGGGGAGTCTGCAATAATTGTGGGACACCCGGGGAATGGGGGATGGCAGGCTGGGGCAACGCCCTAGTAGGGGCGGCAGTCAGGACCGACAGACGGTCCGCGATGGACACCAGCACCTGGGAAAACATCGCCCATGGTGGCTCCTGCGACATGGGAGGTTTAGACATACCAGGGAGCGCCTGGCACCGTCCGCACAGGCCGTCCTGTGACAAATCCTCCCTATCCACTCCTGCAGAACAACGCCTGCAGGAGAACAATACCGGAGCCCCGGAGTGCTCAATCTCCTCCTCAGACATGACTTAGGAAGAAAACGTGCGCACTCAACAGCCCACAATATGGTACTGTGTAGCACACAACTGTATGTGACGGACCTCACAAATACGTGATTTATATAGGTGAGGTCTGTAGAAACACCCTTCCCCCGCACACCTGTAGGGCTTGTAGGAGAAGGAAAGGGATAGGTATAAGCTGACAGTAAGTAGAAATAAGCACAGACAGGCAGCACTAGCAAAAGTCACATACCATGCAGGAAGACATACTCACTGCACCTTTCCACTACAATCAACCTCCCAGATTCAGTGTCTGGGAGGGCTATAGTGCTGTGTACACTGTCCTTGTCGGGGGAGAGGTACACAGGGGGACCGGTCCGCGTGCTCCCTGAGAGTATTTGCGCTGCCACTTAAAGAAAATGGCTGCTGGAGATCTCAGAGGAGGAGTGGCCGAGTAGCTGCAGCTCAGCGACGCCAGACTCCGTGCTGAAAGGCGCGCTGAGCTGAGGGGAGGAGCCGCTAGACAGGGAAGGCTTCCTCCCCTGGCTAGCATATTTAACCCCCGGGTTGCCGGCATCCCGCTTGCCGCATAATTTACCCTGGTGGTCTAGTGGGGTATGCATCCGCTGGAGGGGGGGCCCGCCGCCACCGCTAGCGCCCCCGGTCTGTCCCCTAGACCGGGGACATGGGACTGCATTAACAAGGAACCCGCGCACCGCCGCTTATCAGCGGTGCGCGGCTTACCTTAATCTCCCCGGCGTCTTCCGGCAGCAGTCCCGGGGGAAGCCAGAGTCCGGCTAGTACAGACTCTGGCTTCCCCCGCCGCGATCCCCAGTTCAGTGCTGGCGTCGCGGCGCCAGCAGGGAGAAGGAGCGGCAGCGTGGGCGTCTGTACAGACAGCCCATCGCTGCCGCTCTGGAGAAAAAAACTATAGTAAAAAAATGTAACTAAGTTAAAATAAAAAAGCTTTAGGGGGCTGCTCCTGCAGCCCCCCCCCCCGCAGGGTGACCCGACTCCGGCCGGGCACCATCTTAAACTGAGGTGCCTGTGGCTCGGGGGCGGGGTATAGGGGAGGTTGGACCCAAGTGCATCCTGGGAGCAGCTGAAAGCTTTAACTCCGTGGTGCCCGAGGATCCAGCTATACCCCAAGGTCACCCTGTGGACCCCTATGGACCCTGAAGTAGAAAACAGGAACACGCAGTGATACCACAGTAATTAGAGCAACTGGATGGTGGCTGGTTGTGGGCAGGGGAAGCAGTATCAGGTGGCGCTACGATGGGTTATGACGACGCCTGACAGGGTAGGGAGCAGTACTGGAGGCAGAGAGGAAGTGAGGGAGAGGACTTATGATAAGGGCAGATGTATGTGGGGTGGGTAAGTAGCTTCAACTATCTTCTGGGGACGTGCTGCAGCAAATGAGAAACAGTGAGTGTAAAGATCCACTCAGATGGTGACGGATGAAAGATGGTGGAAACACTAGATGGATGGAGTCAGGCGAGGAGTTCACTGTACAGTATACATACAGTGCTGCCCCGAGAATTACGTGGTTTCCTGCACTTTAGCGCTGACTGTCTAAGATTCAGACCCATCATCGCCAATCAGCGGGCAGTTTCTATAGCAGCGGCTACTGATTGGCTGAAAGAGGTCTGACTCTTAGCCAATTAGCGCTAAGGTTCAGTGGACCACATGGGAACGGTCACTTTTGGGCGAGCACTATGTACAGGGCCTGTGTGTCCGTGGGATTGGAATTGCGGTTTGAGTTTTTGCCAAGTCCTCAGGATGTCTTCCTGGAGAAGGGGTCCGACCAGGGCCATAGAGTATGTAGTGAGTGGTTAATAAAGAGTTCACATAGTCTGTGTACGAGTCCTGACTTTTTAAAAATATTTTCTTTACAGTGGAGGTACCGGTGCCACTGGGACCTTACTGACACTTGTGGTTCTCCAAGTACCGCCATGCCTGGGCAGGCTTGCTGGGACCTGCAGTCCCACTGTAAAGAACAATATTCATTTCCATCTTCTGCACCATTACCCCAGCATCTCCAGGGGTTTGGGGGAAGAGCCCCGGGCTTTCACCCAGGGCTGTGGTTGATCCTCGAGAGGGGAATCCTACTATCAGAGTATTGCCAAGCCCTGGGCTGACCAGTTTGGGACTAGTTTATATTATGGCAGGGGGGCCACACGCTGTCTCCCTGCTGGAATTTTCAGTACCAGAACAGGCTCAGAGGGCTGCAGCTGGTTATGCTTGTGTGTGTACAGTCACACACAGAAGCCTGCACAGATCTGAGTGATCTGTGCAGTGCTCAGCAGAGTGTATTGAGAAGGGGCCAATAAGACTGAGCTCGCACATGATCTAACACGATCAGTATCTCCATTGGATCAAAATAGCCAGGCAAACACTATTAAAGCAGTGATTTTGGTTGCAAAAAACATGTGAATCCCAGCGTGTTTATTCTCAGCCAAACACGATTCTTAGGACTCGATCCAATTAGGTGCGAATTGCAAGTAGCGAGTTTGTTGCTTTAAACTCGCACACTTTGCCGCGAAGTGCACTCCCAACAATTCTCCAATCCAATTAAAAATGCCTATTCGCACTACTCGCAGCGAAGGGGTACGAATTGACTGCCAAATTGGAATTGTGAGAAATGCATGAAAATGTGGGGGAGACCACCCTGGATCCCCCAAACTTGATATTTTCGTTAGCAGGACCGTATAGACGGCTGTTTGTGGCCATTGGGAAGTTACTGTAGATTTTGAAATGGTGTCAAATGGCTGATTTGTGCTTTTTATTTAAATGCAAGAAAATGATCAAAAACAAACTTTTTTCATTTACTCTCAAACTAATTAAACGAAAAATGCAAAAAAAAAAAAGGAAAAAGGAAAAAAGGGTGATTTTGGGGTACTTTGAGGGCACCTTGAAAAATGGAAAAAATACAATAATTTTTTAGTTGAAAAATAATTGTTAATTAAATTTGGGGTGCCTAAACTAATGAAAGTGTTATTTTTGGGTAATTTGAGGGCATTTTTTTATTTTTACCTCAAAAAATTAAATTAGCTTATTTAGTCCAATAATTACATGTAAAACTTCCAAATGCCCAATGGGTCATTACGGAGGTGTCCAAGGGGTTCAGCACAGTGGACCTCATTCAGACCCGGCCGCAAGTGCTGAGCGCTCACAACCGGGTTGATGTTTATCCCCATCGCACACGCAGCGGGGATAATTCTCTCGCTCCGAAGCTCACTACAAAAGGGTCGACTGTCGATGTTGATAGACAGCTCGGCCCGTTTTGGGGGCGGGGCACGGGGATTGTTTCACAAACTGAGGCGTTCCTTAAGGAACGATTGCTGTTTTGTGGGCGGCCGCACTGACATCAGCAGTGATGTCAGTGGGGAGCTTCCTGCTCGATCAGAGCAGGAAGCTCCCTGGGGCCTGCGGCTGCCGAGACCCAACCTTAGGGTCTCATCGCAAGCCCCAATGGTCTTGACCATCCGGACCATCAACTTAGTCGGTCGCTAAGCTGTGGGTAGTAACCCACAGCTTAGCTAGCGACCAGGAGGCCGCACCAAAAAATAGAAGCGGCCGCCCTCATTCAGAGAGAGCGATCGCTTCTTGCGACCGTCTGTGAATGAGGGCCAGTGTCCTGACATTTTAACCTTAAAATAAAAATTTTCCTTTCCATCTCTCATCCTCAGGGAGGTGCGAGTGGAAAGTTGCGAATTCAGTCTGAATGATTAGTGCGAGTTGCTAATTGGATTGCACAATGAATTCGCTATGCGAATTTGAAGTGAATATCGCAACTCGCACCTAATAGGATTGATCCCTTAGTGTATTTAGCCATAGGACAGGGGAGTGACCGCAGTCTTGGGTGGGAGGAAGGAAGAAGTGAGAAAGGTTAGAGGGAGCAGTGGCAGTAGGGCTCTTGATGGCCATGTTGAGATTGAATAACTTGGGTAGAAGGTAAGAGAGGCTGCAAAGATGCCCAGGACTTGGGAAACTGGGGGTGGGGGGGGAATAAGCGACAGATGCTCTGAAATTAAGAGTAGAGACAAATTCTATGGACAACAGGAGGATCGGGAGGGTTCTAGGGTAACATGACAGTGCACCTAGAGATAGCAAGAAGCCGTATCCACCACCCAGATGGCCACAACTCCAGGGGTCAGGGCGACACCCTGACTGAAGAAATAGAGAGCACATGGAATTAGAGGACTAGGTCATGTATGGTGCAAACAGGCAGCTGAGTGGGGAACACGGGCAAGCGAGGGATGAGCTAGGGATAGATGTATCTGGCAGTACAGGGCAGGAGGACAGCTGTAATGTGTGTGCAGGGAGAGAATATGGGGGGATGACCTAGGGATAGATGTATCTGGCAGTACAGGAGGACAGCTGTAATGTGTGTGCAGGGAGAGAATATGGAGGGATGACCTAGGGATAGATGTATCTGGCAGTACAGGAGGACAGCTGTAATGTGTGTGCAGGGAGAGAATATGGAGGGATGACCTAGGGATAGATGTATCTGGCAGTACAGGAGGACAGCTGTAATGTGTGTGCAGGGAGAGAATATGGAGGGATGACCTAGGGATGGATGTATCTGGCAGTACAGGAGGACAGCTGTAATGTGTGTGCAGGGAGAGAATATGGAGGGATGACCTAGGGATAGATGTATCTGGCAGTACAGGAGGACAGCTGTAATGTGTGTGCAGGGAGAGAATATGGAGGGATGACCTAGGGATAGATGTATCTGGCAGTACAGGAGGACAGCTGTAATGTGTGTGCAGGGAGAGAATATGGAGGGATGACCTAGGGATAGATGTATCTGGCAGTACAGGAGGACAGCTGTAATGTGTGTGCAGGGAGAGAATATGGAGGGATGACCTAGGGATAGATGTATCTGGCAGTACAGGAGGACAGCTGTAATGTGTGTGCAGGGAGAGAATATGGGGGGATGACCTAGGGATAGATGTATCTGGCAGTACAGGAGGACAGCTGTAATGTGTGTGCAGGGAGAGAATATGGAGGGATGACCTAGGGATAGATGTATCTGGCAGTACAGGAGGACAGATGTAATGTGTGTGCAGGGAGAGAATATGGGGGGATGACCTAGGGATAGATGTATCTGGCAGTACAGGAGGACAGCTGTAATGTGTGTGCAGGGAGAGAATATGGGGGGATGACCTAGGGATAGATGTATCTGGCAGTACAGGAGGACAGATGTAATGTGTGTGCAGGGAGAGAATATGGGGGGATGACCTAGGGATAGATGTATCTGGCAGTACAGGAGGACAGATGTAATGTGTGTGCAGGGAGAGAATATGGGGGGATGACCTAGGGATAGATGTATCTGGCAGTACAGGAGGACAGCTGTAATGTGTGTGCAGGGAGAGAATATGGGGGGATGACCTAGGGATAGATGTATCTGGCAGTACAGGAGGACAGATGTAATGTGTGTGCAGGGAGAGAATATGGGGGGATGACCTAGGGATAGATGTATCTGGCAGTACAGGAGGACAGCTGTAATGTGTGTGCAGGGAGAGAATATGGAGGGATGACCTAGGGATAGATGTATCTGGCAGTACAGGAGGACAGCTGTAATGTGTGTGCAGGGAGAGAATATGGAGGGATGACCTAGGGATAGATGTATCTGGCAGTTCAGGAGGACAGCTGTAATGTGTGTGCAGGGAGAGAATATGGAGGGATGACCTAGGGATAACAAGAGATATGGTAAGAACTTACCTTTGTTATCTCTGTTTCTACGAAGTCCATAGGGTCCACAGGGTTGACCTTGGGGTATAGGTTGGAAACCAAATCCGGGCACCACGCAGTTAAAGCTTTTAGCTCCCAGGATGCACTTGGGTCCACTCTCCCTATAACCCCACCCCCAGCCAGAGGCACCTCAGTTTGTAAGTAGCCAAAGGCCGGAGGAGGAGAAAAAAAAGAGAGAAAACTGGAACACTCGATAACCATACTCACAGAAATGGGAGACGGAAAACCGGTGACCAGTCACACAGCCCATTTGAAGCCAGGTGCGTCAGGGCGGGCGCCCTGTGGACCCTATGGACTTCGTAGAAACAGAGATAACAAAGGTAAGTTCTTACCATATCTCTTGTTTTCTACTTCAGGGTCCATAGGGGGTCCACAGGGTTGACCTTGGGGAGGTCCCAAAGCAGTTCAACCAAGGGAGGGGACGCTCCTGTGCTGAGAGGAGAATCCGCCGCCAAAAAGGAAGCATCCTGAGAGGCAAAGGAAAACAATGCCTAGAACCTTAAAAAGGTGTAGACAGAAGACCAGGTGGCCACCTAGCAAGGCAAACCAGCCAAGGCGCCACCGCGAGCCACCCACGAGGGTTACATGGCCCGAGAAAAAAAACAAGCAGCAACAACAGAAAGGCCTACCCATGGGTAGGCCCCTGAAGAAGACATACGAAGCCGTCCAGCCAACATATGGCCATAGGCCGGCCATCCTTTCCTGTTAAAACCAGAAATCTCAGACCACCAATAAGGAGTCTGATTTCCGTCAGGAACTTGAATGGATCACATAAATCCACAGAGGCCGGACCACAGTCAATGAGGCCACACCAGCCGAGAGGACTGGGGACTGAATGGCCGCACCATAAGTTCCAGAATAATATGGAACCTGAAAATCACTAAGAAGAAACACAGGGTGAGAGCAACTCACACCCTAACAAGATGCCCTCCAGAAGAGGGAGCCACATGAGAACGCTCCCAATTCCGACACTCACCTGGTTGATATAAACTCCCTGATAGAAAGAGAGAAAGCCAAAGCAATAGACCATGTAATGGCTATTACAACCAGCGGTTCCATTAACTTTCCCCGGAGTTAACGAAGAACCACTCCTAACTCCCAAGGAGACCCTAGGGAGGACAAATGGAGGCATAATCCAGAAAACACTCCAAAGGATGAACTGGATATCAGAGCGGAGCAATTCGATAACCTAATCATACTGACAGTGTAGAGATCTGCACTGTCAGGAAGGCCAGGCCGAGGGAGAAACCCAAGCCAGCCGGAAGGAATGCCAGAATATCTGGAAATCCTGGACACCAGAGGATCGTATTGATAGGTATAATACCATAAGAATTATGGCTGCCACAGATTGTGGTAGGTCCCAGCAAAAGCTGATCCATGTGCTCCAATCATTCCAACGATGACAAAGCCATGGAAGCCGTAAGACCACTATAGGGACGTAGTCAAAGACAAACGACCCAGGTCCAAGGCAAACCCCAGGACCCTGAGACAACAGGTCTGGGTAGCGAAGCATCAGGAATGGAGTATCGATGGAGAGACTCCGAAAAACCAAGTACCCCTGACATCTGGGGCAATCAGGAGCCACCAGCAGGAAAGCATCTCTGTCTCTATTGAAACACTTCCCTCGAGGAAGAATGGAGACTGGAGAACACAGGTACGCAAATTGGAAGAACCCCTTCACCGACAAAGAGTCACTGAAGGTTGCTTCAGAATCCCCAGAGTTGGACTGTAACACCATAGTGTGATAGAGTCAGAAGGCCATGAGTGTCACCTCAGGAGGGCCCCCCCCCCCCTGCTCACCAGGAGATGAAACCTCTCTTGGGGAAGAGACTAGCCCCCGGGATGCACGTCGTAACGGCTGAGGACTCCCGCTTCCCAATGGAGAGCACCCGAAATGAACACTGTCGAGATGGTCGGGAGGAGACCCTCAGACAATGCCCGAATGTATGACATACCTGACATTGCCACCCAACGAACAGTATTGCTAAAAAGGAAGCCACTGTTCTGACCCTGTCGGACTGAACTTTTTCAGGTTCACCTGGAAACAAGGACTATGCCAGAGTGAAGCCCAAGACAGGCTAAAGTTCCAACAAGTTAATTGACAGGGTGGAATCGACAGACATCCAATTGCACTGAAATGGATGCGAACCAGACACTGTCCTTAGCAAAGAATACCCTGGACGAGATGGCCATAGTCACCCGAAAAGGGACCGACTTGCCTCCGGGGAGAGCATCATCGTTTGAACAGTGATCCGACAGAAAAAACTCGTTCCATCTGGAGATAAGCCAATTATGGAAAGGCCTGGAATGGAACTGTGCCCATTCCACCCTTCCAAAGGCAGACACTGAATAGTGGACCATGCATCCCAGAGTGTAAAGACATATGGCGACTGCGCAGACATCCATGTACTCCTAATGGAAGAGTGGAGATGCCGTCTTAAGCCAGAAGAATTCTCAGATTTTGAGAATCCAGCAGGGCTCCTAGGTGAAGAATACCCAGAGAGGGATGCAGGGAGGACTTTTTTCCCCTTGATTAAACGTCTGCACCCTGAAGAACCCACAGTCAACCAGACCCGGCTGTAAAGTATCCCGGTGATCCTGCTAAGAGCAGGAGGCCATCCAGGTACAGGAGCATTGGGATATACTGAACAGAAGAACTGTCAGAAAATCCACAACGCTGGTAAACCCCTGTGGGGCTGAGATCAGTCCCAACAGACAGAGCCCGAAAAATCGTAAGTGCTGTGATACAGCAAACCTCAGTCCATGCTGAGGTAAGGTCTCTGTAAGTACCCGTAGGCACGCGTCCTGTATATCCAGTGATACCATAAAGTCCCCGGGTTCCAAACATAGTATGATGGAGCATAGGGATTGCTTCCTGAACCCAGGTAGCTTTAGGAACTGGTTCGGGGAATTGAGACAGAGAATAGGCCAAAGAGGACCATTCAGCCACCGCACCAGAAAGAAAGCAGAACAACCAGTCCCTCGCTGAGAAAGTGGGGATGGCCCAATTAGCTCCGCTTACCGCAACAACTGTATAGCCTTCTGGATTTGTAAGGCCCTGTTCCGAATAAGGGCCTGCGTACCATCACATGGAAATAGGCCGCCTGAGCAAAGAGAGGGCGTACCCTCCTACCCACGTAGCCGCGGCAACTAGACACTAGTACCGGGCAAACTGAGAAATCGCCATCTCCCAGTGGTAGGCCTGTCTCGTCAGGCTGACGATATATCCGTTGGTTCAGAAGCAGGATCGGCTGGCAGTCCAGGCCTGCTCGGAACTGGATATGTCGGCCCTTGTAAAGGCCGACAGTCTATGAAGAAACAGACCTTTAGGCTGACCCAGAGGACAAAAAGACTTAATAGTCTGAGGCCCCGTAGTGAGCATAGCTGACGGCGGGAAATTTGTACTGCCACTGTCAAGGTCAGATATACCCTATAGATGGTATCTGCACCTCTGCATTCCCAGAGCGCAGCCATAGGGTATTACGGAGGATACCGTCGCAGCCGGAACTCTGAAAGTTTGGAGCTGGTATCCAATATAGGCATTTCCACCTATGACAACTGCATATATTACGTGAGCGACCAAATACACTTGAACCCCAGACGTGTTGGAGGGGAAAAACATTACAAATGCATCAGCTCAGTATGCAATAGTATTAACCAACCATGCTATAGCCATGGTAGGATGGGTAACAACCCCTGAAAGCGAGTATACTGATTTCAGGCAGAGTTACCACCTACGGATCAGAAGTATCCGACCACGCAGGAATGGGATGCGTAATAACGTCTGTAATCCGACGAGTAACACGCCCATCCACCCCAGGAGGGGCTCATGATGACCCTCAGGGAATTTGGGACAGGAGACCAAACACTGTTGTAATACCTCATATCTGGCAACAGCCAGAGTCCCGCCCTGCGATCCACCCGCTAGTCAGCAACAGGGACCCAGAAGGCACGCAATACTGAGGGTGTATGATACAGGTGCAGGTCAACATTCACTCTAACCAGAATGGACCTGCTACCAGCCCTAAAACAGGGATAAAAATACTTGAGATAGGCTTCCCCCCGTGTAAGAGGGAAAGAGCCCAAAACAGTATCCAGTTCACGGTAGAGCCAAGTGGGAAGTAAGCACAGGGCGTCCACCACGCCAATTTGCGTTTCATAGAAAAACGACTTCCACCCAGGGTGGCTGTTGTGGTAATCCCTGCAAGGGGCATGACAGACTATTGTGGCACCAGGGGGAATTGATATACTCGAAAAAAACCCTGTAGGGAGCGGTAGTCTGTGTCACAGGGGAAGAGTGCAAGAAACTGCGAGATACCCTGAGATGAAAAAGGGCAGTATGGTGAAGTAACCCCAAGTGAGGTACAACAAAGGGGCCCGCCCGGCGATCCGCAATTAAGAGGATCCCGAGAAAAGAAACCGCCCAAGGGGGTCGTGAAAGGGGCCGGCACCCACATACAGAACCCTTTAAGAGTTAAATCCTCCGCACTAACACCTGCAGCACATGGCTTGCAGGATAGTAAAAATGGGTGCAGTATAACGCTCTATCTCCTGGTCAGACATATCTGACCAAGCCTTGTGATCAAGCAGCGCTATACTGGTCCTGACTGAAACTAAAAATTAGCTGCAGGGACCCATTTTCAGCGTATGCAACACACAGTTCCACTCAAAATATGGCAACGTGCAGCACGCAACAGTATGTGACAAACCTCACAAATATTAACAAGTATATAAATGTGAGGTCTCAGAACCACCCCAAGTACAGCTGTATTAGGGCAGATAAGGAAAGGGATAGATATACACTGACAGGTGAGAGAATAAAGTACAGTCAGCACTAGCATAAGTCACATACCATGCAGATATACACATATATACATATATATGTCATATAATATACTGCACTATTACACTGCATTCAACTGCCCAGATTCAGTGTCTGGGAAGGCTACAGCGCTGTGTACACTGACCTGATGGTGAGGTACGCAGAGGGACTGGACTCACTGCCATCTCCAGAGATTTCTGCTGCACCACAGAGAAAATGGCCGCTGGAGACCTCAGAAGAAGCGTGGCCCGCGGAGGAAGCAGCTCAGCGACGCCAGACTATGGATACTGAAAGGCGCGCTGAGCTGAGGGGAGGAGCCGCTGTAACAGGGAAGGCTGTCTCCCCTGGACGGCTATTAACCCCCGGGACGCCGGCTCCCTGCACCGAACACTCAGTCCCTGGTGGTCTAGTGGACACACGGGGTATGGGGGGCCCGCCGCCACTGCCGGCGCCTCCGGTCTGTCCCCAGAGACCGGAGGCACAGGACTGCATTTCAAATGCGCGGATCACCGCAAGCGGTGACCCGCGCCTTACCTGCTCCCCGTGGATCCGGCAGCAGTCCTGGGCGCCCGCAGAGTCCGGCTAGTACAGACTCTGGGGTCCCGCTGAGATCCCCAGATCTGTACTGGCGTCTCAGCGCCAGCGGGGTGACGGAGCGGCAGCTTAGACGTCCTATGGACAGTCTGACGCTGCCGCTCTGAAGAATCCAAAGGAAAAATAAAAAACTCTGTCCTTCAGAAAAAATAAAGCTTAGGGGCTGCTAATCAGCCCCCACTGCACTAAACGGTGACCCGATTCCGGCCGGGCACCAACTTAAACTGAGGTGCCTCTGGCTGGGGGTGGGGTTATAGGGAGAGTGGACCCAAGTGCATCCTGGGAGCTAAAAGCTTTAACTGCGTGGTGCCCGGATTTGGTTCCCAACCTATACCCCAAGGTCAACCCTGTGGACCCCCTATGGACCCTGAAGTAGAAAGATGTATCTGGCAGTACAGGAGGACAGCTGTAATGTGTGTGCAGGGAGATAATATGGAGGGATGACCTAGGGATAGATGTATCTGGCAGTACAGGAGGACAGCTGTAATGTGTGTGCAGGGAGAGAATATGGAGGGATGACCTAGGGATAGATGTATCTGGCAGTACAGGAGGACAGCTGTAATGTGTGTGCAGGGAGAGAATATGGAGGGATGACCTAGGGATAGATGTATCTGGCAGTACAGGAGGACAGCTGTAATGTGTGTGCAGGGAGAGAATATGGAGGGATGACCTAGGGATAGATGTATCTGGCAGTACAGGAGGACAGCTGTACTGTGTGTGCAGGGAGAGAATATGGAGGGATGACCTAGGGATAGATGTATCTGGCAGTACAGGAGGACAGCTGTACTGTGTGTGCAGGGAGAGAATATGGGGGGATGACCTAGGGATAGATGTATCTGGCAGTACAGGAGGACAGCTGTACTGTGTGTGCAGGGAGAGAATATGGGGGGATGACCTAGGGATAGATGTATCTGGCAGTACAGGAGGACAGCTGTAATGTGTGTGCAGGGAGAGAATATGGAGGGATGACCTAGGGATAGATGTATCTGGCAGTACAGGAGGACAGCTGTACTGTGTGTGCAGGGAGAGAATATGGGGGGATGACCTAGGGATAGATGTATCTGGCAGTACAGGAGGACAGCTGTACTGTGTGTGCAGGGAGAGAATATGGGGGGATGACCTAGGGATAGATGTATCTGGCAGTACAGGAGGACAGCTGTAATGTGTGTGCAGGGAGAGAATATGGGGGGATGACCTAGGGATAGATGTATCTGGCAGTACAGGAGGACAGCTGTAATGTGTGTGCAGGGAGAGAATATGGAGGGATGACCTAGGGATAGATGTATCTGGCAGTACAGGAGGACAGCTGTAATGTGTGTGCAGGGAGAGAATATGGAGGGATGACCTAGGGATAGATGTATCTGGCAGTACAGGAGGACAGCTGTACTGTGTGTGCAGGGAGAGAATATGGGGGGATGACCTAGGGATAGATGTATCTGGCAGTACAGGAGGACAGCTGTACTGTGTGTGCAGGGAGAGAATATGGGGGGGATGACCTAGGGATAGATGTATCTGGCAGTACAGGAGGACAGCTGTACTGTGTGTGCAGGGAGAGAATATGGGGGGGATGACCTAGGGATAGATGTATCTGGCAGTACAGGAGGACAGCTGTAATGTGTGTGCAGGGAGAGAATATGGAGGGATGACCTAGGGATAGATGTATCTGGCAGTACAGGAGGACAGCTGTAATGTGTGTGCAGGGAGAGAATATGGAGGGATGACCTAGGGATAGATGTATCTGGCAGTACAGGAGGACAGCTGTAATGTGTGTGCAGGGAGAGAATATGGAGGGATGACCTAGGGATAGATGTATCTGGCAGTACAGGAGGACAGCTGTAATGTGTGTGCAGGGAGAGAATATGGAGGGATGACCTAGGGATAGATGTATCTGGCAGTACAGGAGGACAGCTGTAATGTGTGTGCAGGGAGAGAATATGGGGGGATGACCTAGGGATAGATGTATCTGGCAGTACAGGAGGACAGCTGTAATGTGTGTGCAGGGAGAGAATATGGGGGGATGACCTAGGGATAGATGTATCTGGCAGTACAGGAGGACAGCTGTAATGTGTGTGCAGGGAGAGAATATGGGGGGATGACCTAGGGATAGATGTATCTGGCAGTACAGGAGGACAGCTGTAATGTGTGTGCAGGGAGAGAATATGGGGGGATGACCTAGGGATAGATGTATCTGGCAGTACAGGAGGACAGATGTAATGTGTGTGCGGGGAGAGAATATGGAGGGATGACCTAGGGATAGATGTATCTGGCAGTACAGGAGGACAGCTGTAATGTGTGTGCAGGGAGAGAATATGGAGGGATGACCTAGGGATAGATGTATCTGGCAGTACAGGAGGACAGCTGTAATGTGTGTGCAGGGAGAGAATATGGGGGGATGACCTAGGGATAGATGTATCTGGCAGTACAGGAGGACAGCTGTAATGTGTGTGCGGGGAGAGAATATGGAGGGATGACCTAGGGATAGATGTATCTGGCAGTACAGGAGGACAGCTGTAATGTGTGTGCAGGGAGAGAATATGGAGGGATGACCTAGGGATAGATGTATCTGGCAGTACAGGAGGACAGCTGTAATGTGTGTGCAGGGAGAGAATATGGGGGGATGACCTAGGGATAGATGTATCTGGCAGTACAGGAGGACAGCTGTAATGTGTGTGCAGGGAGAGAATATGGAGGGATGACCTAGGGATAGATGTATCTGGCAGTACAGGAGGACAGCTGTACTGTGTGTGCAGGGAGAGAATATGGGGGGATGACCTAGGGATAGATGTATCTGGCAGTACAGGAGGACAGATGTAATGTGTGTGCAGGGAGAGAATATGGAGGGATGACCTAGGGATAGATGTATCTGGCAGTACAGGGCAGGAGGACAGTTGTAAATTGGGTACCATCAGTAGTTGTATAACAAGGTGGCATGGTAAATGCAAAGTGTTACTTAACTCTAATATCAGCCAATATGATGATTTTATTTTTCTTTGAGACAAGCCATGTTTTCATAATATCCCTAAATCATCTAACTAACTACATTAATTTACTGATGGTCATGCAGTGATCCCGCTGAATGCTGGTCTGCGGCAGAGAGAGTCTGCAGAGGTCATGACGTCATAGTAAATACAACCATTCAGGTGTTTTAAAATAATGACATTTATTTGAATGCAAAAACATACAATCATTAATAAAGAGTTCTCCTATTGGTAAACCTTGCCCAGGAAAGATGGTGCAGTGTAAGGCATGGCGGGCTGGGTCAGGCTCTGACGCAGATCAGGACACCGCGGGTTCCTCCCGGCCCTACGTGACACACTCCAGTGACTGAAGGAAATCTCATTTGTGCTCAACATTTAGAGGGGATTCAAATGCCCATTATAGCCAAACTTAACATTTTATAGATGCACTTATAAGTTAGCACTAATTTACTATAAAATGACTTTACAAACACCACCTGAAATCTTCCATAAAGTGCCACTATGAAATAGTATTACGTGTACCCCAGTAATAGGGGGGGGCACAAAAACCTTGATATGGGGGATCTTTACGATGCGAGGGGGGGGGAATAGAGACGGAGAGCCAATATCACAAGCACACCAGTAACACATTACACAGCCGGAACGCCTGCCTGTTCCTTTGGTCTGTAAAACGAATAGTCCACACCGCACAACCAAATCATTTCATCTGTATAGGACGCACCTCACAGGCGGCAAAGTCACCAGATCCGGGTGTGCCCTCCCTGTTTATCAAGTGTATTGATTGTAGCAAAACCTCACCCGTGCCTGTGGAAGCCGACTCCTGAATGCCTGATTAGACACTGCTGCCTTTGGATGTCGAGGACTTGCACACGGCTGCTCCCAGTAGCTTGTGGAGTGGAGTCTGTATTATAAGGTAGAGTTTTGCCCGTCTGGATCCGTGTCATTGTTGCCTGGCGTAGGATGATTGGGTAAGATGTCCAGCTCATCCACTTGAGGTGCAGGGTGCATGACCACCAGCTGGTCCTGCGGGATGTCAGCAGCGGCAGCGGCCAAGTTTGTGATGGATTTACTTTTAACACACTGAAAGTCCACGTGCCTGCTCTTACCCTCTTCCTTCTCCCAGGACATCCGGATAAAGGGTCGCTGCACGTAATTGTAGATGACCTCGGGACGGCCGCCAGGCCTCTTTTTCACCTTCTCCTTGTATGTTGGGTAACCTGGAGGTGAGAAGTAATGGTGAGATATCGCTCTCACAAGAACACACTGCCACAATCAGTACAACCCAATGCCTAAAGGCACAACCAACAACCAGTATTTGGTAATGGGTTCAATTCCCACTATGGCCCTAACTGTGTGCAGTTTGTATATTCTCCCTGTGCTTGCGTGGGTTTCCTCCGGGTACTTAGATTTCCTCCCACACTCCAAAAATATACTGGTAGGTTAAATGGAATCCAACAATAAATTAACCCTAGTGTGTGTCCACACTAGCTAGTGCCAGGGGGCCAGTCATGGCGTTATCGTGTCCGGTACCAGGATTGTGCCCAGCACTCAACCCCCAGAAATTCACCTGTGACTTATGCCCGGGTCGAGTCACAATAGGGTGGATGCACCACAACTAGCCCCCTGGCATTAGTTAGCATAGATCTCTGCTTGCACCCTCCAGAAATCCACTGGTCGAGGGTTTACAGCCTCAGCAATTCAACAGCTCTGGGAACTTAACCTGGGAGCTACGTCCCCACTAGATTAAATTATCCCTAAAGATAGCAAGCTCCACGGGCCAATTAGTCTCTGTAAATCGCAGCAGAATTTGTATACGCTATATAAATATACAGGTACATTGGTCTTGGCACCGTCGTTCAGGTGTGTACCCAGCTTAAGCCATGAGTATACAGATGTACAGGATGTGCTAACGATCCTTTTCTCCTTGCTGGCAACATTTCATCCATACTATGACTAAAGGCCCCCATACATCAGCAATTGATTGAAGCAATCGTGCAATTTGCAATTGATTGAAAAAGGGAAAGATTTTTATACACAATCGATTACAAATTGAACGATTGCTGCAATCAATCTCTGATGCCTTTAGTTGGAGGTGACAGAGATATGATCCTCTGTCAACTTGAACTAAAATGGATTAACAAGTAAAATTCACTTCTACCTTACAGTCTCAATGAATACTTTCTAAGAGTCTGTTCCTTGTAATGTTGTCATCCAGCCTTGTGACTTATTTTTATTTCAGTTTGTTCTGTGATAACTTAAGATGACCCAATATGATGTATTTTTCCATGTTGTATTTCTACACTGATGATCGTGTCGTCTGCCGTCTTGCTGGCAGCTCAGTCGAAGCGTCATTATTCTGTGGTCACTTATACCACTTTCACACAAAAAACATAAACAACCCGGCTTTTACTCCGCATTTGACGCATGGGTTTTTGTCGGGCCCAGCCTGTACCCACCTCCACTTAGAAAGGCAAATTGCCAGGTCAAGCATTTGGACCTGGTAATTTGCGGATCAACCTGGGTATTTCTTCTGTGTGAAAGGGTCAACCTGGGTCGCAATTCCCGGGACTTCAGTCCAGGTAAAAAAAGAGGAGCCACACTAACTGCCAGAGATGATTGGCAGCACTTGGGGTGGCAGTTGGTGAATGAATATGATCTGTGCTGCAGCCAGGATGAGACAGTCAGGACATTGCACAGGGGGAGGAAACATTTTAGCCCTTTTCACCCCCTTAGGAGTCGAAATTAGAAAAATCCCTTCTTAGTGGGCACTTACGTCATGGAAGGAATATACTCCCCGATATTCATGTTTCTAGGTCCAGGGGTTTGGGCCGGGCATTCAGCAGTCATTCAGGACATTTGATTATTTTATAGCTGACGTATGTAGAGGGAGGAGAATGTGTTACTACAGGGGTGAGCGGGGGTAATGTGTTGCAACAGATGTGAGGGAGGGGTTATATTTCTACACAGGTGAGAGAGGGAAATGTCAAATGTGTTACAACACGGGCGAGGGAGGCAAATGTGTTAGTACACAGGTGAGGGAGGGTAATGTCTTACTATAGCAGCGATGCATTACTATAGAGGTGAAGGATTAATGTGTTATTGGAGAGGTGAGATTGAAAGGGAAACAAATATCTAAGGTCCACCTGGGTGACACCAGGTACGTCAGCTAGTACAGGGTGCTTCACTCGCTATTGGCCCCAAAATTTTTCTTATAACTTTTAAAGTGCTTGATGTAAAATTACTGAAATGTGACACAGACATACAGTGCCTTGCAAAAGTATTCACCCCCTTTGCATTTTTCATGTTTTGTTGCCTTACAACCTGGAATTACAATGGATTGTGTGAAGGTGTGCATCATGTCATTCACACAACATGCCTACAACTGTGACGTTGTGTTTTTTCTAATATTGTGAATCAAACAACATTTAGGACAACATAACAGAAAACTTCAGCGTGCATAACTATTCACCCCCCTAAGGTCAGTACTGTGTCGTGCCACCTTTTGCGGCAATTACAGCTGCCAGTCGCTTTGGATAAGTCTCTATGAGCTTGCTACATCTTGCCCCTGGGATTTTTGCCCATTCCTCAAGGCAAAACTGCTCCAGCTCCTTCATGTTGGATGGTTTCCGCTTGTGAACAGCAATCTTCAAGTCTGACCACAGATTCTCCATTGTATTGAGATCTGGGCTGTGACTCGGCCATTCCAACACATTTACATGTTTCCCCTTAAACCATCGAGTGTTGCTTTAGCAGTATGCATCGGGTCATTGTCCTGCTGGAAGGTGAATCTCCGTCCCAGTCTCATATCACAGGCAGACTGACACAGGTTTTGCTGAAGAATATCCCTGTATTTAGCACCATCCATCTTTCCCTCGACTCGAATCAGTTTCCCAGTCCCTGCTGCTGACAAACATCCCCCCAGCATGATGCTGCCACCGCCATGTGTCACTGTGGGGATGGTGTTCTCGTGGTGATGGGATGTCGGGTTTGCGCCAGACATAGCGTTTTCCTTGATGGCCGCAAAGAACAGTTTTAGTCTCATCTGACCAGAGCACCTTCCTCCGTACATTTGGGGAGTCGCCCACATGCCTTTTGGCAAACTCAAATCGTATCTTCTTATTTTTATCACTAAGTAATGGCTTTTTTCTGGCCACTCTCCCATAAAGCCCAGCTCTATGGAGTGTACGGCTTATTGTGGTCACATGCACAGATACACCAGTCTCTGCTGTGGAACGCTGCAGCTCCTTCAGGGTTACCTTTGGTCTCTGTGCGGCTTCTCTGATTAATGCCCTAATTGCCCCGTCTGGGAGTTTTGGTGGACGGCCTTCTCTTGGCAGGTTTGTTGTGGTACGATGTTCTTTCCATTTGATGATGATGGATTTGATGGTGCTCCGGGGGATCATCAAAGATTTGGATATATATATTTTTTTTTTTAATAACCCAGAATTGTACTTCTCAACAACTTTGTCCCTGACGTGTTTGGAGAGCTCCTTGGTCCTCATGGTGTGATGCCTCTTGCTTAGTGGTGTTGCAGCCTCTGGGGCCTTTCAGAAAAGGTGCGTTTATACTGACAGATCATGTGACACTTAGATGTCACACAGGTGAAAGGGGGTGATTACATATGCACATGCCAATTTTCTGAATTTAATTTATAAAGATTCTTTTTTTTATACGTAATTTTCTCATTTCACTTCACCAAATTAGACTATTTTGGGCAGATCCATCACATAAAATTCAGATAAAAAAAATAATAAAAAGTTACAGGTCGTAATGTAGCAAAAAAGGTAAGAAGCCAAGGGGGTGAATACTTTTGCAAGGCGATGTGACCAGTAAGGATGGCGGTTTGTGTGGTTCCCCTATTTGAACTTTGGAGTGCGCTGCAGCCTCACCTGACTGGAATGTCAATTACCTTAAAAGTTATAAGAAAAACTTTGGGGCCAACAGCGAGTGAAAGCTCCTGTATCATACCTAACCCACTCCCCCATGCTCCGTCCTCACCGTCTACCTCATCTCTGTCACCCCCGTCTGTCTGCCCCTCCCTTTTGTAAGCGCTCACGAGCAGGGCCCTCTTCCCTCATGGGCTTCTCCTTCCCTTACTTATACTATCACTTACTCCTAAGTCCCTACAACAGCACCTAACACTTGGTAGCTGACACCCTGCTGCTTATTTAAGTGTTATGATCGCTATTGCAGCAATGTGTATATACCATGCCCTTGTCCGTCATTGTTTAGTACTGTTAATAACAGTCTTTCTTGTGTGTTTAATTGTTTATATACTTTGTAAGGTGCTGCAATAAATGAGGGAATATAAATATATAAATATATATATATATATATATATATATATATAATTAATCTCAATCCACACTCCTTTGCCATCTCTCTCCTCTGGAACTCACGCCCCCAGTCTATACGACTCACTAACAGTTAGGGAAGCCAATCCTGGGATTCCCGATCCAGAACGAACGTTTTTGAGTCCCAAAAATACCCAGAATTATAATCATTAAATGCCAGGTATTACAGGACTGAAAGCACACTGGGATAGGGGCAGTAGTATAATACTTCCCTTCCGCTCCTCTCCGGCTCTCCCAGTAGAATAGATGTCCCATGATGCAGTTCTCAGTTACTGATAAGCTGGGAGTGCACAGCACGGTGACATCACTCTGCGGCATGCTTCTAGCCAATCAGTGACTGAGGGCAGATCCAGTCTTACCCCCTAGACCAGCTGTGGTCAAACCAGTCCTCAAGAACACCTAACAGTTCATGTTTTCCAGATCACCTGTACAATGTGTCAGGAATGAATGCACCACATTTTTTTTAAAGTGTCAGTTAGTGATGACTACACCTGTGCACCAGCTAGATGGCCTGGGAAACGTGACGTGTTAAAGGTCCCCGATGACCAGGTTGGCCACCCCTGTCCTAAACTGTCACGAGCAAGAACCCCCACCTGCGCTATCCCTGTCTCCAGTGTGCTCCCTCCACAGTCAGTGGATCTGATCCTTTCAGCCCGCGGTACCCAGGTGCGGTCACCAAGCCATACGGTTATTAACAGGGTCTCCAAAAAACCAATGATTATAACAATAAAAAATTATAATAGTCAATACCGGAAAAAAAAAAAAAAACCCAGCAAAGTAGAAGCCAGAGTTGTATTGATCACTAGGAGGGGAGGTGAAGGGAAGGGCATGAACAAGCAGCGGTACACTCACCTTCTATGCCCAGACGGATCTTTTTAAGGCCTCTCTCCTTCAGAACTGACTTTGCAACATCTCGGTTTTCAATGTATTTAAAAAATCTGTATAACTTGGTGCTGTAAATAACTGAACAGACAGACACACTATCAAACATGTACACAGTATATAGTTATATACACATATAGGGGCACAGTATATAGTTATATACACATATAGGGCCACAGTATATAGTTATATACACATATAGGGGCACAGCGTAATCTAGTTATATACACATATAGGGGCACAGCGTATTCTAGTTATATACACATATAGGGGCACAGCGTATTCTAGTTATATACACATATAGGGGCACAGCGTAATCTAGTTATATACACATATAGGGGCACAGCGTATTCTAGTTATATACACATATAGGGGCACAGCGTAATCTAGTTATATACACATATAGGGGCACAGCGTATTCTAGTTATATACACATATAGGGGCACAGCGTATTCTAGTTATATACACATATAGGGGCACAGCGTATTCTAGTTATATACACATATAGGGGCACAGCGTAATCTAGTTATATACACATATAGGGGCACAGCGTAATCTAGTTATATACACATATAGGGGCACAGCGTATTCTAGTTATATACACATATAGGGGCACAGCGTAATCTAGTTATATACACATATAGGGGCACAGCGTATTCTAGTTATATACACATATAGGGGCACAGCGTAATCTAGTTATATACACATATAGGGGCACAGCGTAATCTAGTTATATACACATATAGGGGCACAGCGTAATCTAGTTATATACACATATAGGGGCACAGCGTAATCTAGTTATATACACATATAGGGGCACAGCGTATTCTAGTTATATACACATATAGGGGCACAGCGTATTCTAGTTACATACACATATAGGGGCACAGCGTATTCTAGTTACATACACATATAGGGGCACAGCGTATTCTAGTTACATACACATATAGGGGCACAGCGTAATCTAGTTATATACACATATAGGGGCACAGCGTATTCTAGTTATATACACATATAGGGGCACAGCGTATTCTAGTTATATACACATATAGGGGCACAGCGTATTCTAGTTATATACACATATAGGGGCACAGCGTATTCTAGTTATATACACATATAGGGGCACAGCGTATTCTAGTTATATACACATATAGGGGCACAGCGTATTCTAGTTATATACACATATAGGGGCACAGCGTAATCTAGTTATATACACATATAGGGGCACAGCGTAATCTAGTTATATACACATATAGGGGCACAGCGTATTCTAGTTATATACACATATAGGGGCACAGCGTATTCTAGTTATATACACATATAGGGGCACAGCGTATTCTAGTTATATACACATATAGGGGCACAGCGTATTCTAGTTATATACACATATAGGGGCACAGCGTAATCTAGTTATATACACATATAGGGGCACAGCGTAATCTAGTTATATACACATATAGGGGCACAGCGTAATCTAGTTATATACACATATAGGGGCACAGCGTATTCTAGTTATATACACATATAGGGGCACAGCGTATTCTAGTTATATACACATATAGGGGCACAGCGTATTCTAGTTATATACACATATAGGGGCACAGCGTAATCTAGTTATATACACATATAGGGGCACAGCGTAATCTAGTTATATACACATATAGGGGCACAGCGTATTCTAGTTATATACACATATAGGGGCACAGCGTATTCTAGTTATATACACATATAGGGGCACAGCGTATTCTAGTTATATACACATAACAAGAGATATGGTAAGAACTTACCTTTGTTATCTCTGTTTCTACGAAGTCCATAGGGTCCACAGGGTTGACCTTGGGGTATAGCTGGATCTGGATCCACGGGCACCACGCAGTTAAAGCTTTGCTGCTCCCAGGATGCACTTGGGTCCGTCCTCCTCTATACCCCGCCCCGGAGGAGGAGACTAAACAGAGAGAAGGAAGACTGGAACACACAAGAAACCATACTCACAGAAATGGGAGACGGAAAACCGGTGACCAGTCACACAGCCCATATGAAGCCAGGTGCGTCAGGGCGGCCGCCCTGTGGACCCTATGGACTTCGTAGAAACAGAGATAACAAAGGTAAGTTCTTACCATATCTCTTGTTTTCTACTTCAGGGTCCATAGGGGGTCCACAGGGTTGACCTTGGGGATGTCCCAAAGCAGTTCAACTAAGGGCGGGGACGCTCCTGTGCTGAAAGGAGTACCCGGCGCCCAAAGGATGCATCCTGAGAGGCGAAGGTGTCAAACGCATAAAACCTCAAAAACGTCTGAATTGAAGACCAAGTAGCCGCCTTACACAGCTGAACAGCGGAGGCGCCACGTCTAGCAGCCCAAGAGGGACCCACAGAACGAGTGGAATGAGCCTTAACAGAGGCTGGCACAGGTAAACCCTCCTGCGCATAAGCCTCACAAATAACTGAACGAAGCCAACGGGCTAACGTTTGCTTGTTGGCAGGCCAACCCCTCTTGTGAAAACCGAAGAGGACAAACAAAGAATCCGACTTCCTAACCGAAGCAGTCCGGTCCACATAGATTCTAAGTGCCCGGACCACATCCAAGGAAGCCTCACCAGCAGAAAGATCAGGTGACTGAAAAGCTGGCACAACAAGTTCCTGATTAATGTGGAACTTTGAAACCACTTTGGGCAAAAACTCAGGACGCGTGCGGAGCACTGCCCTGTCCTGGTGAAAAATCAGAAAAGGAGGGCGACAGGAAAGCGCCCCCAATTCTGAAACCCTCCTGGCCGAAGCAATTGCCAGGAGAAAAATGGTCTTAAACGTCAGCCACTTGAGCTCCACCGACTCAAGCGGCTCAAAAGGAGGACCCTGCAAGACCCTCAGTACCACCGTCAAGTCCCACGGAGCCACCGGAGGCACGAAGGGAGGCTGGATCCTGAGAACACCTTGGAAAAAGGTGTAAACATCTGGCAGTGTAGCAATCCGTCGCTGAAACCACACGGACAAAGCAGACACATGAACCTTCAGAGAGGTCAGGCGTAAGCCGAGGTCCAAACCCGATTGAAGAAATTCCAAGATTCTGGAAACCCGGAACACCTGCGGATCATAGTTTCTGGATTCACACCACTGAAAATAAGTGCACCACACCCTGTGGTAAATCCGCGCGGAGGCAGGCTTGCGTGCCCTAAGCATGGTACCAATCACTGAACTGGAGAAACCCCTAGACCTCAAGACGGCTGTCTCAAGAGCCACGCCGTCAAAGACAGCCGACCCAGATCCGGGTAAAGGCAGGGCCCCTGAGACAACAGGTCCCGACGCTGAGAAGAAGGTACGGAGCGTCGATGGAGAGGCACCTCAGATCGGAGTACCAAGGACGTCTGGGCCACGCCGGAGCCACCAGCACGAGCGTGCCGCCGTCCTGCTTGAATTTCCGCAGAACCCGAGGAAGTAAGGATATCGGAGGAAACAGATACGCCAGGTGAAACGTCCATTTCACCGACAGAGCGTCTACCAGACAGGCGCCTGCGTCTCTTGTCCTTGACCCGTAAACGGGCAACTTGTGATTGTGACGGGAGGCCATCAAGTCCAGCTCCGGCAGCCCCCACCTGTCCACGAGTAGCTGAAACACCTCTGGGTGAAGCGACCATTCCCCGGGATGCACATCGTGACGGCTGAGGAAGTCCGCCTCCCAATTGAGGACTCCGGGAATGAAGACTGCCGAGATCGCTGGAACGGGACACTCCGCCCAAGCAAGAATGCGAGACACCTCCGACATTGCTGCCCGACTGCGAGTTCCCCCTTGGTGGTTGATGTACGCCACCGTGGTGGCGTTGTCGGACTGCACCTGAACCGCCCTTCCGTGAAGAGCGGGGCCGGACGACTGCAGGGCCCTGTACACAGCCCGCAGTTCCAGGATGTTGATGGGGAGAAGTGCTTCTTCCGCGGACCAACGACCCTGAAGCGATAATGAGCCGGTCACTGCCCCCCAACCCCGAAGACTGGCATCCGTCGTGAGCAGGACCCAGTCCGGGATCCAAAAGGGGCGCCCCTCGACCAGATGCACCGTCTGAAGCCACCAAGCCAAAGACTGCCGAACCTCCGCGGACAACACCAGCATCTGAGAGCGGATCCGGTGAGGTAACCGGTTCCATTCCGATAGAATCAGCCCCTGCAGGGGCCGGGAATGGAACTGGGCAAATTCCACCATGTCGAATGTCGACACCATGGACCCCAGAACTCTCATAGCTGAATGGACCGACAGGCGGCAACTGCTCAGGCAACTGTGTATCCGCAGCTGCAGGGAGGAGACCTTCTCTGGAGTCAGGAAAATCCGCTGCTGACGAGAATCCAGCAGGGCTCCCAAATGAACCATCCGCTGTGATGGAATCAGGGAGGACTTCTTCCAGTTTATCAACCACCCGTGTGCTTGAAGACAAGCAATGGTCAGGTGGAGATGTCGAAGAAGCACCTCCGGGGAGCTCGCCAGCAGCAGAAGATCGTCCAGGTACGGCAACAGACGTAGACCCTGACCCCGAAGGTGGGCAGCCATAACCGCCATCACCTTGGTGAACACCCTCGGAGCCGTGGAAAGGCCAAAAGGCAACGCCCGAAATTGGTAGTGATGGTTCAGGATAGCAAACCTCAGATACCGCTGATGTGCCGGTGCTATGGGCACATGGAGATAGGCATCCTGGATATCGAGGGAGACCATATAATCCCCGGGTTCCATCGCCAGAATGATGGAACGTAACGTTTCCATCCTGAACCTGGGAACTCTGAGGTATCTGTTCAGAGACTTCAAATTCAGGATAGGGCGATGAGAACCATTGGGTTTCTGTACCAGAAACAGAGTAGAATAGTACCCCGTCCCGCGCTGAGACTGCGGAACGGGAACAATGACCCCTGCTTGTAGCAAGGATTCTATAGCTACCTGAATCTGACCAGCTTTGGTCTTGTCCAGAGAAGGACTCGTACAGAAAAACTGGTGGGGCGGCCTGAACCGAAAAGACAGGGCGTACCCCTGAGAGACTACTTCTCGAACCCAGGCATCCGTGGTGGTATTGTGCCAACACTGGGCGAATTGGAGAAGTCGGCCTCCCACTCTGGGGTCCCCCAGAGAGAGGCCCGTCCCATCAGGCAGCAGGCTTATCCTCCTGCTTGGAAGAAGGGCGCCGAGCACTCCATGCCTGCTTCTTGGGCTTGGGTGCGGCCTTGGTCGCCGAATGTCTCGGGAAGGACTGGCCCTTGGCCTTACCCTGAACCCGAAAGGACCGAAAGGCAGAGCTCCTCACTTTAGCCGGCGCAGAGGCCGAAGGGAGAAAAGCCGACTTGGACTTAGCCAAAGTATCCACTATTCTGTCCAAATCCGGACCAAATAGTAAATCACCATTAAAAGGCAAGGCCTCCAGACCCTTTTTTGAATCTGCATCAGCCCTCCAGGACCTCAGCCACAGGGAGCGCCGAGCAGATACCGCTGCAGCCGACACCCTAGAAGTGAGCAGGCTGGCATCCAAAGACGCTTCCCCAATATAGGAAGCTGCATCCCGCATCTGTCCCACTAACGCTCTCTGGATATCCGGAGCCTCATCAGGAAAGGTATCCTCCAAGGCATTGGCCCATGCCTCAATGGCTTTAGCCACCCAGGAGATAGCCATGGACGGGCGAGCCACCGCCCCGGAAAGAGAATAAATGGACTTTAAACAAGTCTCCACCTTCCTGTCCGTGGGATCCTTCAAAGAGGAGATAGACGGCAATGGCAACGTCGCGCTTTTGATCAAGCGGGTAACGTGGGAATCCACCGCCGGCGGAGTTTCCCATTTCCTGCAATGAGCTTCAGGAAAAGGATAGTTCGCCACCAACCTCTTCTGTGGATGGAACCTCTTACTAGGTAATTGCCAGGCCGCCGCCATATGATCCGATAATTGATCAGACAGGGGGAACACAGTTGAGGTCACCTTGGCCTTTTTAAAATTAGGAAACTTCGACCTAGGAGCCGGCGCATCATCCTCAACATGTAGGATAGCCTGCACCGCCCTAACTAAGGCTGGAACATTAATGGAGGACTTAGCTTCCACCTCCTGCCCCATGACATCAGAGTCAGAGTCCTCATGGATTTCTCCATCATCTGAGGACACTTCCGAGTCCGACAACTGCGCAGCTAGTGAACTCACAACCGGACGTTTAGACACCCTTGGTGGCACATCACCTTGCAACATGGACTGAAACGCCGAGGATGAAGCCGCCAGACTCTGTACGGAGCTGGATAGAACATCCACCCAAGGCGGAGGAGCCGTCGGAGCAAAACTCTGCAAAGGTACTACAGACTGACACGTCCCTGGGGAAGACTGCACATACACAGGCAGTCCCGAGTAAGGACCCACAGTCTGGGCCCCGGGGGAAGACCGCAACATTTGTGGAACCCTCGGGGAATGGGGGATGGTGGGCTGCGGTAACGCCCTAGAAGGGACCGCTGATGGGACCGACAACCGGTCCGCAATAGACGCCAGCACCTGTGAAAACATCGCCCAAGGAGGGTCCTGTGATACAGGGGGGTTGGAGGGGCCCGGTACCAGCTGGCACCGCCCGCACAGACCATCCTGAGATAAGTCCTCCCCATCAACTCCAGCAGCACAGCGTCTGCAGGAAAATAGCACAGGAGCCACAGAGCGCTCAGTCTCCTCATCAGACATGATACCGTAAATCACAAGAAACAGGTATCACCAGAGGAATTACGGTTTTAACACCCGCGCACTCACCAGTATGCGACACAACAGCCCAGATATGGTACTGTGTAGCACACAACAGTATGTGACTGACCCCACAAATACGTGTTTTATATAAGTGAGGGTCTCAGAAAAACGCCCTTCCCCCACACACCTGCCGGGCCGTAGGAGAAGGAAAGGGATAGGTATAAGCTGAAAGTAAAGGAGAATAAGTCACAGACAGGCAGCACTAGCAATAGTCACATACAATGCAGAAAAGTTATACTCACTGCACCTTCCGCTACAATCAACCGCCCAGATTCAGTGTCTGGGAGGGCTATAGCGCTGTGTACACTGTCCTTTAGCAGGGGAGAGGTACACAGGGGGACCGGTCCACTTGATACCGCCTGGGAGTCTGCGATGTGCCAGTAAAGATGGCCGCCGGAGACCTCAGAGGAGGAGTGGCCGAGAGATAAGAGCAGCTCAGCGACGCCAGACTGCTAGTTGAAAGGCGCGCTGAGCTGAGGGGAGGAGCCGCTAGACAGGGAAGGCTGCCTCCCCTGGCTAGCAATTAACCCCCGGGTTGCCGGTCCCGCTACCAGCCTGATACCCTGGTGGTCTAGCGGACACGCGGGGTATTCCTCAATTGAGGGGGAGCCCGCCGCCGCCGCTAGCGCCTCCGGTCTGTCCCCAGAGACCGGAGGCTCCTGACTGCATTGAAGTATCCGCGGGCCGCCGCACGCGGCGACCCGCGGCTTACCTGATCCCCGTCGCGTCCGGCAGCAGTCAAGGGAGTCCCCAGAGCCCGGCTAGTACAGGCTCTGGGGTCCCGCCGCGATCCCCAGAGCTGTACTGGCGGCGCGGCGCCAGCGGGGAGAAGGAGCGGCAGCGTGGACGTCCTAAAGGACAGTCTGATGCTGCCGCTCTAACAGTGTAAAAAAAGTAGAAAAAAATAAAAAATTTCTCTTTTAAAATAAAGCTTAGGGGCTGCTCCTGCAGCCCCACTGCGACAGGGTGACCCGACTCCGGCCGGGCACCAACTAAAACTGAGGTGCCTGTGGCCGGGGCGGGGTATAGAGGAGGACGGACCCAAGTGCATCCTGGGAGCAGCAAAGCTTTAACTGCGTGGTGCCCGTGGATCCAGATCCAGCTATACCCCAAGGTCAACCCTGTGGACCCCCTATGGACCCTGAAGTAGAAACAGGGGCACAGCGTATTCTAGTTATATACACATACAGGGGCACAGCGTATTCTAGTTATATACACATATAGGGGCACAGCGTATTCTAGTTATATACACATATAGGGGCACAGCGTATTCTAGTTATATACACATATAGGGGCACAGCGTATTCTAGTTATATACACATATAGGGGCACAGCGTAATCTAGTTATATACACATATAGGGGCACAGCGTATTCTAGTTATATACACATATAGGGGCACAGCGTATTCTAGTTATATACACATATAGGGGCACAGCGTAATCTAGTTATATACACATACAGGGGCACAGCGTATTCTAGTTATATACACATACAGGGGCACAGCGTATTCTAGTTATATACACATACAGGGGCACAGCGTATTCTAGTTATATACACATATAGGGGCACAGCGTATTCTAGTTATATACACATATAGGGGCACAGCGTATTCTAGTTATATACACATATAGGGGCACAGCGTATTCTAGTTATATACACATATAGGGGCACAGCGTATTCTAGTTATATACACATATAGGGGCACAGCGTATTCTAGTTATATACACATATAGGGGCACAGCGTATTCTAGTTATATACACATATAGGGGCACAGCGTATTCTAGTTATATACACATATAGGGGCACAGCGTATTCTAGTTATATACACATATAGGGGCACAGCGTATTCTAGTTATATACACATATAGGGGCACAGCGTAATCTAGTTATAACAAGAGATATGGTAAGAACTTACCTTTGTTATCTCTGTTTCTACGAAGTCCATAGGGTCCACAGGGTTGACCTTGGGGTATAGGTTGGGAACCAAATCCGGGCACCACGCAGTTAAAGCTTTTAGCTCCCAGGATGCACTGGGTCCACTCTCCCTATAACCCCACCCCCAAGCCAGAGGCACCTCAGTCTGTAAGTAGCCAAAGGCCGGAGGAGGAGAGAAAAAGAGAGAGAAAACTGGAACACTCAATAACCATACTCACCGAAATGGGAGACGGAAAACCGGTGACCAGCCACACAGCCCATATGAAGCCAGGTGCGTCAGGGCGGGCGCCCTGTGGACCCTATGGACTTCGTAGAAACAGAGATAACAAAGGTAAGTTCTTACCATATCTCTTGTTTTCTACTTCAGGGTCCATAGGGGGTCCACAGGGTTGACCTTGGGGATGTCCCAAAGCAGTTCAACCAAGGGTGGGGACGCTCCTGTGCTGAGAGGAGAATCCGTCGCCAAAAAGGAAGCATCCTGAGAGGCAAAGGAAACCAATGCCTAGAACCTTAAAAAGGTGTGGACAGAAGACCACGTGGCCACCTAGTAAGGCAAAACAGCCGAGGCGCCACAGCGAGCCGCACACGAGGGTCACATGGCCCGAGAAAAAACAAGCATCAACAACAGGAAGGCCTACCCATGGGTAGGCCCCTGAGGAAGACCTACGAGGCCATCCAAGCCAACATTTGGTTATAGGCCGGCCATCCTTTCCTGTGAAAACCAGAAATCTCAGACCACCAATAAGGAGTCCGATTTCCGTAAGGAACCTGAACGGATCACATAAATCCAAAGAGGCCAGACCACAGTCAATGAGGCCACACCAGCCGAGAGGACTGGGGACAGAATGGCCGTACCATAAGTTCCAGAATAATATGGAACCTGAAAACCACTAAGAAGAAACACAGGGCGAGAGCAACTCCCACCCTGACATGATGCCCTCCAGAAGAGGGAGCCACATGAGAACGCTCCCCATTCAGACACTCTCCTGGTTGATATAAACACCCTGGGAGAAAGAGAGAGCCTAAGCAATAGACCATGTAATGGCTATCACAACCAGCGGTTCCATTGACTGTCCCCGGAGGTAACGAAGAACCACTACTTACTCCCAAGGAGTCCCTAGGGAGGACAAATGGAGGCATAATCAAGAAAACACTCCAAAGGATGAACTGGATACCAGAGTGAAGCAATTCCATATCTTAACCATACTGACAGTGTAGAGATCCGCACTGTCAGGAAGACCAGGCCAAGTGTGAAACCCAAGCCAGCCGGAAGGAATGCCAGAATATCTGGAAATCCTGGACACCGGAGGATTGTATCGACAGGTACAATACCATAAGATTTATGGCTGCCACAGTTTGTGGTAGGTCCCAGCAAAAGCTGATCCATGTGCTCTAATCATTCCAACGATGACAAAGCCAGGGAAGCCGTAAGACCACTGTAAGGACACAGTCAAAGACAAACGACCCAGGTCCAAGGCAAAACCAAGGACCCTGAGACAACAGGTCCGGGCAGTGAAGCATCAGGGATGGAGTATCGATGTAGAGACTCCGAAGATCCAAGTACCCCTGACATCTGGGGCAATCAGGAGCCACCAGCAGGAAAGCATCTCCGTCTCGATTGAAAACACTTCCAAAGACCTCGAGGAAGAAGGGAGACCGGAGAACACAGGTACACAAAGTGGAAGGACCACTTCACCGACAAAGAGTCGCTGAAGTTTGCTTCAGAATCCCCAGAGCTGAACTGTAACACCATAGTGTGATAAAGTCAGAAGGCCATGAGGGTCACCTCAGGGGGGCCCCCCCTGCTCACCAGGAGATGAAACCTCTCTTGGGGAAGAGACTAGTCCCCGGGATGCACGTCGTGACGGCTGAGGACTCCCGCTTCCCAATGGAGAGCTCCTGAAATGAACGCTGCCGAGATGGTCGGGAGGAGACCCTCGGACTATGTCCGAATATGTGACATACCTGTCATTGCCACCCAACGAACAGTGTTGCTAAAAAGGAAGCCACTGTCCTGACCCTGTCGGACTGAACCTTTTCAGGTTCACCGGGAAACAAGAGTTATGCCAGAGTAAGTTAATTGACAGGGTGGAATCGACAGACGTCCAACTGCACTGAAAAGGATTCGATCCAGACACTGTCCATAGCAAAGAAAACCCTGGACGAGATGGCCATAGCCACCCGGACAGGGACCGACTTGCCTCCGGAGAGAGCATCATCGTTTGAACAGTTATCCGACAGAAAAAACTCATTCCATCTGGAGATGAGCCAATTATGGAAAGGCCTGGAATGGAACTGAGCCCATTCCACCATGCATCCCAGAGTGTAAAGACATCTGTCGACTGCGCAGACAACCATGTACTCCTAATGGAAGAGAGGAGATTCCGTCTTACGCCAGAAGAATTCTCAGATTCTGAGAATCCAGCAGGGATCCTAGATGAAGAATACCCAGAGAGGGATGCAGGGAGGACTTTTTCCCGGTTGATTAAACGTCTGCACCCTGAAGAAGCCACAGTCATCCTGACCTGGCCGTAAAGTACCCCGGTGATCCCGCTAAGAGCAGGAGGCCGTCCAGGTACAGGAGCATTGGGATATACTGAACAGAAGAACTGTCAGAAAATCCAAAACGCTGGTAAACCCCTGTGGGGCTGAGGACAGTCCCAACAGGCAGAGCCCGAAAAATTGTAAGTGTTGCTGTGATACAGCAAACCTCAGCCCATGCTGAGGAAAGGTCTCTGTAAGTACCCGTAGGCACGCGTCCTGTATATCCAGTGATACCCTAAAGTCCCCAGGTTCCAAACATCGTATGATGGAGCATAGGGATTTCCTCCTGAGCCCAGGTAGCTTTAGGAACTGGTTCAGGGAATTGAGACAGAGAATAGGCCAAAGAGGACCATTCAGCCACCGCACCAGAAAGAAAACAGAACAACCAGTCCCTCACTGAGATAGTGGGGATGGCCTAATTAGCTCCGCTTACCGCAACAACTGCATAGCTTTCTGGATCTGTAAGGCCCTTGTAAAGAGGGCGTACCCTCCTACCCACGTAGCCGCGGCAACTTGACACTAATACCGGGCGAACTGAGAAAATCGGTATCTCCCAGTTGTAGGCCTGTCCCGTCAGACTGAAGAGATATCCGTAGGTTCAGAAGCAGGATCGGCTGGCAGTCCAGGCCTGCTCGGTACTGGATATGTCGGCCCTTGTAGATGCCGACAGTCTATGAAGAAACAGACCTTTAGGCTGACCCAGAGGACAAAAAAGACTTAACAGACTTAGTCTGAGGCCTTGTAGTGGGCATAGCTGAAAGCGGTAAACTTGTCGTTAGTAATACTGCCAATGTTACTACAATCTTGTCAAGGTCAGGACCAAACAATATCAACCCTAAAGATGGTATCTGCACCTCTGCATTCCCAGAGCGCAGCCATAGGGTATTACGGAGGATACAGTCGCAGCCGGAACTCTGAAAGTTAGGAGACTGGTATCCAATATATGCATTTCCACCTATGACAACAGCATATATTACGTGAGCGACCAAATACATTTGAACCCCCGACGTGTTGGAGGGGAAAAAACGTTACAAATGCATCAACCCAATATGCAATAGTATTAACCAACCATGCTATAGCCATGGTAGGATGGGTAACAACTCCTGAAAGCAAGTATACTGATTTCAGGCAGAGTTACCACCTACGGATCCGAAGAATCCGACCACGCAGGAATGGGAGGCGTAGTAACGTCTGTAATCAGACGAGTAACACGCCCATCCCCCCCAGGAGGGGCTCGTGATGACCCTCAGGGAATTTGGGACAGGAGGCCAAACACTGTTGTAACACCTCCTATCTGGCAACAGCCAGAGTCCCGCTATGCGATCCACCCGCTAGTCAGCAACAGGTAACCCGAAGGCACGCAATACTGAGGGTGTATGATACAGGTGCAGGTCAACATTCACTCTAACCAGAATGGACCTGCTACCAGCCCTAAAGCAGGGATAATAATACCTGAAATAGGCTTCCCCCCGTGTAAGAGGGAAAGAGCCCCGAACAGTACCCAGTTCACGGCAGAGCCAACTGGGAAGTAACCACAGGGCGTCAACCACGCCAATTAGCGTTTCGTAGAAAACGACATCCACCCAGGGTGGCTGTTGTGGTAATCCCTGCAAGGGGAATGACAGACTATTGTGGCACCAGGGGGAATTCATATACTGCGAAAAACCCCTGCAGGGAGCGGTAGTCTGTGTCACAGGGGAAGAGTGCAAGAAGCTGCGAGATACCCTGAGATGAAAAGGGCAGTATGGTGAAGTAACCCCAAGTGAGGTACAACAATGGGGCCCGCCCGGCGATCCGCAATTGAGAGGATCCCGAGAAAACAAACCGCCCAAGGGGGTCGTGAAAGGGGGCCGGCACCAGATGACGCCACCTACAGAACCCTTTATGAGTCAAATCCTCCGCACTAACACCTGCAGCACATGACTTGCAGGATAGTAAAAATGGGTGCAGTATAACGCTCTATCTCCTGGTCAGACATATCTGACCAATCTTGGCGGAAATATTAAGCAGCACTATACTGGTCCTGACTGATGCCAAAAATTAGCTGCAGGGACCCATTTTCAGCGTATGCAACACACAGTTCCATCTAAAATATGGCAACGTGCAGCACGCAACAGTATGTGACAAACCACACAAATATTAACAAGTATATAAATGTGAGGTCTCAGAACCACCCTAAGTACAGCTGTATTAGGGCAGATAAAGAAAAGGGATAGATATACACTGACAGGTGAGAGAATAAAGTACAGTCAGCACTAGCATAAGTCACATACCATGCAGATATACACATATATACATATATATGTCATATAATATACTGCACTATTACACTGCATTCAACTGCCCAGATTCAGTGTCTGGGAAGGCTACAGCGCTGTGTACACTGACCTGATGGTGATGTACGCAGGGGGACTGGACTCACAGCCATCCTGAGAGATTTCTGCTGCACCACAGAGATAAAATGGCCGCTGGAGACATCAGAAGAAGCGTGGCCCGCGGAGGAAGCAGCTCAGCGACGCCAGACTATGGATACTGAAAGGCGCGCTGAGCTGAGGGGAGGAGCCGCTGTAACAGGGAAGGCTGCCTCCCCTGGCCGGCTATTAACCCCCGGGACGCCGGCTCCCTGCACCGATCGTTAAGTCCCTGGTGGTCTAGTGGACACACGGGGTATGGGGGGCCCGCCGCCACTGCCGGCGCCTCCGGTCTGTCCCCTGAGACCGGAGGCACAGGACTGCATTTGAAATGCGCGGATCACCGCAAGCGGTGATCCGCGACCTTACCTGCTCCCCGTGGATCCGGCAGCAGTCCTGGGCGCCCGCAGAGTCCGGCTAGTACAGACTCTGGGGTCCCGCTGAGATCCCCAGATCTGTACTGGCGTCTCAGCGCCAGCGGGGTGACGGAGCGGCAGCTTAGACGTCCTATGGACAGTCCGACGCTGCCGCTCTGAAGAGTCCAAAGTCCATGGAAAAAACTTTGTCCCTAAAAAAATAAAATAAGCTTAGGGGCTGCTAATCAGCTCCCCCTGCGCTAACGGTGACCCGACTCCGGCCGGGCACCAACTTAAACTGAGGTGCCTCTGGCTTGGGGGTGGGGTTATAGGGAGAGTGGACCCAGTGCATCCTGGGAGCTAAAAGCTTTAACTGCGTGGTGCCCGGATTTGGTTCCCAACCTATACCCCAAGGTCAACCCTGTGGACCCCCTATGGACCCTGAAGTAGAAATACACATATAGGGGCACAGCGTAATCTAGTTATATACACATATAGGGGCACAGCGTAATCTAGTTATATACACATATAGGGGCACAGCGTAATCTAGTTATATACACATATAGGGGCACAGCGTATTCTAGTTATATACACATATAGGGGCACAGCGTATTCTAGTTATATACACATATAGGGGCACAGCGTATTCTAGTTATATACACATATAGGGGCACAGCGTATTCTAGTTATATACACATATAGGGGCACAGCGTATTCTAGTTATATACACATATAGGGGCACAGCGTATTCTAGTTATATACACATATAGGGGCACAGCGTATTCTAGTTATATACACATATAGGGGCACAGCGTAATCTAGTTATATACACATATAGGGGCACAGCGTATTCTAGTTATATACACATATAGGGGCACAGCGTATTCTAGTTATATACACATATAGGGGCACAGCGTATTCTAGTTATATACACATATAGGGGCACAGCGTATTCTAGTTATATACACATATAGGGGCACAGCGTAATCTAGTTATATACACATATAGGGGCACAGCGTAATCTAGTTATATACACATATAGGGGCACAGCGTATTCTAGTTATATACACATATAGGGGCACAGCGTATTCTAGTTATATACACATATAGGGGCACAGCGTATTCTAGTTATATACACATATAGGGGCACAGCGTATTCTAGTTATATACACATATAGGGGCACAGCGTAATCTAGTTATATACACATATAGGGGCACAGCGTATTCTAGTTATATACACATATAGGGGCACAGCGTATTCTAGTTATATACACATATAGGGGCACAGCGTATTCTAGTTATATACACATATAGGGGCACAGGGTAATCTAGTTATATACACATATAGGGGCACAGCGTAATCTAGTTATATACACATATAGGGGCACAGCGTATTCTAGTTATATACACATATAGGGGCACAGCGTATTCTAGTTATATACACATATAGGGGCACAGTGTATTCTAGTTATATACACATATAGGGGCACAGCGTATTCTAGTTATATACACATATAGGGGCACAGGGTAATCTAGTTATATACACATATAGGGGCACAGCGTATTCTAGTTATATACACATATAGGGGCACAGCGTATTCTAGTTATATACACATATAGGGGCACAGCGTAATCTAGTTATATACACATATAGGGGCACAGCGTATTCTAGTTATATACACATATAGGGGCACAGCGTAATCTAGTTATATACACATATAGGGGCACAGCGTATTCTAGTTATATACACATATAGGGGCACAGCGTAATCTAGTTATATACACATATAGGGGCACAGCGTATTCTAGTTATATACACATATAGGGGCACAGCGTATTCTAGTTATATACACATATAGGGGCACAGCGTATTCTAGTTATATACACATATAGGGGCACAGGGTAATCTAGTTATATACACATATAGGGGCACAGCGTAATCTAGTTATATACACATATAGGGGCACAGCGTATTCTAGTTATATACACATATAGGGGCACAGCGTATTCTAGTTATATACACATATAGGGGCACAGTGTATTCTAGTTATATACACATATAGGGGCACAGCGTATTCTAGTTATATACACATATAGGGGCACAGGGTAATCTAGTTATATACACATATAGGGGCACAGCGTATTCTAGTTATATACACATATAGGGGCACAGCATAATAAAAATATATATATATATAGATCTAGAGAGAGGGAGAGAGAAATAAAAGGTGGGTTGTACTGAAGGCTGCTTGGAAGAAACACAAATAGGGGAAAAGGATGTAATGTACATTGGGAGAACACTGGTCCCATTAGTTTCCAAAGTGACACAGCGGCATTGGGAGCACGTATCTGTACATCATCCTTAGTATACAGCAGCCATGGGATAGGTATAGAGGAAGATACACAGCGGCATTGGGAGCACGTATCTCTACATCATCCTTAGTGTACAGCAGCCATGGGATAGGTATAGAGGAAGATACACAGCGGCATTGGGAGCACGTATCTGTACATCATCCTTAGTATACAGCAGCCATGGGATAGGTACAGAGGAAGATACACAGCGGCATTGGGAGTACGTATCTGTACATCATCCTTAGTATACAGCAGCCATGGGATAGGTACAGAGGAAGATACACAGCGGCATTGGGAGCACGTATCTGTACATCATCCTTAGTATACAGCAGCCATGGGATAGGTATAGAGGAAGATACACAGCGGCATTGGGAGCACGTATCTGTATATCAGCGTTTAGCACGTATCCACTAGCAGATACCGGCACAACAGTACGATTACGACAGAGGAAGATACATACTCTGAGAATATTCTTCTCCCATCTGTGGAGGATATTCCTCATCCCAGTCTACCACATCATCATCAGTTAGGACCACAATATGGCACTCCCGCTCCCCACTCTGAGCACTGGCGACCATCAGGGGCAGAATCATCTCCTCCAAATAGAACTCAAACTGTCTCCGGGCACCATCATTGGACAATTCATGCATAAGAGCACCTAGGAAAGCAGACAAAGGGGAGTTATGGGTAACAGACGGTATAATGCAACAAAGCCTGAGGCGACCAGGAACCGCAAGACGCTCAGGGCTAGAACACTCGGTAACCTCAACTGTACTAGTATCATCATCATTTCTCCATCTAGATTTTAAATTCAATGTTGTAATACTGCAGGGTTTCCACACCAATTCCAGAAGGGGAAAATAACCCCCATGTGACCCCAGGGCTGTTATAGCTTACTTCCGCTGTGTGGGATGGTGTTCCTCACTAGGTACTACATTAGTGATGAGGCAGAACCTCCTGGAACGCCTACATGGTGCGGATTTATACAGAAGAGTTTGGTCAAGAAAAAGAAATGGACACAAAAGGTCAAATGAAACGTGAAACACAGACAGTGAGAGAGGAGAGGGGAGGGGGGAGAGAGATTAGGGGTGCGGTGGCATGCGCACACAGGGAGAAAGGAGGGGGGTTCAAGCACAGACAGGGACAGAGGAGAGGGGGGGAGAGAGGGGGGGTGCAGTGGCAAGCACACACAGGCCAAAGGAGAGGGGGGGGGGGAGAGGGGGGCGGGTGGCAAGCACACACAGGGAGAGAGGAGGGGGGGAGGGGGGGAGGGGGGGGGCGGGTGGCAAGCACAGACAGGGACAGAGGAGAGGGGGGGAGAGAGGGGGGCGGATGGCAAGCACAGACAGGGAGAGAGGAGAGGGGGGAGGGGGGGAGAGATTAGGGGTGCGGTGGCAAGCACAGACAGGGAGAGAGGAGAGGGGGGGAGGGGGGCGGAGAGGGGGCGGGTGGCAAGCACAGACAGGGAGAGAGGAGGCGGGGGGTTGGAGAGACACAGAGATATCTAGATGTACACTGCACTCCAGGAGGAGGAGAGACACAGAGATATCTAGATGTACACTGCACTCCAGGAGGAGGAGAGACACAGAGAGATCTAGATGTACACTGCACTCCAGGAGGAGGAGACACAGAGATATCTAGATGTACACTGCACTCCAGGAGGAGGAGAGACACAGAGATATCTAGATGTACACTGCACTCCAGGAGGAGGAGAGACACAGAGATATCTAGATGTACACTGCACTCCAGGAGGAGGAGAGACACAGAGATATCTAGATGTACACTGCACTCCAGGAGGAGAGACACAGAGATATCTAGATGTACACTGCACTCCAGGAGGAGGAGAGACACAGAGATATCTAGATGTACACTGCACTCCAGGAGGAGGAGAGACACAGAGATATCTAGATGTACACTGCACTCCAGGAGGAGGAGACACAGAGATATCTAGATGTACACTGCACTCCAGGAGGAGGAGAGACACAGAGATACCTAGATGTACACTGCACTACAGGAGGAGGACTGATGAGTGAGCATTTGAACAAGGTAGATGCTAGAAAATAGGTACAGGGGGGAATGTACTGAGCCCAAAGGGAAGATGGCTTGTAAAAAGCTCTGCCGGCCTCTTACATGTGTAAAGTGCATGCGTGGTCTTTATCGTATTCTAGGGCAGTGGCGTTTTTCGGAAACAACGCAGATTGTATTTTTATTGTATCTCAGTGTATATATGAAAGCAACAACTTTACACCATCCCACCAGCAAGTTTCCTCTTCCTGACAGTGTTTGTAGCCTGTGTCCTACCCCTGAGCGGTGCCATTCCTGTGTGTACAGACAGACAGACAGCGACACTCTGACTGCCAGGACTGGTGACTGCATCATTTATCTGCTCAGAGAGGTAAGTGGTAATAAGGTGGGTTATGAAATGAAAGACGACAGACACCGGAGGTCCCCTGGGATACTTACTGAGGTCTCTACATTTGATAGTGCTATATTCAAAAGAGATACAAAGATAATCACACGCTTCTCTTAGCTCGGGGATAGAGATTCCATCTGGGCAACGAATTATCCCGGTCTTGTAGTAATCCTTATAAATTACAAAAACAAAGTTACAAAAAACAGAAACCAGTGAGAAGTCACAAACCGCAAAACTGCGAGACGCACGCAGAACATACATGTTATGGGTAAGGTTTGAGGGCCGACTAGTCAGAGCATTAAGTCCTTCATTATCAAAAGCAATGCATTCTGGGAGCATTTACACGCCACGTTTTATAGATCACAGCCATGGCTTAGTAAGCCGCACTACTATATAAAGGAACTAGGGGGCGCACTGTGCAGCTCAGTATCACTCCCAGCCCTGGCCAAATGCCTCTCGCTCCATCTCCACCTCTGTAATTACTGGGAAATCAGCGTTAAACAGAGGAGTAAGAGCCCCAGATAGCAGCCTCTGAGGATCTACCATGGACAGAGGGCACATTACTGAGGGGGTAAAAGACGGACAATGCTTGTCTATGTGAGCCAGGGACTTGTACCCTGATGGTAAAGCCAGGTATAAATAGAAGTTTGCATTCGCAGCACAATGCTATGCAGGTATGCAGCGGGTTTACAGTAACCCTTTCATAGCAGTGCTAGCAATTCTGTATTTGTATTACCCTTCTTCCCCGGTATTCCCCTCTATACTGTTACTAACCATTAATAAATACATCACAGAACATACTGGACATTTTCCTGGTTGTGACGTTGCCATGCCAATGATACAGACACCAGGCAATTACACTGGGCAGAGGCTCTGCAGGCTGCGGGATCATAATGATCCATGGGTCAGGCCCCACGATAAGGCATGGAGCTCCACTGTACTAACCCGCCCCAGGAAAGGAGGAGGAGTGCATTCGTTCTATCTGGCCCAATACTCACAGACAGGACACTTTACATGCTCAGCCCTGAAATAAGCCTACGTTAGTATCTGCCGCACACAATCACAGTACACTATCCTTACTAGTTACATGTGTGTGTGTGTGAGAGACCCTCTGTCCTGTGTATACTGTGACTGCATATCTACAGGGCACACACACACTGCAATGCCGCTGATCCTTGTATATAAACTCACATACTCCCATAATATGACATATTACAGGAATTCTGTAACACAACGCAGACAGAGCGTCTGGCAGACTCCATTCCACAGTGACCACTGCAGCAGAGATACTGGTTACTGGCCCCAGCAATGCAGAGCGGGGGATCTGCTGACAGTGACACCCAAGTCAGGGAGATGTACTAAGCCTTAGAGGAAGATAAAGTACCAAACAATCTGCTCCTAACAGTCATGTTACAGGCTGTGGTTGAAAAATGACAATTAGGAGCTGATTGATTGGTACTCTCTCCAAGCCTTAGTAAATTTACCGCTCAGTCCGGAATGATAGCTCCCCCTCTCCAACAATCTCATTGAGTTGTTCACCACAACACACTTCCAAGTACCACCTGTGATACTAGACTGCCAGGAACACACTCAAGTCATTTGGTGAGGAACTGCCGGAAATGAGAACATAGAGCTCCACTGTAGGACAGGATATAAAAGCCATGTGCTAAGTGGCCAACACCACTGTACTGCGTAAGGACAGGATATAAAAGCCATGTGCTAAGTGGCCAACACCACTGTACTGCGTAAGGACAGGATATAAAAGCCATGTGCTAAGTGGCCAACACCAATGTACTGCGTAAGGACAGGATATAAAAGCCATGTGCTAAGTGGCCAACACCACTGTACTGCGTAAGGACAGGATATAAAAGCCATGTGCTAAGTGGCCAACACCACTGTACTGCGTAAGGACAGGATATAAAAGCCATGTGCTAAGTGGCCAACACCACTGTACTGCGTAAGGACAGGATATAAAAGCCATGTGCTAAGTGGCCAACACCACTGTACAGCGTAAGGACAGGATATAAAAGCCATGTGCTAAGTGGCCAACACCAATGTACTGCGTAAGGACAGGATATAAAAGCCATGTGCTAAGTGGCCAACACCACTGTACTGCGTAAGGACAGGATATAAAAGCCATGTGCTAAGTGGCCAACACCACTGTACTGCGCAAGGACAGGATATAAAAGCCATGTGCTAAGTGGCCAACACCACTGTACTGCGTAAGGACAGGATATAAAAGCCATGTGCTAAGTGGCCAACACCACTGTACTGCGTAAGGACAGGATATAAAAGCCATGTGCTAAGTGGCCAACACCACTGTACTGCGTAAGGACAGGATATAAAAGCCATGTGCTAAGTGGCCAACACCACTGTACTGCGTAAGGACAGGATATAAAAGCCATGTGCTAAGTGGCCAACACCACTGTACTGCGTAAGGACAGGATATAAAAGCCATGTGCTAAGTGGCCAACACCACTGTACTGCGTAAGGACAGGATATAAAAGCCATGTGCTAAGTGGCCAACACCACTGTACAGCGTAAGGACAGGATATAAAAGCCATGTGCTAAGTGGCTAACACCACTGTACTGCGTAAGGACAGGATATAAAAGCCATGTGCTAAGTGGCTAACACCACTGTACTGCGTAAGGACAGGATATAAAAGCCATGTGCTAAGTGGCCAACACCACTGTACTGCGTAAGGACAGGATATAAAAGCCATGTGCTAAGTGGCCAACACCACTGTACTGCGTAAGGACAGGATATAAAAGCCATGTGCTAAGTGGCCAACACCACTGTACTGCGTAAGGACAGGATATAAAAGCCATGTGCTAAGTGGCCAACACCACTGTACAGTGTAAGGACAGGATATAAAAGCCATGTGCTAAGTGGCTAACACCACTGTACTGCGTAAGGACAGGATATAAAAGCCATGTGCTAAGTGGCTAACACCACTGTACTGCGTAAGGACAGGATATAAAAGCCATGTGCTAAGTGGCCAACACCATTGTACAGCGTAAGGACAGGATATAAAAGCCATGTGCTAAGTGGCCAACACCACTGTACTGCGTAAGGACAGGATATAAAAGCCATGTGCTAAGTGGCCAACACCACTGTACTGCGTAAGGACAGGATATAAAAGCCATGTGCTAAGTGGCCAACACCACTGTACTGCGTAAGGACAGGATATAAAAGCCATGTGCTAAGTGGCCAACACCACTGTACAGCGTAAGGACAGGATATAAAAGCCATGTGCTAAGTGGCTAACACCACTGTACTGCGTAAGGACAGGATATAAAAGCCATGTGCTAAGTGGCCAACACCACTGTACAGCGTAAGGACAGGATATAAAAGCCATGTGCTAAGTGGCCAACACCACTGTACTGCGTAAGGACAGGATATAAAAGCCATGTGCTAAGTGGCCAACACCACTGTACTGCGTAAGGACAGGATATAAAAGCCATGTGCTAAGTGGCCAACACCACTGTACTGCGTAAGGACAGGATATAAAAGCCATGTTCTAAGTGGCCAACACCACTGTACTGCGTAAGGACAGGATATAAAAGCCATGTGCTAAGTGGCCAACACCACTGTACTGCGTAAGGACAGGATATAAAAGCCATGTGCTAAGTGGCCAACACCACTGTACTGCGTAAGGACAGGATATAAAAGCCATGTGCTAAGTGGCCAACACCACTGTACTGCGTAAGGACAGGATATAAAAGCCATGTGCTAAGTGGCTAACACCACTGTACTGCGTAAGGACAGGATATAAAAGCCATGTGCTAAGTGGCCAACACCACTGTACTGCGTAAGGACAGGATATAAAAGCCATGTGCTAAGTGGCTAACACCACTGTACTGCGTAAGGACAGGATATAAAAGCCATGTGCTAAGTGGCCAACACCACTGTACTGCGTAAGGACAGGATATAAAAGCCATGTGCTAAGAGGCCAACACCACTGTACTGCGTAAGGACAGGATATAAGGACAGGATATAAAAGCCATGTGCTAAGCGGCCAACACCACTGTACTGCGTAAGGACAGGATATAAAAGCCATGTGCTAAGCGGCCAACACCACTGTACTGGTGAGCCTATCACATACTGTAGATGAGTAATAGATGGTAGTAGCCATATAATACAGAGAGAGACTTAGCAGAAGTGACGGAATAGTGTCCTATTGGAGGTGAGCTTATCACATACTGTACATGAGTAATAGATGGTAGTAGCCATATAATACAGAGAGAGAGACTTAGCAGAAGTGACGGAATAGTGTCCTATTGGAGGTGAGCCTATCACATACTGGGAGAAAACATTGATTGTGCCAGCAGGCAGGAAAAGCTCACCAGAATGGCCCGGAACACAGTGCAGCTGATGCCTTCCGCCACTTCATACTCTCCCTTGTCATTAGGACGTGTGAAATTGTGCTCTCTGCCAGATCCAAACATCCTGCATAACAAGATTGGCACATTTCAGCCAGTGTGAGGCCACAGGAAGCGGAATGTACAGAGATACATAGCGTAAGGGCATGGTGTCAGACATAATATGATCAGAGAAACTCAGCATTATTAACTCTTCATGTACCACAGCCCCCAGCAATGAGAGAGCCATGTACACGGCAGGAGAGAGCTTGCTGCTTGTTTGCAACCACAATACTAAAACATTTCACTAAAGCTGGTTTAAAAAAAAAAAAAAAAAAATCAGAGTTCTGGTATAACATACCTTAGTTAACTCTTTTTCTCCAAGGTCCATAGGGTCCACAGGAACTACCTTGGGGTATGTAGTTGGAGTGATCCAATGCACCAAACAGCTACAGCTTTGAAGCTCCCAGCATGCATAGGGCCTCCCTATATACCCTGTCCCCAGTCACAGGCATTCAGTTTGTAAACAATCCTAACAGCAAGGGACTGAAAGTGGAGAAGTACAATGTACACGAGAAACACTCAAAAAACGAAGAGGGAATCAGTGACAAAAAGAAAAAGAACAGATTCCCAACTGACGCCAGGTGCGTCAGGATGGGTGCTCTGTGGACCCTATGGACCTAAAGAAAAAAAAAAAAAAGGTTAACTAAGGTATGTTATACCATAACTAATTTTCTTCTTCAGGGTCCATAGGGTCCACAGGAACTACCTTGGGGGAAGTCCTAAAGCAGTTCCCTTAAGGGTGGGGACGCTCCTGAGCAGAGAGGAGAATCCGCCAACCAAAGGAAGCATCCATGGAGGCAAAAGTATCAAGTGCATAGAATTTGATAAAAGTGTGAACCGAAGGCCTAATTGTTCTGCAGAGGCGCCATGTCTAACCGCCCACGATGGTCCCACAGACCGAGTAGAATGTGCTGTTACGGTGTTCAAAACAGGGAGATCAGCTCACACGAGAAATAGTCATATGCAACCACCAAGCTAGTCTGCTTGTTAGCTGGCCAGCCTCGTTTATGAAAGCCATATAACACAAAAATGCCTCTGATTTTCTGATGGAGCTGGTACGATCACGTAGATACGAAGAGCTCGAACCACATCCAGTGAAGCTTCACCTACAGAAAGGCCAGAAGACTGAAAGGCTGGGACTACAATCTCTTCATTTATATGAAAACTGGATACCACCTTTGGAAGGAAACCCGCCCTTGTACGGAGGACAGCTCTATTCCGACGGAAAATCAAAAAAATGGGGAGCGACATGAAAGTGCTGCCAAATCATAAACTCTGCGAGATGAGGAGATAGTGAGGAGAAAAAGGGTCTTTGCTGTCAACCATTTGAGGTCCACTGTGTCTAAGAGTTCAAAGGGGGGAGCCCGCAGCACCCTGAGGACCAAGGATAATCCCAAGGTGCCACCGGAGGGACAATCAGAGGTTGCAGACGGAGAACACACTGAAAAAATGTTCTAACATCTGGCAGAGTGGCAATTCTGCGCTGGAACCAAACTGACAATGCAGAAACCTGAACTCTTAAGGTAGCCAGATGAAGACTTATGTCTAGCCCAGCTTGAAGAAAAGCAAGAACTCGGGCGACCCTGAAAACCCTAAGGTCATATTTTCTGTGGGAACACAAACAAAAAAATTAATGCCAAATCCTGTGATAGATGGGGCTGAAGCAGGCTTCCTCACCCTCAGCATCGTCTGGATCACAGAAGTAGAGAAACCTTTGGCCTTTAAGATGGAAGCCTCAAGAGCCATGCCGTCAAAGCCAGCAGAGATAAATCCGGATATAGGCAGGGACCTTGCACTAGCAAATCCGGCCGTAGAGGAAGTGGACCGTCTATGGATAGACATGTCAGATCGGTGAACCAAGGTCTCCTGGGCCAGGCAGGAGCTATTTGTATTAACCTGCCACCTTCCTGTTTGAACTTTCCGACGACCCTTGGGAGAAGGGAGATTTGGAGGAAACTGGTATGCCAACCTTAAGTCCCACCTTAACGCCAGCGCGTCCACGAAGGCAGCTGGGGGATCCATTGTTCTGGACCCAAACCTGGGGACCTTGTGATTGTGACGTGACGCCATAAGGTCTACGTCTGGTAGTCCCCACTTGTCCACCAGGAGTTGAAAGCCCTCCGGATGAAGAGACCATTCTTCAGCATGTATGTCCCGACGACTTAGGATGTCCACTTCCCAGTTGAGGACTCCTCCTGGGATGAATACTGCCGAGATTGCTGGAAGACGGCATTCTGCCCACAGCCACTTCCTTCATGGCTCCTGGACTTCGTGTGCCTCCCTGATGTTGATATAGGCCACTGTGGTCGCGTTGTCGGACTGAATCTGGACAGGCCTGCCCTGAAGGAGGTCCTGCGCCAGAATAAGCGCTCTGTGCACTGCACGAAGCTCCAAAATATTTATCAGTAAGTGACCTTCCTGAGCCATCCACCTTCCCTGGAAAGGCGTGACGACCTGTCACCGCTCCCCATCCTCGAAGATTTGCATCCGTGATGAGGAGTACCCAATCTGGGACCCATAACGGGCGACCCTTGTCTAAATGAGTCGTCTGCAGCCACCATGCAAAGGAGAGCCGAACCTCTGGCGAGATGCGGATCATCTGAGACTTAACCCGATGATACTGACCATCCCAATGAGACAGAGTCCATTGTTGCAGGAACCTGGAGTGGAACTGTGCATAAGCCACCATATCGAAGGTGGATATCATGGAGCCCAGTACCTGCATTGCCAAGTGAACTGACACTTCCTGCTTGCAGAGTAGACTCTGCACACGAGATTGTAGTGCCGCAATCTTGTCCATTGGTAGAAGAATCCTTTGTCCCAAGGAATCCAGCTGCGCCCCCAAGTGCACCATCTGCTGAGTTGGAGAAAGAAGACTTTTCCTAATTGATTATCTAGCCGTGCTCTTGTAAGCAGGCAATAGTCATTTGGAGAGGACGTTGTAACAGCTCCTGAGATTGTGCAAATATCAGGAGGTCGTCCAAATATGGCAGTACCCAAATTCCTTGTCGTCTGATATGAGCCATCATGACCGCCATCATCTTGGTAAATACCCGAGGGGATGTGGACAAACCGAAGGGTAGAGCCTCAAATTGTAATTGAAAGTGGGATCGCGCAATAGGAACATGTAGACACGCATCCTGTATGTCGAGGTAGACCATGAAATCTCCTGGCTCCATTGCCAGCGTAATTGACCGTAGGGTTTCCACATGGAAATTGGGCACATGGATGAACTTATTGAGAGACCTCAGATTCAGAATAGGGCGATGTGACCCATTTCCGAATCAAAAACAAGTTTGAATAATAACCCCTTCCGTGTTGCCTCACAGGAACGGGGATTACAACTCCTGACCTCAGGAGGGCCCAATAGCCTCCTGGAAGGCCAAAGTCCTGACCGGTCTGAAGGAAGGGTTGTACCAACGAACCTCTGATGGGGATGCCTCAGTAATGTGAGGGCGTAACCCTGAGAGACCACCTCTCGAAACCAGATATCCATAGTTGTCTGATTCCAGGCCTGAGAAAACTATAGAAGTCAGCCTCCAACCCTGAGACCCAGGGGGAGGCCCATCCCATCAGGTAGTGGGCTTACCATCTGGTTTAGAAGCTGGACGTCTGGTTGACCAAGATTTCTTGGTCTGTGGTTTCTTGTGGGAATTACCCTGTCTAGAGGAAGCCTGCCCCTTTTGCCCTACTCTGTGGGCGAAGGGACCGAACCGACGACTGCCTATACCTAGGGGTAGTCGTAGATAGCAACCCAGCAGATTTAGATGTTGCCAGAGAAGCCACTATGTCATCCAGTTCTGGCCCAAACAGTACTTTCCTAACAAAAGGCAAAGATTCCAGAGCCTTCTTGGACCCTGTATCCGCCTTCCAGGTTCCAAGATACCCGCATCAATAACTGCTTCCCCAACATACAACAGCTGCCTCTCACATCTGACAGATAAGACAGCTGTTCTCTGCTAGCATCAGGCATGCTATTCTCCAGAGCCTTCGTCCATTCTTCCATTGCTTTGGCTATCCAGGCCACTGCCATAGCTGGTCTGGTAATAGCTCCAGATAATGAAAACATTGATTTCAAATAATTTTTAAGTTTTCTATCTGTAACCTCCTTTAGTGAGGATGCAGAAGGAATGGGTAATGTAGAGCTCCAGATCAATCTAGTAACGTGAGCAACCACCGTTGGAGGAACTTCCCATTTGTTACATTCACCAATTGAAAATGGGTACAGAGAGGTTAAATTCCTTGTAGCATGGACATGCTTATTTGGAGTACACTATGCTTCAGACATGAGAGTCGTCAGTTGATCAAACTGGGGGAAATAATCTTTAGCCTTAGATTTTGGCGGAACCTCATCTTCCTCTATACTTAGGACAGATCTAACCGCTCTCGCCAGAGAGGGACATCCACAGAGCATTGATGATCTTCTTCCACTGAGTAGGAACCAGAACTCGAGTATCAGAGTGCGATGAGGAGGCAGAGGCAGAATCCTGAGGCAATGTCTGAAGAGAACCTCTTTTATGTCCCTGCTTTACCGCCACTGGACTATTTGCCTGCACTACCTGCTGAGGGGCTGTAGACTGCAGCATACTCTGACTACAGTGATCAGAAGAATCAAACCAAAAGGGATTCGTGGGCGACATATACATAGAAGGATGCAAATGCTGTGGGTACCCCATAGCAGGAGGCAGTACCATAGCAGGAGCTTGTGACACTGCAGCTCTGTCCACTAAATTTGACAAAACCTGAGACCAAGAGGCCACCCAGGGGGGTTCTTGTGCCGGTGCAGGTGCACCTGATAGAAAAGGTGACTGTTTACAACAGACACTACACAAACCATCCTGCACAAAATCCTGCTCTGACAGGCCGGAGGCTCATCCTTCTCCCCTTTACCTCAATGTATAACAGGTATAAATACTTATACCGTCCTAACAGGTATAAGGTATAAATGCAATGTGACCCTCTTCACATTTGTTAAAAGCCAATGAAAGACCCAACACACCTTTACAGAGGGATGAGGAGAAACACAGTGATGGATAGATCTGACAGTTTGGAAAACAAAAAGGCAGTATAAATACAGCAGCTTGTATTAAAGTCACATACAATGCATATATACATTCAAATGGACTCTGAATCAACTGCCAGCCCCACCGGGGTATTGGTAGGATGTAGAGCGCTGCCCCAGGGGTGAGGTATACAGGGAGATAGGCCAACAGCTTTCAGCAGTGCCCCTAAGGTGGACTTGGGAGCATCTCACATGCGAGGTGGTCAAAAATAGCAAACCAGACGCAGGAATCCACACCGGAAGTTGCGTCTGGGTTGGGGGTTGAGCGGCCAGGGGAGCACCTACTGTATCTCGCCTAAACTGCGATTTTGACGGCACGGGCACGCTGGCCTCACAGTAGCAGATGTTTACTAGTGCGTCTACTACACATACCCGGCGACAGAAGATATGGCCCCGGCCGCCTTAGTGCGGACACACTGACGAGTCCCTCACCCGCAGCAGCCTCCGATGCGTATCCTACACCGCAGGCCCGGACTGCAGCGCACGATTCCCCACAACAAGGAATCACCTTACCATCAACGTGAGTCGATCGCAGTCCGGACCCCAGCGATGCCGCCAGCTAAGCCTCGCTTTGTTACGCCGAAATTTCCAGGGAATATAGCGATACTGACATCTCGGCATCGGCGAAGGTAGGAGTTGCGGTACATGCGTCCTATTCGGCGCCTAGTACTGCTAAACTGAGTAGTTCCAAAATGAAGGTAAATTAAAAAAAAAAAAAACGCCTGGGACTGCCTAAGCAGTCCCGCTGTTATAACCTGTGCATCTGGATACTTGCCGCGCACAAAAAAAAATAAAACGGAATGGCTGGGGACGGGGTATATAGGGAGGAGGCCCTATGCATGCTTGGAGCTTCAAAGCTGTAGCTGTTTGGTGCATTGGATCACACCAACTACATACCCCAAGGCAGTTCCTGTGGACCCTATGGACCCTGAAGAAGAAATGTGATTTTCTGAATGAATGCCCTGCTCAGCAGTTAAGTCATCATGCAGCAATGAGTTTCTGAGGACACTCACACCCAATACAGAATACCAACCTTCCCAGCATTGTGTTTGGCTGTGCTGTGAAAATAGCCGGGTCTACCACAAATCTGGTGTTGTCCACTATAAGTGTGACTCTCTCGCTGGTGCGTATGTTCCGAGCACCTTCTTTTGCATTTTCGTACACAAACACCATCTCCCCGGCAGTTTTACAGTTCCATTCTGAGCTGGACTGGCTACTGTTCCGGCTACTGAGCCCAACACTACTACTGGAACCGTTGGGGGAGATTTTCTGAGGGCGGGGGCTGCTCGGCCGCGATGAACAATAATCCTTCTCTCGATCTATAAAAAAAAAATATCAAGTGTTTTTTTCAGTGTGTGGATTAGCTGCTGTGCAGTACAGGGAAAGTTTCAAGTACAATTAGTGGTCGTTCTAGCACTCTGCACCTGTCACATGCACCTGGGGGTGTCGCTCTCTGCTCTGGTGCTTCTAGCACACTCTGGTCTGTATCTCAGCCGTTTGTTGCATCAGCTGAGTGTGCTAGAAGCAACAGAGCAGAGAGCGACACCCCAGGCAGAAAAAAGGAACTGCACGGGGTGTGACAGGTGCAGGACGATAGAGTGATCACTATACAAACTAAATGAGAAAAAAAAAAAAAGTTGTGTAACTGAATTTGCAGATGTCCGTTCATTAAAATAGGGTTGTCCTGTTACTGCGCCTCATCTTATGGAATGAGGCACCAGATTAAAGGTTATGTGGTCTGTTTGGGTGATTAAATTCCATAGAAATAGCTCTATTTAGTGTCCTGAATAACTGGAAATGGACTGAAAAATGCTAATGATGTGAAGAAGTGAGAACTTCTGTGAGTGATAGAAAATAACAGCAAAAAGTCCCTTTAATACCTTTTATGTTCTGGTTGGTAGTTGCCCAGTTCCCACAATGGACCCATGCCATTCTGTTCTCTAACTACTCAACCATTCAAGTAGATTGTGAGATCTCCGTTCAGTGCGCAGGAATGTCGCGTGGGGCCATTACAGGCTCCACAGATCTCAGAGGGGCCGGCAAATGCATCACTTACTCACTGACTAATACGTACATTTATAAACAGCAATTCAGTGCAAGGGACACCTTAGAAGGCCTGAAAATGAGGGAAAAAGCGACTTGATCCACAAGCACAAAGGGGCTTATTCAGTCAGCTTTGCGGCACAAGTCTCACAGGGTTGGTTATGTATATGAAACGTGTCGTTTTAAATCTACAGACTAAATGGCCAGAATCACGGAGGGTCCTGCAACTCGCAGGCACCTAGCGAGAGAACCCTCTATCACTTGCTTTCCTGAAGGAAACACCATTGTCCTGTCTTGTATCCAATCAGTGAAGTCCACTATAAGCAGCAACAATACTGTCTCTAATACCCCTTTCGGACACACCGAGAATCCTGGGAATTTGGCCTGCCTCAGCCAAACTCCGTGGTTGCAATGTATGTCTGAAAGGTACCTAGCCGGGAACAAGTTCCCGTGTAGCCGACCCTTCAAAATCAACCAGGGAAATTACCCTGTTTATGTCTGAATGGTGCTACCGGGGAATTTACTATTCCCGGGCTGCACCAAGCAGCTTTTACATTGAGTTGGTAGCGCAGAGCATCCTATAGGACGCTCAGCGCTGCCACTCACCACCCCCTGCGCCAGTGGCTGTGCCGCTGTAGATCGCGACACAGAGGACCCCAGCCAGACGCTGGGGACACCTGCCCCCGCCGGAGACCGCCGACAGGTCTCTGCCACAGCGGGCCGCCCGCACTCACGCTGGGCCACCAGGGCAGTACATTTACAGAAGGGGTTCTATCTCTTCCCCATTGGGGGGGGGGGGGGATAGCAAATAGGGGATAAAACAAATAATTTATTGATAAAATAAAATGTAAAAAAAAATGGCTGGATTGGGAGGCTGCCTGCTGCATTTTGATGACCTCATCAGCGGCAGCCGGAGAGGGGATAGGCTAGGAGGGGCAGACGGCAGAGGAGAGGCAGGTCATCTAAAAATCCCGGCTTCTTCTGTCTGAAAGGGGTCTACCTGGGAAATTCCTGGGTAGATGCTGTAGTGTGAAAGGTGGGGTTTCAACCAAAGACCCGGGAATTTGCACAGGATAAATTCTCGTGTCTGAGCAGGAAATTTCCCGGCTCGTATGTCTGAAAGGGATTATTATTAAAGGGGACAAATTTAATTCATTGTCATTGATTGTGGATATTCAGTCTTCTGTATCCGAATGTTGGGGTTACCTTAGGACATAGTGCTGAGATTTTCCAACAAATTTAACACAATAATCTAATTTAAAGACTCCTCTCTCTAATGACTGCCAGATAATGATTAATAAGCCAACTGTGTAAAACATTACATATAAAGCAATGATAAGCTGCCACGGTACAGTGCTGCCCAAGGCCCATTATTGGCTGAGCAGCACAAGCTCTTATCCTGGCTAGTGAGCTAATGAGAACGCTCATACACACAGAAGCAAGACAGCGGATTAGACTGGTGCCCGCACGCCTGAGGGTGATCACAATGCACACTATACACACAGAAGCAAGACAGCGGATTAGACTGGTGCCCGCACGCCTGAGGGTGATCACAATGCACACTATACACACAGAAGCAAGACAGCGGATTAGACTGGTGCCCGCACGCCTGAGGGTGATCACAATGCACACTATACACACAGAAGCAAGACAGCGGATTAGACTGGTGCCCGCACGCCTGAGGGTGATCACAATGCACACTATACACACAGAAGCAAGACAGCGGATTTGACTGGTGCCCGCACGCCTGAGGGTGATCACAATGCACACTATACACACAGAAGCAAGATAGCGGATTAGACTGGTGCCCGCACGCCTGAGGGTGATCACAATGCACACTATACACACAGAAGCAAGATAGCGGATTAGACTGGTGCCCGCACGCCTGAGGGTGATCACAATGCACACTATACACACAGAAGCAAGATAGCGGATTAGACTGGTGCCCGCACGCCTGAGGGTGATCACAATGCACACTATACACACAGAAGCAAGACAGCGGATTAGACTGGTGCCCGCACGCCTGAGGGTGATCACAATGCACACTATACACACAGAAGCAAGATAGCGGATTAGACTGGTGCCCGCACGCCTGAGGGTGATCACAATGCACACTATACACACAGAAGCAAGATAGCGGATTAGACTGGTGCCCGCACGCCTGAGGGTGATCACAATGCACACTATACACACAGAAGCAAGATAGCGGATTAGACTGGTGCCCGCACGCCTGAGGGTGATCACAATGCACACTATACACACAGAAGCAAGATAGCGGATTAGACTGGTGCCCGCACGCCTGAGGGTGATCACAACGCACACTATACACACAGAAGCAAGATAGCGGATTAGACTGGTGCCCGCATGCCTGAGGGTGATCACAACGCACACTATACACACAGAAGCAAGATAGCGGAATAGACTGGTGCCCGCACGCCTGAGGGTGATCACAATGCACACTATACACACAGAAGCAAGATAGCGGATTAGACTGGTGCCCGCACGCCTGAGGGTGATCACAACGCACACTATAAACACTATACACACAGATGCAAGATAGCGGATTAGACTGGTGCCCGTACGCCTGAGGGTGATCACAACGCACACTATACACACAGAAGCAAGATAGCGGATTAGACTGGTGCCCGCACGCCTGAGGGTGATCAAAACGCACACTATAAACACTATACACACAGATGCAAGATAGCGGATTAGACTGGTGCCCGTACGCCTGAGGGTGATCACAATGCACACTATACACACAGAAGCAAGATAGCGGATTAGACTGGTGCCCGCACGCCTGAGGGTGATCACAATGCACACTATACACACAGAAGCAAGATAGCGGATTAGACTGGTGCCCGCACGCCTGAGGGTGATCACAATGCACACTATACACACAGAAGCAAGATAGCGGATTAGACTGGTGCCCGCACGCCTGAGGGTGATCACAACGCACACTATACACACTATAAACACCATAGGGCTTATGTCATATAAATGTTACTCTGGGCACAGTTGTACTGTAACACATAGCAGGGAAATGGCACCGGCTACACGTTACTACATCCCACTTACTATCATTCTTTAACAAGAACCACCCACTCAGAGTTATTCAATCCTCGCACAAATATACACCGTGCACACAGACATGTACAACTAACATCTGGATGAAATATGCAGAGAATAGATTCTAGTAACAATGGGCATTAAATACATTATATTATACAGTGTTCTCCCCAGGCGCCCGGCACTCTCACCAATGTGTAGTGTCCTCTGCCTCCCGGCATCCTCACCAACGCTTCCTTGGTGCCAGCGGTCAGCTACTGCTGGCGCATACAGGGCCTGATTCAACAAGGATCGCTATTGCGATCGTAAATCCGTAAATCGCATGCAGGTCTGCTGCGCAAATATGCTAATGAATGTAATCGCAATGCTGTTGCGCTGCCAGCATAGGAGCGCCCACTGCCTCCCACTACCGCGATCTCACATCTGTAACACTTTGCAAATCTTCGGTAACAGAGTACCATCGGACCCTCGCGACGATTATAGCAGACCTGACCCTGCTTAGAAATTGCTAACTTCGTTGCACGCAGTGAGTACTCCGGCTGCGTATGCAATCACATAGGCTAATTTATGCACGCCCACGTAACGGCGTTCAAGCGGTCAGGCACGCTGGTGTTTCTGCTACCAACCCCCCCCCCCCCCGTAACTACAACCAGACGCTAACTGTGTCAATCACTCTGCGATGGCTCTGCATGGTCTCCGTGATCATGATGCATGCGCAGTAGGGAACAATCGGCCGTCTGCATACGTTTTAGCAATAGCGATCCTTGCTGAATCAGGCCCACTGTACGGACGCCGGATGGAGCCTCCCAGGGGATGGCAGATGGCGCTGTGACGTGGTCTACATCACAGTGCAGGACCTGTGTCAGGCTGGAGGGCAGAGATCCCCCCTCTGAATAAAAGCAAGGCGCACAGTCGCCTGTGCACATTGGAGAGTGGTCCTCCTGCTATCACTCTCCCTCTTCAGTGCATCTGGGAGCTGTTATAAAAAAAATTCCATCCACAAAGTAACTGGGCAGTATCTGGGCACTTAATACCATTATTTGTGTCAGTGACAGAGCCAGGCAGCATCTGGGCAGTGACAAAGCAATTGGGACAACTAGGCCTTTAAGGAGAGGAGAATTAATATACAAAATGTTAATCTCAAGTTTAAATCAATGTAAGGTCAGAATTTCAATACTTCATTATTGAGAAACCCCCGGCCGGCCACTACTTGATGCCACCCGCCTGGAAAAACTTTTTCCGGAGAACACGGTTATATATTATAAAAGGTGGCTCCTTCCACATCAGAATGAATAAACAAACATTGTAACCATAAGGAAAATATACAAAACTGAAGCAAAGCACTTATAAAGTACATCTACCTGAAACATCTAGCCTACATACCTGTGGTTCATGATTTTTTTATTACCACTATTAACAAAAAAAAATATATACTTTTTTCTTTTTTTTCCCGCAACAACCACTTAAAAGAGCTTGCCTAATAACAATAAAATATTCCTACATACAACCCACTACCGGAAAATAGGGCCCCATCCCAGGAACCAGCCAATTAGGACTGGGGTGGAATGGCTTTTATAGAAGAAGCTTTGAAGGAGCTCTCCTATGTGATATGGATGGACGGAGGCCTTGTGCGTGGACAGATGAGACAGAAGCCGGCTCAGTGATAGTGTTCCAGGAGGGGGGTACATTTTTCTAAAGGATGAGTTTTACATCAGGTCACCCCCCCTAAGTGCGTCAGTGACAGTTGTGTGGGAGTTTTATTACATGCATAGGCGATCTAGCACAGGTATCGCATGCAGTGAGCAGCGGCATGACCTAACAATGACCACAACAAACTCAGGTTTCAGATTTACTATTATAGCAGCGCATCTCCAAGGACACCTACACAACGTGCGAGTACAGGAAGTTGCAGTTTTGCGCTAAATTGGAAACGTATATACGCACTAGAAGGTAAAGGGACTGAAACCATCGCGGAATAAAGCAACTCTCTCCCAAGTTATACCTGGTACATGTGATGTACATGAGGACACGTGATCGTCACAAATGATGCAGTTACCACGGTGACAGATTATAGCCATATGCAGCGGGTTACAGTGGGCAACCGTGATGAAAACTGCGCTACAGGTAACACAGAAAAGAAGGGTGATGCCCGTGGTTCAATATATACAATGAAAGCGACCGTCTGATTGGCTGCTACAGGAAACACCCCTTTCTGCCCAGTTACCAGAGTGGCAGTTCTCATACATGTCCCCCAATGTGCCTGGGCGATTCACAAAGTAACACGACACAAACAGCCACTACATAGCGACGACACCTACAGATATTCCAGGGGCCACAAATGCTCGGCATAGTAAACTCCACCAGATACTAGAGCTTCTAGATTTTCAGTGCTGGGTGGAGTTTATCTCTAAATGTAGCTAAAATATAAGATGACATTTCCCAGTAATTCCGTGTACGATGCAGATATTTACATGCGCTTAGACAAACGCTAGCAGCATTTCCTATACTGTCCCCCGTATGTGGATATAGAAGAGGTCTTATGCCTGCGTGTCCTGTAAGTATATGACAGTTCCTATCAGTTTGGGGTTCCGTGTCTATGAGGGTGCAGTGGTGCCTCGGTGTACGTTCCCTGGCAGCTCATCTGCCCATCTTTTACCATTTCCCAGCTATGCCCATGGAAAAGTGCCTCTGATTGTAATGAAACACTGTTCTAGGTACCGCTTTGGTGCTGGCGTGTAGGGGAGGTGACGTTCCGGATGCACGGGGTCAGCTGGCTTTCGCCTCTTTCGTGTGATGAGTCGCGTGACCTGTCACTTGAGCGTCGTCTGTCTCGTGATCGTTCGTGACCGCCACTGGCACCATGAAAACTCATCTTCGTGTGGCTGGTTCCCACTCTAGCGCCGCGTGATGGAGTGCTGGAAGGAGAAACAAATAACAGCGCATTACAGAGGTCAGCAGCTAGACAAGCAGGACACACGGACGTTACGTGGACAATTAGGTGAGGACACAGCTGCCATAACCAGGAAGGTGGGAATAGCCAGGTGATTATAATGGGCAGCATTTGATGCACATGGCAGTAAGGATGGCAGGGGAGAGTCAGATATCTGCTGCCGGGAATGGCAGACAGTAAGATAAGAGACAGGCTGGCCAGATGTCTCCTGTATGCTTTATGTAAAGTAGATTACAGCAGTGCCTGGGTATAAGAGCACACACACAGGACTGTAAACACTGAGCAGGTTGGTCATTCAGTATAGGACACCATAGTCAGACCTGTAACGGATTATAGCCAGAGCATTGGCTGTTACCCAGCACCAGGCTCAGATGGGAACATCCTCACAAGTAAATGTAATTACTGACCTATGACCAAGGTACTGAGGGGCCGAATACGTCATCACTGCAATAAGCTCTCTCAGTACGCGGATTCACAGGCCGAACAACTAACTCCCTCCCCCCCCCCCCTTTCCCAGGTGTCCAAGGGATGTTTTACATTAACATTAAAGAGATCAATTACTCAAAGAACCTAAAAAATGTGGTAAGTCAAGCTTTAAAGAAATGGACCATCAGCCTTACGTTAAGGTCATTATCTACCCTATTTGGTGCACTTAATGAGTATCTGTATGAGCTCGCTAAGTGACCCACAGCTGCGTTACATTACACACCATGATAATATATATATATATCTCACACATATACACACACACACACATATATATATTTGTGTGTCAGTCCTATCCACTCTAACCTTTATTTTTGTCTTTGAAGCAATTGATCGAGGTGAAAATTGTTTCAGACAGCACTCAGGAGCCTCAAGTTACAGCTGTAACTCTGCAAGATCTCGGGACATGTACTGGGACATATAGGTCACTATACAACAATTATGTCCATAAATAAAAACAAGCATGACAATGCTTCTACAAAATGTAATAACAAAAGGAAGAATTATCCCATTTACTACATAAATAACATTTCCTATCAAGATAAAACAAAATACTAAAAGCTCCCAGCCACCCAGACAACTGCCCATGTGCCCCAGGGGTAGAGGAATACGCACCTCATGCTTTGCCCTCTCAGGCACTGGAAAACCTTTGGAATGAGAGCACAAAGGAAGGGAGAGCCGTGGAGCGAGGATGCTGTAGAAGCCAGGTCAGCATCTCTCTGCATTCCTTGCAAAGTTCAGCATATTGCCACCCCACGGCCGTACCTGTACGATCGCTGGATGTCCTTTAGCCTCAATGGCAGCTATTCAGGAGATACAGTACCACCTCCCACATATTAATACAAATCATTTTCACACAATCCGTGATTCAGAGGCGCATAGTGATCGTGCTGACGTCTCCAGCCACACCACCCCATTAGTGCTGCTTTGTGAGAGCAGTCGTACCAGCTGCCTGCTATTGGATGTCCCACGGTGACAGGCAGAACACAGACGGGAAGGAGGGGGGGGGGGGTGTTTCTAAAGCTATTTCCAGGCTAACAAGATTTTCTAGTAGGACTCGTCAGAGTTGCTTACACGGCTGCTGCAAATTACTCCAAAGAATGACTTAAATCTGTGTCATCCAGAGAACATGTGACCACATCAGTCCAGCACTCACCTCTAGGCTCAGGCAGTCTACCTGCTGACATACCACTCACAGGTAACTGGAGAACCGGGACAGCAAAATTATCTTCTGAATGGCAAAGAAATACAAACTAAACAGAAAAATAAAACCCACCACATAGCTACAATGTTTCTAGTGTACATATAGCAACAACAGGATTTTGGTACTTACCGATAAATCCCTTTCTCAGATTCCACAGGGGACACTGGAGGCTTCATGACAGTGGGGTATAGATGTGTGCTAACCGGGAGCTGGCACTTTAAATTTAGAAAGTATGACTAGCTCCTCCCCCTCTATACCCCCTTACAAGTCAGTCTTAGGAATCTGTGGCCGAGGAGAGCTGGAAAAGACAGACTGCAGAGGAGGAGGTGAAGCAAGTACACAGAATGACAAACAAAATGTTAAAAGAATCTTAAGAACCGTAGAACAAAGAAAAACAACCAGTCATAACGTAGAATGACAAGCAACCATGGCAGGAACAGGAACAGCGTGGGTGGGCGTCTGGTGTTCCCTGTGCAATCGGAGAAAGGAATTTATCGGTAATTACCAAAAATCTTGTTTTCTCCTTATCCACTAGGGGACACTGGAGGCTTCATGACAGTGGGAACGACCCAGAGCTCCCATCCCGGGCGGGAGAGCGCCGAGAACCCTGCAAAACAGTATGGTCATTTTGTTTTTGCGAGGCAGAGGCCGCAAACGTATCAAAACAATAAAACCGGACAAAGGTATGTCAGCCCGACCAAGTGGCTGCTCGACAAAGTTGAGTCATGAAAACCCACGAGGGAGCCACAGAGCGCGTGGAATGCGCTGTGATGGAAACCGGAGGTTCCTTGGAAGAGGCCACATAGGCCTGCCTAATGGCCCAGACGGATCCAGCGTGCAATAGTCTGCTTGGAAGCCGGCCAACCAGGACGAGCCAAATCATACCGGACAAACAGGGAATCAGTTTTCCGTACAGATGCAGTCCTATCCATGTAGATCCTGAGGGCTCCAACAACATCCAGGGATCTGGAAGCTGGCGAGTCCTCTGGAAGAACCGACACCACGATAGGCTGGTTTATGTGGAACACAGAGACCACTTTAGGAAGGAATGCCATCTGCGTACGGAGTTTAGCCCTATCCACCTGGAATATCAAGTACGGAGATCGACAGTAAAGAGCCCCGGGCTCCGACACTCGCCTGGCCAAAGCCAGGGCTAGGAGAAGGACCACCTTCCACAAGAGGTACTTAAACTCAACCATCTGTAATGGTTCAAACAGTGAAGACTGCAAGAAAGAGGACGAGGTCCAAATCCCACGGAGCCGTTGGAGGGACAAAGGGAGGCTGCAAACTGATAACCCCCTGCAAAAAGGTCTGAATATCTGGGAGAAAGGCCAGTTTCTTCTGGAAGAAAATGGACAGTGCTGAAACCAGAACCTTCAGGGATGCAAGTAGGCCCGCTGAAAATCCTGCCTGCAGGAAAAGGAGGAGCCTGGACACCTTGAATGTTGAGGGAGGCAATCCCCGCCATTCAAACCAGATCACATAAGTGTTTGAGACATGACAGTAGTATCTGGAAGTCACTTCCTACCAGGCCCAGAGCATGGTAGGGATTACAGTAGATGGGATCCCTTTCGCCTTAAGATTGCCCTTTCAACAGCCACACCGTCAAACGTAAAGTACCCGCCTTAAGTCTGGATAGACAAAAGGACCCTGCTGCAGGAGATCCTCTCGCAGCAGTAGGGGCCATGGATAGTCTATCAGCAGTAGACGCAGGTTGGAATACCAAGCTCTGATGGGCAAATCTGGAGCCACTAAGAGAACCCTGGCCCTTTCCCTCTTGATGCATTGCAGAAGCCGAGGCAGAAGAGGAATTGGTGGAAACAGACGAATCAAAGCCGCCAGGGTGTTGTGAGTATGTCCACTGCCACGGCCTCCAGGTCTCTCGTCCGAGAGCGGTACAGAGGCAGTTGATGATTGTGTCTGGTCGCCATGAGGTCGACTTGTGGAAGGCCCCACCTCTGAACAAGCTGTTGAAACACCTGGGGATGGAGCGCCCCGGGATTTACATCTTGACAACTGAGGTAGACTGCCTCCCAAATGTCCATGCCTGGAATAAATATTGCTGATATTACCATGACAAATTCCTCCGCCCAGAGAAGAATGCGGCTTACCTCCCTCATTGCTGCCAGACTTCTGGTGCCACCTTGTCCGTTTATGTATGCCACCGCCGTGGTGTTGTCCGACTAGACTGACAGCTTGACCCTGCAACAGGTGATGCGCTAGTTGAAGAGCATAAAACACTGCCCGTAATTCCAAGAAGTTTATGGGCAGTCTCGCTTCCTATGGAGTCCAGCGGCCCTGGAAGTGGTTCTCCAGAGTCACTGCCCTCCACCCCCTCAAACTCGCGTCTGTCGTGTGGAGAATCCAATTCTACACTCCAAACCTCTTGACTCCAACAGGCGACATGAATTCAGCCACCAGAGAAGAGAACTCCGAATTCTGGGGGCCAGCTTCACTCGTTGGTGAAGGAATAGTTAGGGCCCCGACCACTGGGAGAGGAGGTACAGTTGAAAAGGCCTGGAGTGGAAGCGGCCGTATGGAATGGCTTCAAAAGGTCACAACCATCTTCCCGAGGAACCGTTTGCACAGGTGCACCGATACTCGTCGCTGTTGTAAGATCAGCCGCACCATCTCCTGAATGGAAGCTGCTTTTTCCTGAGAAAGGAAGACCTTCTGATTTACAGTGTCTAGAATCATCCCCAGAAATTGAAGGCTCTGCATTGGCTGCAGATGAGACTTGGGAAAGTTCAGGATCCACCCATGTCATATGAGGAGCCTGTGAGTCACCAGTATGTTTTGTAATAATTGGTTCTTGGAAGGAGCTTTCAGGTGGAGATCGTCCAGGTAAGGAACAATCGTGACTCCCTGAGTCCAAAGAAGAGCCATCATCACTGCCATTACCTTGGTGAATACCTTAGAAGCCGAAGATTAGCCTGCCTGGAATTGAAAATGTGAGTCCTAAATAGCAAATCGTAGAAATGCTTGGTGAAGTGGCCAGATGGGAATGTGTAGGTAGGCATCTTTTATGTCCAAAGACAGAAACTCGTTTTCCTCGAGCCCCGCAATGACTGATTGAAGGGACTCAATCTTGAACTTGAATACTCTCAGATAGGGATTGAGATCCTTCAGGTTCTTAGTAAGTCTGACCGATCCATCCGGCTTCGGAACCACGAACAAGCTGGAGTGGAACCCTTGTTTTAATTGATGTGTGGGTACCTGTACAAATACTTGAGCATTGAGAAATCTGTCTACAGCTTCTTGTATCTCGATCAGTCTTTGGAAACTGGCAAACCTGTGGTGAGAAACCGAGGTGGTTGAATCTGGAATAGAGTTTGTACCCCTGGGTAATGAGGTCCCGAACCCAAGCATCCGGACAAGATTGTGCCCACACCACCCTGAAATCTCGAAGACTAGCTCCCACCCTGGGGTCCCTCAGGTGAGAGGGAGACCAGTCATGCATTGGGTTTGGTGGAGGGCTTATTGTCCTGGTGTGTAGAGGTTGCTGTGGCTCTACCCCTACCTCTGGAACCACGAGAGGTGGTAGGTCCTCCTCTAGAACAGTCTTTAAATCTTCCTGGGGCACGAAAGGACAGTCCTGAATAAGGCTTACGGTAAGCCGGAGCAGCTGAAAGGAGATAAGTAGATTTACCCCCCCACCCGTAGCCTGGGAGATCCACTTGTCTAGCTCGGGTCCGAACAGGACACCAGTCAATGGAAGTGCTTCCACCGCCCTCTTTGATTCTGCATCAGCCTGCCACTGTTGCTCTGCGGGCCGATATTGCTAGAGTGGAAGACCTAGAAGTGAGATTACATACCTCTATTGAAGCCTCACCAAGAGACGCAGCCGACTCCCCAATCTGTTCTGCTAAAAGAATTAGATTCACAGCTAGGAGTATTGTCCGTAATCCTTCGGATAGTTGGTTAGCCCAGGCTTCAATTGCCTTCTTGACCCAGCAGTCCACTAGCGTGGGGCGAAGAATCATGCCAGCTACTGTGTAAATGGACTTTAGGGTGTTCTCCCCTGCCCCCCACCCCCCTCAGCAGCTCCATTGTCGCAAACAGGCAGGGGCAGCCAGCTACTTGTCATGTCACTCACTGTAATGTGCATGCATTGTGTACTGTGTTATTACCACTTCTGTATATCACAGTACACACCTCCCGATGTATTCCTGTCACTCACTGTAATGTGCATGCATTGTGTACTGTGTTATTACCACTTCTGTATATCACAGTACACAGCTCCCGATGTATTCCTGTCACTCACTGTAATGTGCATGCATTGTGTATTGTGTTATTGGCCACTTCTGTATATCACAGTACACACCTCCCGATGTATTCCTGTCACTCACTGTAATGTGCATGCATTGTGTATTGTGTTATTACCACTTCTGTATATCACAGTACACAGCTCCCGATGTATTCCTGTCACTCACTGTAATGTGCATGCATTGTGTACTGTGTTATTACCACTTCTGTATATCACAGTACACACCTCCCGATGTATTCCTGTCACTCACTGTAATGTGCATGCATTGTGTACTGTGTTATTACCACTTCTGTATATCACAGTACACAGCTCCCGATGTATTCCTGCCACTCACTGTAATGTGCATGCATTGTGTACTGTGTTATTACCACTTCTGTATATCACAGTACACAGCTCCCGATGTATTCCTGTCACTCACTGTAATGTGCATGCATTGTGTACTGTGTTATTACCACTTCTGTATATCACAGTACACACCTCCCGATGTATTCCAGTCACTCACTGTAATGTGCATGCATTGTGTACTGTGTTATTACCACTTCTGTATATCACAGTACACACCTCCCGATGTATTCCTGCCACTCACTGTAATGTGCATGCATTGTGTACTGTGTTATTACCACTTCTGTATATCACAGTACACACCTCCCGATGTATTCCTGCCACTCACTGTAATGTGCATGCATTGTGTACTGTGTTATTACCACTTCTGTATATCACAGTACACAGCTCCCGATGTATTCCTGTCACTCACTGTAATGTGCATGCATTGTGTACTGTGTTATTACCACTTCTGTATATCACAGTACACACCTCCCGATGTATTCCTGTCACTCACTGTAATGTGCATGCATTGTGTACTGTTATTACCACTTCTGTATATCACAGTACACACCTCCCGATGTATTCCTGTCACTCACTGTAATGTGCATGCATTGTGTACTGTGTTATTACCACTTCTGTATATCACAGTACACACCTCCCGATGTATTCCTGTCACTCACTGTAATGTGCATGCATTGTGTACTGTGTAATTACCACTTCTGTATATCACAGTACACACCTCCCGATGTATTCCTGTCACTCACTGTAATGTGCATGCATTGTGTACTGTGTTATTACCACTTCTGTATATCACAGTACACAGCTCCCGATGTATTCCTGTCACTCACTGTAATGTGCATGCATTGTGTACTGTGTTATTACCACTTCTGTATATCACAGTACACAGCTCCCGATGTATTCCTGTCACTCACTGTAATGTGCATGCATTGTGTACTGTTATTACCACTTCTGTATATCACAGTACACACCTCCCGATGTATTCCTGTCACTCACTGTAATGTGCATGCATTGTGTACTGTGTTATTACCACTTCTGTATATCACAGTACACAGCTCCCGATGTATTCCTGTCACTCACTGTAATGTGCATGCATTGTGTACTGTGTTATTACCACTTCTGTATATCACAGTACACAGCTCCCGATGTATTCCTGCCACTCACTGTAATGTGCATGCATTGTGTACTGTGTTATTACCACTTCTGTATATCACAGTACACACCTCCCGATGTATTCCTGCCACTCACTGTAATGTGCATGCATTGTGTACTGTGTTATTACCACTTCTGTATATCACAGTACACAGCTCCCGATGTATTCCTGTCACTCACTGTAATGTGCATGCATTGTGTACTGTGTTATTACCACTTCTGTATATCACAGTACACAGCTCCCGATGTATTCCTGTCACTCACTGTAATGTGCATGCATTGTGTACTGTGTTATTACCACTTCTGTATATCACAGTACACACCTCCCGATGTATTCCTGCCATTCACTGTAATGTGCATGCATTGTGTACTGTGTTATTACCACTTCTGTATATCACAGTACACAGCTCCCGATGTATTCCTGCCACTCACTGTAATGTGCATGCATTGTGTACTGTGTTATTACCACTTCTGTATATCACAGTACACACCTCCCGATGTATTCCTGTCACTCACTGTAATGTGCATGCATTGTGTACTGTGTTATTACCACTTCTGTATATCACAGTACACAGCTCCCGATGTATTCCTGCCATTCACTGTAATGTGCATGCATTGTGTACTGTGTTATTACCACTTCTGTATATCACAGTACACAGCTCCCGATGTATTCCTGCCATTCACTGTAATGTGCATGCATTGTGTACTGTGTTATTACCACTTCTGTATATCACAGTACACACCTCCCGATGTATTCCTGTCACTCACTGTAATGTGCATGCATTGTGTACTGTGTTATTACCACTTCTGTATATCACAGTACACAGCTCCCGATGTATTCCTGTCACTCACTGTAATGTGCATGCATTGTGTACTGTGTTATTACCACTTCTGTATATCACAGTACACACCTCCCGATGTATTCCTGTCACTCACTGTAATGTGCATGCATTGTGTACTGTGTTATTACCACTTCTGTATATCACAGTACACAGCTCCCGATGTATTCCTGCCACTCACTGTAATGTGCATGCATTGTGTACTGTGTTATTACCACTTCTGTATATCACAGTACACAGCTCCCGATGTATTCCTGCCACTCACTGTAATGTGCATGCATTGTGTACTGTGTTATTACCACTTCTGTATATCACAGTACACACCTCCCGATGTAGTCTGCACTATCACCACCTACCTTGCTGCACTGGCTGACACTGTCTGTGCCTTCTGCAGTGTGTTACACAAGATGTTCTGCTCTCCATCCATTAAATGCACAGAATTTACAGCCCGGGAAACAAACATCACAAGTATTCCAGCATACCAAGCTCCAGCCCGCTCCCCAAACCCAAGTATGACAGTGCTGCTACAGAGCATTTCCTACCAACAGAAGCTCTGCAGGCTTCCATATGCATGAGGAGGACATTGGTATTGGTAACCCCCCAACTAGCTGCAGGAGAGGCGAATCTGCAGGCCGGGGCCAGACGCTAATGCCCTTCCCAGGCAGGAGGAAGAAGAAATATGCTGACGGTTTATAAAAACATCAAAACTTCCTGCCAGTCATGAAAAAAGACATTGTGCATCCATTACATCTAAATGACATTAGCGGGCTGCAGACATATCGAGTGGAATAGAATATATATCCCATTACAGGGCTGACACTGGGTTATAGAGTCACATGAAGGTAGGGGAGGGGGAGAGCATTCTGTGCTAAATGATTACAGGTACAGGACAATGTTCTAGAGAGAAAATATATAGATATATATCCCTGGCTTCATATACTCACAGGCCGCATGCTACAGCACATGGCAATAAAACAGAAGACTAATGTAGGGATCCCATTATAGAAGTAACTGCATCCTGTACTTACACCATGTGGGCATACTGTAATAGTGTACACAGAGCGCAGGACGCTATACCTAGCACAGACAATGAGAACCCTGATCACCAAGCATGAAGGCATTGTGCAGGTTACACATTACCGGACCTCTCATACCTGCCGGAGACCATGCCAGGCCCATGCCGCAGTCAGTAATTTACCATCACCTACAGGTTACAGCAATATGACATCCTAGTGACAGAGACACTGGGAATGTTGCACCAAATAACGCAGACAAACACAGTGATTACAGAACGACAGCAGGAATGAATGGAAATCATGCAATGGAACATCTCACCACTCAATCTGGGGCCCATTTATCAATAATCACATACTCAATGCGATCTGGGCACAATATTAGCACCCGTGAGGGCATTGCGGCATGTGATAACACAGCAGGAATGTATGATATAGCACATGCAAGGACAGGCGGTCTGAGAAGAGCCCGTCCCTGCAATGCCCTCACAGTGATGTGACCGTACCCATGAGGGCATTGCAGTATGTGATAACACAGCCGGAATGTATGATATAGCACATGTAAGGACAGGCGGTCTGAGAAGAGCCCATCCCTGCAATGCCTCACAGTGATGTGACCGTACCCATGAGGGCATTGCAGTATGTGATAACACAGCCGGAATGTATGATATAGCACATGTAAGGACAGGAGGTCTGAGAAGTGCCCGTCCCTGCAATACGCTCATAGTGATGTGACCGTACCCATGAGGGCATTGCAGTATGTGATAACACAGCGGGAATGTATGATATAGCACATGTAAGGACAGGAGGTCTGAGAAGAGCCCGTCCCTGCAATGCCTCACAGTGATGTGACCGTACCCATGAGGGCATTGCAGTATGTGATAACACAGCCGGAATGTATGATATATCACATGTAAGGACAGGCAGTCTGAGAAGAGCCCGTCCCTGCAATGCCCTCACAGTGATGTGACCGTACCCATGAGGGCATTGCAGTATGTGATAACACAGCCGGAATGTATGATATAGCACATGTAAGGACAGGCAGTCTGAGAAGAGCCCATCCCTGCAATGCCTCACAGTGATGTGACCGTACCCATGAGGGCATTGCAGTATGTGATAACACAGCCGGAATGTATGATATAGCACATGTAAGGACAGGAGGTCTGAGAAGTGCCCGTCCCTGCAATACGCTCATAGTGATGTGACCGTACCCATGAGGGCATTGCAGTATGTGATAACACAGCGGGAATGTATGATATAGCACATGTAAGGACAGGAGGTCTGAGAAGAGCCCGTCCCTGCAATGCCTCACAGTGATGTGACCGTACCCATGAGGGCATTGCAGTATGTGATAACACAGCCGGAATGTATGATATATCACATGTAAGGACAGGCGGTCTGAGAAGTGCCCGTCCCTGCAATACCCTCACAGTGATGTGACCGTACCCATGAGGGCATTGCAGTATGTGATAACACAGCCGGAATGTATGATATAGCACATGTAAGGACAGGCGGTCTGAGAAGAGCCCGTCCCTGCAATACGCTCACAGTGATGTGACCGTACCCATGAGGGCATTGCAGTATGTGATAACACAGCCGGAATGTATGATATAGCACATGTAAGGACAGGCGGTCTGAGAAGTGCCCGTCCCTGCAATACCTCACAGTGATGTGACCGTACCCATGAGGGCATTGCAGTATGTGATAACACAGCGGGAATGTATGATATAGCACATGTAAGGACAGGAGGTCTGAGAAGTGCCCGTCCCTGCAATACGCTCACAGTGATGTGACCGTACCCATGAGGGCATTGCAGTATGTGATAACACAGCCGGAATGTATGATATAGCACATGTAAGGACAGGCGGTCTGAGAAGTGCCCGTCCCTGCAATACCTCACAGTGATGTGACCGTACCCATGAGGGCATTGCAGTATGTGATAACACAGCGGGAATGTATGATATAGCACATGTAAGGACAGGAGGTCTGAGAAGTGCCCGTCCCTGCAATGCGCTCACAGTGATGTGACCGTACCCATGAGGGCATTGCAGTATGTGATAACACAGCGGGAATGTATGATATAGCACATGTAAGGACAGGAGGTCTGAGAAGTGCCCGTCCCTGCAATGTGCTCACAGTGATGTGACCGTACCCATGAGGGCATTGCAGTATGTGATAACACAGCCAGAATGTATGATATAGCACATGTAAGGACAGGAGGTCTGAGAAGTGCCCGTCCCAGCAATGCCTCACAGTGATGTGACCGTACCCATGAGGGCATTGCAGTATGTGATAACACAGCAGGAATGTATGATATAGCACATGTAAGGACAGGCGGTATGAGAAGAGCCCGTCCCTGCAATGCCTCACAGTGATGTGACCGTACCCATGAGGGCATTGCAGTATGTGATAACACAGCCGGAATGTATGATATATCACATGTAAGGACAGGAGGTCTGAGAAGAGCCCGTCCCTGCAATGCCTCACAGTGATGTGACCGTACCCATGAGGGCATTGCAGTATGTGATAACACTGCCAGAATGTATGATATATCACATGTAAGGACAGGCAGTCTGAGAAGAGCCCGTCCCTGCAATGCCCTCACAGTGATGTGACCGTACCCATGAGGGCATTGCAGTATGTGATAACACAGCCGGAATGTATGATATATCACATGTAAGGACAGGCGGTCTGAGAAGTGCCCGTCCCTGCAATACCCTCACAGTGATGTGACCGTACCCATGAGGGCATTGCAGTATGTGATGACACAGCCGGAATGTATGATATAGCACATGTAAGGACAGGCGGTCTGAGAAGTGCCCGTCCCTGCAATACCTCACAGTGATGTGACCGTACCCATGAGGGCATTGCAGTATGTGATAACACAGCCGGAATGTATGATATAGCACATGTAAGGACAGGCGGTCTGAGAAGTGCCCGTCCCTGCAATACCTCACAGTGATGTGACCGTACCCATGAGGGCATTGCAGTATGTGATAACACAGCAGGAATGTATGATATAGCACATGTAAGGACAGGCGGTCTGAGAAGAGCCCGTCCCTGCAATACGCTCACAGTGATGTGACCGTACCCATGAGGGCATTGCAGTATGTGATAACACAGCCGGAATGTATGATATAGCACATGTAAGGACAGGCGGTCTGAGAAGTGCCCGTCCCTGCAATACCTCACAGTGATGTGACCGTACCCATGAGGGCATTGCAGTATGTGATAACACAGCGGGAATGTATGATATAGCACATGTAAGGACAGGAGGTCTGAGAAGTGCCCGTCCCTGCAATACGCTCACAGTGATGTGACCGTACCCATGAGGGCATTGCAGTATGTGATAACACAGCGGGAATGTATGATATAGCACATGTAAGGACAGGCGGTATGAGAAGAGCCCGTCCCTGCAATGCCTCACAGTGATGTGACCGTACCCATGAGGGCATTGCAGTATGTGATAACACAGCCGGAATGTATGATATAGCACATGTAAGGACAGGAGGTCTGAGAAGTGCCCGTCCCTGCAATACCTCACAGTGATGTGACCGTACCCATGAGGGCATTGCAGTATGTGATAACACAGCCGGAATGTATGATATAGCACATGTAAGGACAGGAGGTCTGAGAAGTGCCCGTCCCTGCAATGCGCTCACAGTGATGTGACCGTACCCATGAGGGCATTGCAGTATGTGATAACACAGCCGGAATGTATGATATAGCACATGTAAGGACAGGAGGTCTGAGAAGTGCCCGTCCCTGCAATGCCTCACAGTGATGTGACCGTACCCATGAGGGCATTGCAGTATGTGATAACACAGCAGGAATGTATGATATAGCACATGTAAGGACAGGAGGTCTGAGAAGTGCCCGTCCCTGCAATACCTCACAGTGATGTGACCGTACCCATGAGGGCATTGCAGTATGTGATAACACAGCAGGAATGTATGATATAGCACATGTAAGGACAGGAGGTGTGAGAAGTGCCCGTCCCTGCAATACGCTCACAGTGATGTGACTGCATTAGCCATCTCTTCTCTCCTCAACCAGAAAATCGTCTGCTGACCACGCGGTCGCCATTACCGGGCATGGATTCCGGATTGTGAAGTGTAGCCTGTAGGTGAACGCCACCTTCACATGGACTTGGCTGTGAAGGCGAAACGTGAGAAATCTGACAGCGCCACGAGCGCCATAGCTACAGGGGCTGCGGTTGCTGTGGGTAACGGAGGGGCGGCAGCAGATATCAGAGACGGGTGTTTTCAGGGAATATGTCGCAAATATTTAATGCTAAATAGGCCCCCCTGTATAGGAGATAAAATGAGTGCGGATGAGGAGGTGCAGCCATCTTTGTGGTACCTACCTGGAGTGTTTGTACAGTTTGCGAGGTCTATTACACAATTTCCGATCCCAGTTCTCTGGATCCCTGGAGTTACTGTCATAAGGATGAGGATGTGCTGTAATGTCACTGCCAGCACAGATCACCTATGTAACACAGCAGTAGTGGTCATCACACAAGACGTCATGCAGAATGAAAGCACGCACACGCTTAGTACATACTGGCATAGCCGTCATTTGGGCAATCAGTTACAGCTCAGAGAACTCTGACCACAAGCAGAATAAAATAAAACCTACAGATAAGAGAGTGAGGGCTGGAGCTACATTACTGAGGAGAATAGTGCAGACAGCACAAAGCTAAACGTTACTAATGCTGCAGCCCAGAGACATGTAATTATACTCCATGTGCCCATCTTCTATACATCTCCCCTCATATGGGTCATTCCATGAAGTATAGGAACCACCACATGAAAATTAAATTCTATCACAGCAGATGCCAATGACATATTCAACTTCATTTCTTACTACTGATGAACTTAATGTAACGTCAGATGAGGTAGATTCCCCATATATTATTGTCACGTTATTAAAAAGATGAATTTCAGCTTCATTCCTGTGTGTAGGGCAGGGGTGCCCAAACTGCGCGCCATGTCACCCTGGGGTGCCTCGGGACACTTGCACGGTTGCCTAAGGTTGGTGGTCCAGCACCAAATCAAATTATAGAAGGGCAATGTAATGTAAATATGTGGACAAACAATAGCACAAACCTGTCCCCATCACATACCTGAACCTAAAAATGACAGGTAGCACAATTTACTTCACTTTACTACATTTTCTTCTGAATCTCTTAAACTTAAACTTAGGGGTGCCATGAAAACAATGCTGTTACTCTACGGTGCCATGACTCCAAAAAGTTTGGGAACCACTGGTGTAGTGCATTTAAACTTCAAAAAAAAGCAACCAGATGGAGTGACCCAGTCAGAGGCAGAGACAGTGTATGTACCAATAATAGTACAGAGACAGGTCCTTACATATAGCAGCCAGATGGAGTGACCCAGTCAGAGGCAGAGGCAGTGTATGTACTAATCATAGTACAGAGACAGGTCCTTACATATAGCAGCCAGATGGAGTGACCCAGTCAGAGGCAGAGGCAGCGTATGTACTAATCATAGTACAGAGACAGGTCCTTACATATAGCAGCCAGATGGAGTGACCCAGTCAGAGACAGTGTATGTACTAATCATAGTACAGAGACAGGTCCTTACATATAGCAGCCAGATGGAGTGACCCAGTCAGAGACAGAGACAGTGTATGTACCAATCATAGTACAGAGACAGGTCCTTACATATAGCAGCCAGATGGAGTGACCCAGTCAGAGACAGAGACAGTGTATGTACTAATCATAGTACAGAGACAGGTCCTTACATATAGCAGCCAGATGGAGTGACCCAGTCAGAGGCAGAGACAGTGTATGTACTAATCATAGTACAGAGACAGGTCCTTACATATAGCAGCCAGATGGAGTGACCCAGTCAGAGGCAGGTCCCACGCCCCCCTCCACTTCTGTTTTCAGGACTTTAAAAGCATCAGTCGTACAATTATCTTTAAAAGCTTGATGACCATTTAGGGAGTATTTACCCTAAAGATAAGTACACATTGGAGCGATGTAGGGACGATTAGCCGTTTTATAACTACATATCCCTACATCGCTCCGTGTGTACACATGATTGTGCGGTCATTCACAAGATTACAGTGTGAGAACACTCAATATCGCTTGTTCTGGGCTCAAGAAAAATAGTCAGTAAAATCGCATTGATCGCTGATCCCTGTACCCAGCCTAAGGCGGCCTCTCGCCGTAATGTAAAACTAAAATATATAGGTGCATAAATATTGGGACATTGACAGAATTTTCATATTTTGGCCTCTATTCACCACCACAATGGCTTTGAAATGAAACAAACAAGATGTGCTTTACCTGCAGACTTTCAGATTTAATTTGAGGGTAATTACATCCAAATCAGGTGAACGGTGTAGGAATTACAACGGTTTCTATATGTGCCTCCCACTTTTTGAGGATTTAATGTGGATATAAAGTGCCAACCAATGTAAATGTCATGTTACAGGCTATGTTTGAAAAATAACAGTTAGGAGCTGATTGGTTAGTACTTTCTCTCAAAGCTTTGATAAACCTCCCCCTAGGTTTTTCCCATCACCTGTATTATTGGTTGAATCAGGTATCTACATTGGGTGGGATTCAGTCTCAACATTCACATTTGGATTCTCTTACAATTCTATTATAAACAGATTTTCAAAAGAGAGCTTAGTGGGTATGGCCACAGTAACTCAAAGGATACAGCAATGTAGCTACAGCAAACTACTGACCGGCACATAGATTATGGTTTACGTTATCCGTATTTGCCATCTACTCCACCCAACACAGAGTTATTATTTAGGTCACATGGCTTTATAGCCTAAATTTAGGCACATGTACCAGTCTGACCCTGGCTGAGACAGATCCTATACAGACTAATCATCCAAATCCACTGACGCTACCTGTTCTGCAAATAGCAGGAACTAATGCTGGAGTGTTACTTTATAGGAAGCCTGGAAGAGGACCGCTCACCAGGAAGGGAAGATAGTTACCATAACAGGCTAAGGGTACTATATGTACTGTATTATGTGGAGAGGAATGCCCGCTGTCACCAGCATTTCATGAGTGGTGGGCACATCAACACAAGTCTAGTGGACTGTGTCTAAAGTAACGGGGGTTCGCGGGGGGCTATTTAATTGTTGCTGTTTTTTTACGCTGATCACGCCCAAAGTGGTCGAGTGTAGCCGCGTAAAACAGCTACCCCCGACCAAAGTGCTGGGCGCAATCACGGAAAGTGATGTTTGGGCGACAAAAACATGTCACTTATCGCCCATTTCAGCTCGCAGCCCCAGGGAAACGGTGCGCCGGAAGCTGATTGCACCCGACAGGAGAAACAATTGAATAGCTCCAGTCGGGCGTGTACAAGGGCACAACAATTGAATACCGACCTAAGAAATAAAGCCATAGGGCCTTATTCAGACCCGGTCGCAAGCGCTGAGTGCTCACAACCGGGTCAATGTTTGCCCGCTGGGCATGCGCGCGACGGAGCCGGCTCCGACGTGCGCATGCGCGAGACCCGGCTAGCGACGGGCGCTCCGTTGCCACGAGTCTCGCACCAAAGGGTGCGAGCTGTCGATGGTGATTGACAGCTCGCCCCGTTTGGAAAGCGGACAGGCCGGCCAAACGGAGGTGTTCCCGACGGAACGCTTGCCGTTTGGGGGCGGCCCCACTGACATCAGCAGTGATGTCAGTGGGGAGCTTCCTGCTCGATCAGAGCAGGAAGTTCCCTGGGGCTTGCGGCTGCAGAGACCCAACCTTAGGGTCTCGTCGCAAGCCCCGATGGTCGCGATGGTCTTGACCATCGCGACCATCACCCTGGTTGGCCGCTAAGCTGTGGGTGGTAACCCACAGCTTAACTAGCGACCAGAAGGCCGCACTAAAAACAAAAACAAAAAAGAAGCGGCCGCCCTCATTCAGACAGAGCGATCGCTTCTTGCGACCGCCTCTGAATGCGGGCCATAATTCCCTCAAGTCTGACGAGACCACATCATGCATTTGATGCAACACTCACATATAATGCATCTGCACAAGAATGCATTAATGATACCACTCACTTACCCCAACCGGCATTTCCACACCAATTGCCCTTATACCTCAGCTTTCACCCTAGCTCACAGATGTCGCACATGGGTATACTGAAGTCCACTTTTTGTCCCTGAACCCTATAACTAAACCGGTGTCTGGTGAGTGTGATACAAGGCAGCTCGCACCCACCGGACAGTGCCAGCGTCACAACCCAACCCGGGCCTGCCTCTCTTCACCTCCGCACAGAAAGGTAAATGATCAGCGGAGATCACATGAAGCAGCGAGACCCCTTCAGCAGCGTTTATTCGGGATAGACACATTTCTCTGCACCATCTCCTTGTTCCATTCCAGCAAAGCCATCCACAATACGGTAATTCCTTACACTCCTCCTCAGTATCACAAGTGAAATAATTAGCTCCACCTGTGGATCTTTTAATGTGTGTCAGCCAGTACACCTGTGCACCAACTGAGAGATCTGTTAGGGGTCCCTTATGCTGGCCATACACACTACAATTATCAGGACGATCCGCCCGATATCCGCGGATTGCCCTGATAATTGTGGCTGCTCGCAGCCACCTGAGGTGACTAATAGAAATGTGAGATAAGTCTGTTGTGTGGGCAATCAAAGCAGGACTTTAAAACCAGGTTAGCTGCTAGATGCGGATTTTGGGCATGCACACGCGCCCAGGCGGAGCAACAATTGAATTACTCCGTTGGGCGCCCAAGAAACAATTGAATTACCCCTGTGTGTTTTAATAAACATTTTTTTCATCATCAGTCATTCTACTCCTATCCTGTACGTTTACAAATGACATACAGCACACAACTGGCCACCAAATGACACAACTGGCCACCAAATGACAACTGGCCACCAAATGACACCTGGCCACCAAATGACACAACTGGCCACCAAATGACACAACTGGCCACCAAATGACACAACTGGCCACCAAATGACACAACTGGCCACCAAATGACACAACTGGCCACCAAATGACACAACTGGCCACCAAATGACACAACTGGCCACCAAATGACACAACTGGCCACCAAATGACACAACTGGCCACCAAATGACACAACTGGCCACCAAATGACACTACTAGCACCAAGTTTTCAAGATCATTATAGTTACACACACTTCTATAAATCTAATACACACAAGATATCAGTGAGCACTTGAGGGTGGATCCAATTAGAATCAGTGCTTAACGCAGGAATGTAGCAGTGCCCGGTAATCCCGCAGTCCGCACTTACCGCGGATATCTGATCACACCCTCCTGAGGTGCGAACAGCAGTCTGCGGTAAGTAGGGTTTTCTGCCCTTATCGTGGTAAGATCGTTAACCCATAGCTCAGGGTAGTTAATCCGGAATCTATAGGTTAATGCGTGTTACCCACTTGTTTACCATGGAGGAAATAGGCTATTAATTGCTAAGCCCCAGGCGTTAAAGCTCAAAGGCAATCGGCTTGTGGCAAACCCTGCTTCTAAGTGAATCTGCCCCTTAGCATAACTAATGCTGACACATATTGTTCGTGACCACCAACAGCTTTGCCATAGCCCAAAATACACAGTTCCTCAGCCCGAAAAGCCTTGCCTCTACCTCTTGCGACTAACCCACACATCTCCTAACGCCCACAATTCTGATAAACCACCACACACAGTCCAAGGAACCGGACATACCCCCATCATACATCACTGCTGGGCGACAATCCCGACATACCCCCACCACACACCATTCCTGGCACACAATGAAACTGAAATACACCCACCACACAACTACAGACCCACAACGATACTGATATACCCTCCACACACATACTACAATTTCTGATATTCACCCACCACACACCGCTCCTGGCATACACCCACCGCAATCCTGACATCTCCAACAATTATAGCCCCTGTCCCCACATTCCTGTCATACTCCCCCCATACACAGCTCCTGCCTCCACATTCCTGTCATACTCCCCCCATACACAGCTCCTGCCTCCACATTCCTGTCATACTCCCCCCCATACACAGCTCCTGCCCCCACATTGCTGTCATACTCCCCCCATGCACAGCTCCTGCCCCCACATTGCTGTCATACTCCCCCTCCATACACAGCTCCTGCCCCCACATCCCTGTCATACTCCCCCCCCCCCCCCACATCCCTGTTATACTCCCCCCCATGCACAGCTCCTGCCCCCACATCCCTGTCATACTCCCCCCATGCACAGCTCCTGCCCCCACATCCCTGTCATACTCCCCCCATGCACAGCTCCTGCCCCCACATCCCTGTCATACTCCCCCCCATACACAGCTCCTGCCCCCACATTCCTGTCATACTCCCCCCCCCCATACACAGCTCCTGCCCCCACATTCCTGTCATACTCTCTCCATACACAGCTCCTGCCCCCACATTCCTGTCATACTCTCCCCATACACAGCTGCTGCCCCCACATTCCTGTCATACTCTCCCCATACACAGCTCCTGCCCCCACATTCCTGTCATACTCTCCCCATACACAGCTCCTGCCCCCACATTCCTGTCATACTCCCCATACACAGCTCCTGCCCCCACATTGCTGTCATACTCCCCCCCCATACACAGCTCCTGCCCCCACATCCCTGTCATACTCCCCCCCCCCCACATCCCTGTTATACTCCCCCCCATGCACAGCTCCTGCCCCCACATCCCTGTCATACTCCCCCCATGCACAGCTCCTGCCCCCACATCCCTGTCATACTCCCCCCATGCACAGCTCCTGCCCCCACATCCCTGTCATACTCCCCCCCATACACAGCTCCTGCCCCCACATTCCTGTCATACTCCCCCCCATACACAGCTCCTGCCCCCACATTCCTGTCATACTCCCCCCCCCATACACAGCTCCTGCCCCCACATTCCTGTCATACTCTCCCCATACACAGCTCCTGCCCCCACATTCCTGTCATACTCTCCCCATACACAGCTCCTGCCCCCACATTCCTGTCATACTCCCCCATACACAGCTCCTGCCCCCACATTCCTGTCATACTCCCCCATACACAGCTCCTGCCCCTACATTCCTGTCATACTCCCCCATACACAGCTGCTGCCCCCACATTCCTGTCATACTCCCCCCATGCACAGCTGCTGCCCCCACATTCCTGTCATACTCCCCCATACACAGCTCCTGCCCCCACATTCCTGTCATACTCCCCCATACACAGCTCCTGCCCCCACATTCCTGTCATACTCCCCCATACACAGCTCCTGCCCCCACATTCCTGCCATACTCCCCCATACACAGCTCCTGCCCCCACATTCCTGTCATACTCCCCCATACACAGCTCCTGCCCCCACATTCCTGTCTTACTCCCCCATACACAGCTCCTGCCCCCACATTCCTGTTTCCCCCCCATAGACAGCTCCTGCCCCCACATTCCTGCCATACTCCCCCATACACAGCTCCTGCCCCCACATTCCTGTCATACTCCCCCCATACACAGCTCCTGCCCCCACATTCCTGTCATACTCCCCCCATGCACAGCTCCTGCCTCCACATTCCTGTCATACTCCCCCCATACACAGCTGCTGCCCCCACATTCCTGTCATACTCCCCCCCCATGCACAGCTGCTGCCCCCACATTCCTGTCATACTCCCCCCCCATACACAGCTCCTGCCCTCACATTCCCGTCATACTCCCCCATACACAGCTCCTGCCCCCACATTCCTGTCATACTCCCCCATACACAGCTCCTGCCCCCACATTCCTGTCATACTCCCCCCATACACAGCTCCTGCCCCCACATTCCTGTTTCCCCCCCATAGACAGCTCCTGCCCCCACATTCCTGCCATACTCCCCCATACACAGCTCCTGCCCCCACATTCCTGTCATACTCCCCCCCCATACACAGCTCCTGCCCCCACATTCCTGTCTTACTCCCCCATACACAGCTCCTGCCCCCACATTCCTGTCATACTCCCCCATACACAGCTCCTGCCCCCACATTCCTGTCATACTCCCCCCCCCCATACACAGCTCCTGCCCCCACATTCCTGTTATACTCCCCCCATACACAGCTCCTGCCCCCACATTCCTGTCATACTCCCCCCCCATACACAGCTCCTGCCCCCACATTCCTGTTATACTCCCCCATACACAGCTCCTGCCCCCACATTCCTGTCATACTCCCCCATACACAGCTCCTGCCCCCACATTCCTGTCATATTCCCCCCATACACAGCTCCTGCCCCCACATTCCTGTCATACTCCCCCCCCATACACAGCTCCTGCCCCCACATTCCTGTCATACTCTCCCCATACACAGCTCCTGCCCCCACATTCCTGTCATACTCCCCCCATGCACAGCTCCTGCCCCCACATCCCTGTCATACTCCCCCCCATACACAGCTCCTGCCCCCACATTCCTGTCATACTCCCCACCCATACACAGCTCCTGCCCCCACATTCCTGTCATACTCCCCCATACACAGCTCCTGCCCCCACATTCCTGTCATACTCCCCCATACACAGCTCCTGCCCCCACATTCCTGTCATACTCCCCCATACACAGCTCCTGCCCCCACATTCCTGTTTCCCCCCCATAGACAGCTCCTGCCCCCACATTCCTGCCATACTCCCCCATACACAGCTCCTGCCCCCACATTCCTGTCATACTCCCCCCCATACACAGCTCCTGCCCCCACATTCCTGTCTTACTCCCCCATACACAGCTCCTGCCCCCACATTCCTGTCATACTCCCCCATACACAGCTCCTGCCCCCACATTCCTGTCATACTCCCCCCCCCCATACACAGCTCCTGCCCCCACATTCCTGTTATACTCCCCCCATACACAGCTCCTGCCCCCACATTCCTGTCATACTCCCCCCCCCATACACAGCTCCTGCCCCCACATTCCTGTTATACTCCCCCATACACAGCTCCTGCCCCCACATTCCTGTCATACTCCCCCATACACAGCTCCTGCCCCCACATTCCTGTCATACTCCCCCCATACACAGCTCCTGCGCCCACATTCCTGTCATACTCCCCCCCCCATACACAGCTCCTGCCCCCACATTCCTGTCATACTCTCCCCATACACAGCTCCTGCCCCCACATTCCTGTCATACTCCCCCCCATACACAGCTCCTGCCCCCACATTCCTGTCATACTCCCCCCCCATACACAGCTCCTGCCCCCACATTCCTGTCATACTCTCCCCATACACAGCTCCTGCCCCCACATTCCTGTCATACTCCCCCCATGCACAGCTCCTGCCCCCACATCCCTGTCATACTCCCCCCCATACACAGCTCCTGCCCCCACATTCCTGTCATACTCCCCACCCATACACAGCTCCTGCCCCCACATTCCTGTCATACTCCCCCATACACAGCTCCTGCCCCCACATTCCTGTCATACTCCCCCATACACAGCTCCTGCCCCCACATTCCTGTCATACTCCCCCATACACAGCTCCTGCCCCCACATTCCTGTTTCCCCCCCATAGACAGCTCCTGCCCCCACATTCCTGCCATACTCCCCCATACACAGCTCCTGCCCCCACATTCCTGTCATACTCCCCCCCATACACAGCTCCTGCCCCCACATTCCTGTCTTACTCCCCCATACACAGCTCCTGCCCCCACATTCCTGTCATACTCCCCCATACACAGCTCCTGCCCCCACATTCCTGTCATACTCCCCCCCCATACACAGCTCCTGCCCCCACATTCCTGTTATACTCCCCCCATACACAGCTCCTGCCCCCACATTCCTGTCATACTCCCCCCCCATACACAGCTCCTGCCCCCACATTCCTGTTATACTCCCCCCATACACAGCTCCTGCCCCCACATTCCTGTCATACTCCCCCATACACAGCTCCTGCCCCCACATTTCTGTCATACTCTCCCCATACACAGCTCCTGCCCCCACATTCCTGTCATACTCCCCCCATGCACAGCTCCTGCCCCCACATCCCTGTCATACTCCCCCCCATACACAGCTCCTGCCCCCACATTCCTGTCATACTCCCCACCCATACACAGCTCCTGCCCCCACATTCCTGTCATACTCCCCACCCATACACAGCTCCTGCCCCCACATTCCTGTCATACTCCCCCATACACAGCTCCTGCCCCCACATTCCTGTCATACTCCCCCCATACACAGCTCCTGCCCCCACATTCCTGTCATACTCCCCACCCATACACAGCTCCTGCCCCCACATTCCTGTCATACTCCCCCCATACACAGCTCCTGCCCCCACATTCCTGTCATACTCCCCCATACACAGCTCCTGCCCCCACATTCCTGTCATACTCCCCCCCCCCATACACAGCTCCTGCCCCCACATTCCTGTCATACTCCCCCCCCCCATACACAGCTCCTGCCCCCACATTCCTGTCATACTCCCCCATACACAGCTCCTGCCCCCACATTCCTGTCATACTCCCCCATACACAGCTCCTGCCCCCACATTCCTGTCATACTCCCCCATACACAGCTCCTGCCCCCACATTCCTGTCATACTCCCCCCATACACAGCTCCTGCCCCCACATTCCTGTTATACTCCCCTCCATACACAGCTCCTGCCCCCACATTCCTGTCATACTCCCCCCCCCATACACAGCTCCTGCCCCCACATTCCTGTCATACTCCCCCCATACACAGCTCCTGCCCCCACATTCCTGTCATACTCCCCCATACACAGCTCCTGCCCCCACATTCCTGTCATACTCCCCCCCATACACAGCTCCTGCCCCCACATTCCTGTTATACTCCCCCATACACAGCTCCTGCCCCCACATTCCTGTTATACTCCCCCATACACAGCTCCTGCCCCCACATTCCTGTCATACTCTCCCCATACACAGCTCCTGCCCCCACATTCCTGTCATACTCCCCCATACACAGCTCCTGCCCCCACATTCCTGTCATACTCTCCCCATACACAGCTCCTGCCCCCACATTCCTGTCATACTCCCCCATACACAGCTCCTGCCCCCACATTCCTGTCATACTCCCCCATACACAGCTCCTGCCCCCACATTCCTGTTATACTCCCCTCCATACACAGCTCCTGCCCCTACATTCCTGTCATACTCCCCCATACACAGCTCCTGCCCCCACATTCCTGTCATACTCCCCCCCCCCATACACAGCTCCTGCCCCCACATTCCTGTCATACTCCCCCATACACAGCTCCTGCCCCCACATTCCTGTTATACTCCCCTCCATACACAGCTCCTGCCCCCACATTCCTGTTATACTCCCCTCCATACACAGCTCCTGCCCCTACATTCCTGTCATACTCCCCCATACACAGCTCCTGCCCCCACATTCCTGTCATACTCCCCCCCCATACACAGCTCCTGCCCCCACATTCCTGTTATACTCCCCCATACACAGCTCCTGCCCCCACATTCCTGTTATACTCCCCCATACACAGCTCCTGCCCCCACATTCCTGTCATACTCCCCCATACACAGCTCCTGCCCCCACATTCCTGTCATACTCCCCCATACACAGCTCCTGCCCCCACATTCCTGTCATACTCTCCCCATACACAGCTCCTGCCCCCACATTCCTGTCATACTCCCCCATACACAGCTCCTGCCCCCACATTCCTGTCATACTCCCCCATACACAGCTCCTGCCCCCACATTCCTGTCATACTCCCCCCCCCATACACAGCTCCTGCCCCCACATTCCTGTTATACTCCCCCCATGCCCAGCTCCCTCCCCAATTCCCCGGAGGCCTCCCGCCCCCTCGGCCCTGTAGTGTAACGAGCGATTCTCCGGACTCACCTGCTGTCCGCCCTACACCTCCATGGAGGCCGCTTCCTCCGGGAACCGTCACACACAGACCCCGATCAGGAGCCTCAGTACGTCACCTCACACCGGATCTCGCGAGAGCGGAGGCCTGGCCTGTATGTATGATGCGGGGGATCTCGCGAGACCCGGGGCAGGAAACTCTCGCGAGAGGTGACGTCACACGGTCGCTGACACTTATTGTTCTTTGAAAAGACCTGTGGGTGCGGGCTGGGGGATGACGTCACTCTGTGCCCATGACGTAAGTATACTGTCAGGGCAGTGGTGGTATAACATACAGGCACTGTATGTCAGGCCTGGCCAACCTGTGGCTCTCCAGCTGTTGTAAAACTACAAGTCCCAGCATGCCCTGCCACAGTTTTAACATTTCCTAATAGCAAAACCGTGGCAGGGCATGGTGGGACTTGTAGTTTCACAACAGCTGGAAAGCCTCAGGTTGGCCAGGCCTGCTCTATGGAATAAAGGCGAATGCAGATACAAATGATGTCATCACGTTGGTAGGACCTCTGTGACCCCCTCCCACCAGTGACAGTGATGTCACTTCCTGAGGGTTCTGGCTAGGTCAGGGTTCTCTCCGTGAAGGGGATTTAGACGGAAAGAGATCCCCTTCTGTAGATGTACGATGACGTCATCTGCCAGTGTCCAACGTCATTCCCTGCCATCCAAGTGGGCATAGGGGGGGGAATATATTCATGTGGCGAGCGAAGCGAACCCCTGTGCCCACAGCGTGTCGAGCGAAGCGAGCCCACAAGGCGCCAACTTTCTTATTTTTGGGTAAAGTGTGAGCAGAAATCTCCACTTCCACCCTCACTCACGTCACTTCCAGAGACGGCTACAGAAGGGGTTTTATGCTCTTCCGATTTAGACACTACCTTCTGGCTAGGGTTGTCACCCATCAGGGACAGACTGGGGCTCTAAACCAGACGACGCCATTTTGCGTCGTTAGCACGATACCATTGTGTACAACGCTATACTTGGTTATTAGCGTTGTGAGTCTTTTCTGCTACTGCATAGTGTTGAAAGTCCTATCAAAACCTATACGCACATTAGATAATACATATAAAATATACAAGACGCACAACGCACATTTGCGCTGCACATTAAAGCCTACAGATAAGCACAAAACACATATACGCACAATGCATACTAGCGAAAGTACACAATATTCTCACACTCACACATGCAATCACTTATAACAAGGTTCCCAAGCATTAAGGTCAATATTAGTGGTATTATTAGCAAATGCTTCTGTTGTGAAATGTATATGATATTTAAGGTACAGAAACATAGTAGACATGTCATGTTTGGTACCATTCTAAATCCCTGTTTGTTCGCAGATCTCCGGTTCTATCGGCAAGGAGATCGCATCATGTGTCTGCAAGTTATGAATTATAGGGAATTAGTGGCTAGCGGTAGTTTTTCGGTCCAACACCCAATAGTAATCGCAAAGTCCATTGATCAGTTAGGTTCTCTGGGCAATGCGATCAGACCGCATAGTTTAGTGGCGTAAACTGTGATTGTGACTTGAGTAGTTGTGGGGAGGAAATCACTGGCAAGGGTAAGTGTTATTGTAACACTTAAATTCTACCAGGCGAGAGTAGCTCAAAGTAGGAAGCAAGTGGACGAAGCTTGGATAAATTTGCCGCAAGCAGGGTAGATTGCAATAGGCATTATTCTGTTCCTCGTTGTGTAAGCTGACTGAAATGCTTAGCGGGCCGGCTGTACATAACGGGAAGGAGTGCATGAACGTAGCTCTTTGAAGTTGTTCACCAGTCGAAATTCTCTAGTGAGAAGTTGCTAAGCATTTTCCGGAATGGGGGCTAAGCAAACGCTAGTAATGGTCGACAATGTGCTGCTCATGGAAGAGCCGACAGGGTCGGCCAGGTACATAATGTATAGGAAGTATGGTGCGTATGCTACTGTGTACTGTGATGAATGGGTCAAGATGACCAAAGGATTTGTAAAACCTTTCCCTAAAATTGTCAGTTTCGATTTGGAGGTACTAAATAATGTAAGAAATAGCATATGTTTAGTCAAATCACTGAAGAAACGAGTAAAATACAACGACTGTTTAAAGTTGTGGCAGCACGAGGGGAACACATGGTTGAGTGGCGTGCACGCGACGCAAAACGGTCGCGCACGCTACGCAAGGGAGCGTGTATGTGACGCAAGGCAGCACACGCGACGCAAAACAGCATCATGTACACGCTGCATGGGAGCTCGCACATACACCGCAAGGTAGCGCTACCAAAAGTAAAGGATGGCGCATGCGCACCTCCACCGCCCTATGCGGTGGAAGGTGAAGGTACAGCCGATGCCAAAAATGATAAAAATGTAACAAGTAATTTGTACCCTGTATTAAGTAATTATAAAGAAAATGTGTATGTAGAAGATGATGACCCCACTGTAATATCAGCCATTACACATGTTGCTAATCTGTTAGAAGCACCATAGAAACAAGTAAAGGAAGTGACCCCCCAGTTGTAGCAGAAGAGATTGCCGAGGGTAGTGGAGTGCGTTGCAGTAAGAGATTGAACCTCCAGAGTACCGAGACCATAAGTCCCATAGTTAACCCTGAACATAGCAATGTAGCAGGTATACATCCAGTTCGTACAATAACTATTCCCCATGGGAAACCGGATAGAGAGGGTGTAGTTCCCATGAGGGATGTAACAATGCATTGTCCATGGACGAGAGCAGAGTTCCATTCCATAATGTCAGACTTTCCCGATCCTAGGAAAGAGATCTAGCTAAGTATCAGAAATTTGTTAAGGACTTAGGTAATGCTCATGAGCCAACAAATAAAGATTGTCGAGTGGTGTTAAGGGCATGTCTTCCTCCCAATACTGACGTGAAAAAGTTTATCACTGCTTGTGTATTGAATGAAGATATATCCTTAACTGACGAGGATAATCAGGCTAACATTCAACGTATAGTCACACAATTGGCCAAATATTTTCCAGTGATAGTTAACTGGAGCAAGATCTTCACTATCAAACAAAAAGATAGTGAATCTGCAGCAGACTATTTCACCAGGGCGCTGCAGACGATATCTCAGTACACTGGGATAGAAATATAAAGGATAACATACACCACAGGGAGGTAGCTGTAACGGTACTCATGGATGGGCTCAAAGACACTCTAAAAACCAGGGTGCAAACCTCTCAGCCTAACTGGAGAGGAATTACTGTAGATGTTCTTAGAGAGTCAGCAGTAGACCATGATAAGAACATATTCAGGAAGAAAGAGACACAAAGCGAAAGGTTAATGGCTGTGAGCATTCAGGCTTTAGAGGGTTCATATACACAGCCGCAAAACACATATTTCCCTGCACCATTACAAGATCTCAACACATATCATCCCGCACAGCCAGAAAACACATACCAACCACGAAGGTGTTATAATTGTGATAAAACATGACATAAGCAGGTTCTGTAAAGTGAAAAAGTGGGGGCCACCTAGGAAAGGAACACCAAATTACACGCAGAGAGGACACCCACATAATTCAGGAAACATCCAACAATCACCTGTTCACATAATGGCAGTGAATGCTCTGCTGGATAGTGATAGTCAGCGCTAGGGGTCAGGTCATACCTGTAGTCTACAGCAAGTCAGGTTAACTGAGAGTACTAGAGAAGAACCTACAATGACAGTTGATATATCTGGTACTAAACATACTTTTCTTGTAGACACAGGAGCGACCAGATCAGTGTTAAATTCTCCATCTAATTTACAGATTACTAACAAGACAGTACCAGCAATGAGAGTAACGGGAAGAGTGCAGCATTATCCTCTAACCAAATCTGCAGAGGTTACTATCGGGCCGCTGCAAACCAAACATTCCTTTCTCCTGGCAGCGGCGGCTCTTACTAACCTGCTGGGAAGGGATTTGTTGTGTGAAATGGGATGTGCCATTTATTGTACCCCTGATTATATATTCCTAGATATCCCAGAGACGGTTGAGCATGAGGTAAGGGATATATTTGACACTCCACAAAGGTTAATGTTTCACTCTACCGTTTTAGAACAAAGCTCATCCCAAGTAAAAGAGATGTTATCTCAAATACCGGGTTCACTTTGGACCAGAGATGGACAGGACACTGGATTGATGGCAAATGTATCTCCTGTAATGGTATATTTAAAAAGTGGTAGGCAAGCTTCAAAAATCCCTCAGTACCCGTTAAAACCAGAGGTAGAGTTAGGGGTTTATCCCATAATTGAGAGGTTGTTACAACAGGGGATTTTAATTCGTACAGCTAGCCCAGCCAATAGTCCCATTTTTCCAGTAAAGAAGGCTGGGGGGAGGGGCTATAGATTAGTACAGGACCTTAGGGGTGTAAAGTAGTTGAGAGCCAATTCCCCGTAGTGACCAATCCAGCTGTCCTCCTCATGCAGATCCCACCATCTGCAACCCACTTCACTGTCGTTGATCTATGTTCTGCCTTCTCTGTCCCTCTGCTCCCTGACTGTCAATATCTCTTTGCATTCACCTACAGAGGGGTACAATATACATGAACATGATTTCCCCAGGGTTTCATAGATAGCCCCAGTATTTTCTCTCAAGTCTTACACGACTGTTTGCAATCTTTTCAGCTAGCCAATGGATCTGTTCTAATTCAATATGTAGACAATTTGTTGTTGTGCTCTGATTCATTTATGTCATGTTTAAATGATACTAAACTGTTGTTACTTCATCTCTCACAAACAGGTGGCAAAGGACAAATTACAGCCATGCCAGGCTAAGGTTAAATACTTGGGACACTGTCTAACCCAGGGGCTACGACATTTGACGACTGACAGAATACAGGCCATACAGACCGTGACACTGCCGCAAAACCAGCAGCAAATCCGTACCTTCTAGGGCATGTGTGGATACTGCAGAACGTGGATCCCAGGTTTTTCTATTTTGGCATTACCATTGCAGAAATTGGTGTCATCCTCAAAACCCAACCGTGTCACACACACTGAAGAAACAGAGCAGGCTTTCCTTAACCTTAAGGATAGTTTGACAAGAGCACCTGCCCTGGGAATACCAGATTATGAAAAACCTTTTGAGTCATATTGTACGGAGGTTGATGGCTGCACAGCAGGTGTTCTCACACAAAAACATGGTGACGCTAGTAGACCTGTCGCTTACTACAGTGCACAATTGGACACTGGCAAGATCACTCCCAACGTGTTTATGAAGTGTAGCAGCAACCGCTCTTCTGGTCGATAAGAGTGAGGATGTAGTATTAGGTCATGATATGATTATATATACACCACATGCTGTATCTGCTTTGCTGAATTCTGCCCAAACCAGACATGTTTCTTCAGCTAGGTTCACAAAATGGGAACTAGCACTAATAGCATCTGCAAATATCACCATTAAACAGTGTAATACGTTAAACCCAGCAACGTACTTACCATATGTGCCTCAGGATGCACAAAGGGTGAAGAGAGGTGAGTCGGAGGTATACTGATACACATGATTGTATGGAGTATTTGAATCAGACCTTTACTGCAAGACTTGACATACGTGACACACCATTATAAAATGTAGATGTGACATTTTACACGGATGGGAGTTGTCATAGACAAACTAACACAGGAGAATGATGCACAGGTTATGCTGTTGTAGATGACAAGGATGTTGTAAAAGCCGAACCACTTGGTCCACCTCACTCAGCACAGGTGGCTGAACTGGTGGCATTAAGGAGAGCGTGTGAGCTGGCAGAAGGTAAGTCAGCTAAAATCTACACTGACTCTAGGTATGCCTTCGGGGTAGTACATGATTTTGGGGCTCTTTGGCGTCTGAGAAATTTTATGACAGCAGCAGGCACACCAGTTGCACACTCACACCACATAAAAGGACTCTTGACAGCGATCCAGTTACCAAAGGCAGTAGCTGTCATCAAATGTTAAGCCCACACATGTGAAGAAGACCCTGTGTCATTGGGCACACAGAGCAGACGAAGCTGCCAAGTGAGCAGCAGGGTTGCGTATTAATTTAACAACTGATAAAGTGATGGTCTTCCAGACAATGGACATGCAGAAATTAATTGAGATGCAAAATTTGTGTTCCCTACAGGAAAAGGTGGTCTGGAAATCGAAGGGATGTGGTCAGTAGTCCTCTGGACTCTGGAGAGATGGACAAGGTAGGCCGGTTGCTCCCAAGGCATATTGCCCAACCCTGGCTGAGGCAGCGCATGGTTTGACTCACCTAGGATAAGGAGGTATGTGCAGGTTAGTCAGAGCATACTGGTGTGCATCTGGATTTTCTTCTCAAGCTGAAAAGAGGGCTATGTCCTGTTTGACTTGCTTGAGGAAGAATGTCGGGAAGACAAACCCTACCGAACCATCCCATATCCCTCCGACAGACGGACCTTTCCAGGTAATACAAATCGATTTCATCCAATTACCACCCTGCAGGAATATCAAGTATGTATTAGTTTGTACCGATGTGTTTTCTAATTAGGTAGAGGCATATCCAGCTACCACTAATACTGCTGTTTTTACTGCTAAAAAGATTGTTCAGGAATTTGTATGCAGATACGGTATCCCTAGAACCATAGAAAGTGATAGGGGTACTCATTTCACTGGAGATGTTTTCCAGAACATGTGTAAGCTTATGGGTATGAATAGTAGACTTCACAACCCCTACCGACCACAAGCCAGCACCAAGGTGGAGAGGGTAAATGGTACTATAAGAATAAACTGAGTAAGATCATGGCTGAAACTGGGTTAGGATGGCCATAAGCATTACCGCTAGTCCTCCATAGCATCAGGACCACTCCTAGACCTCCTCTTAATCTGTCCCCCTTTGAGATACTGTTTGGGAGACAACCGCATTTGATTATAAGTCCACAGGATGATTTGAAGAGCAATAATGAGGTTACTGTGAAATATTTTATACAAATTAGTAAACAGTTGAAACAGCAGCAACAGAAATTGAAAATGTTATCAACTGATATGCCAGAAACAAACTGTCATGATGTTGAACCTGGAGAACTTGTTATGATCCGAATTTTCTTACGTTCAGGTTGTTTGACAGATCGCTGGGAAGGTCCGTATCAAGTGTTGCTGACAAGTACAACATCCTTGAAAGTAGCAGAGAGAGATACCTGGGTCTATTCCACTCACTGCAGAAAGGTCAACCACCCGGTGGAGATACAAGGCGGAGTCGAGACAGATAACGTGGACCTGTCGATTGCGAGCCTGTTCTGGGAGAACTAGAAACTGCAGTGGAACACCTGAGCTAGAGAAATTTGCAGACCACTATTCCAGCAAAGGAGTGGTGGGCTGGGATTGTGTTTCTGTTTCCTTCCAGGGTTCTCATCAAAAAAAAGTGCATCCAACGATGCCAGTCCAAGAGTAATCTGTATTTGGGCGAGCATCCTTTAGAGGATTAACATTCCTTAGTGGGTAAGGTCTTAAACCAGACTGAATGTTGGGTGTGCACTCACGTGCCTCAGGGACAACATAATGTAGGTTTAGTACCATTTCCATTAAATGTCTCGGAGGTTCATGGATTACAAAAAGGGAAAACGCTGGACGGGAAATTCATTAGGTCCAAACCTCCAAATTTTAAGCTTCACCAGTATCAAGTAGATAGATCTCTCTTATGTTTAAACATCATCAATTTCAACAAACCAGGAAGTTGGGAGGTGACCGGGAACAACCAGACAATGACCTTTTCATACAGAGCTGATAACGAACCACTAAATGATAAACTTGTACGCGACATTACTACCAGTGGGAGATATTTCCGGTATAGGCATACACGTAGTCCCATCCAGGAAATTGTTCGCAGAGTACTAGTAGGGTACTGTGCAGATATTATACAACCGGAGACATGTACCAGTCAAATAGGAGAACCTGGGATAGGATCCTTTGTCAGAGAAATGTGTTTAATGGTAATGATGCATTCTATTACTTATGTACTCCCAGACGGTGTATTTTATATGTGGAAGGAAAGCGTACAAGTGTCTCACTCCGAGTTCTGAAGGTTTATGTTATCTGGGAAGGGTACTCCCAGAGGTTATGACCCTTACACATGGTGAAATGCTGGGTATTCATAAAAACACACCATCACCATATCTTCATACGCAGTATGAACACCGTGACCCCGGTACTTTAAATTTTAGATACATCCAAGACCTTGCTAAATTAATAGATAATATCACCGAGATGTATGATGACACGTACAGGTACACAGGCAAGGAGCTACAGGCCTATAAGAAAGAACTTGTGCAACATAGACTAGTGTTAAACTATTTAACAGCTGTTACTGGTGGATACTGTGTGACTCTGGCCACCCAAATTGGTGTCAAGTGTTGCACGTACATCACCAATAATACTAATGAGGTGATAGACTGGAAGATGTATGAGATTCTGCAGCTGAAATGGGAATTTCGAAAGAACCATAATACCTCATTGACTGAGGTGGAGGAAAAGGTAGAAGAGTGGTTCTCGTGGTTGAACCCTGTAAAATGGTTCTCCGGTCTAGGAGAGTGGGTCCAGGAAATGGTTGCTAGTGTAGGTAAGCTCCTGATCCTCATATTGGTTGTCATCTTAGTAATTTGCTTATGTGTCAGAAGTGTTCCTACTGTGTTGAAGTGTGAAAAATGTACTGCTAAGGCAAACAGGGACAATGAAATTATGATGGTGGTTAGTAGTAATAGTGTGCATAGCAAAGTAAATGAAGTACTGCATTACAATCCTGAACTAGAATGTACCATCAGATGATGAAAGGTGGATAGATTCAGCCATGAAAAGTATTTTTGAATGTTACTTTAAACATCTTAAATAATGTAGTCCCTATCCCCTTCAAGACTTCCTTTATAGGTTAGGTGCATCCCCACATCCTTCCCATGATCTTCAGAGATCTGCGGTGTGCGTATAAGGGTAGTTTTATGTTAATGACCAAATTGTGCAGTCCCATAACATAACATTAAATAATATTTTATAGTATTTGAGTGAATAGATTAAGACTAAAGTGTGATAGCGCTTTGGTTGCTATCAAAGGGTGGACTGTCGAAGCCGGATGATTGGCTGAGACCAAATCTTTATTTTAATATCTGACGCCGCCATTTTGCGTCGCCAGCATGATACCACTGTGTATAACGCTATACTTGGTTATTAGCATCTGCTACTGCATATTGTTGAAAGTCCAATCAAAACCTATACGCACATTAGCTAATACATGTAAAATATACAAGACGCACAACGCACATTTGCGCTGTACATCAAAGCCTACAGATAAGCACAAAACACATATACGCACAATGCATACTAGCGAAAGTACACAATATTCTCACACTCACACATGCAATCACTTATAAAAAGGTTCCCTCACATTAAGCTTAATATTAGAGGTTTTATTAGCAAATGCTTCTGTTGTGAAATGTATATGATATTTAAGGTACAGAAACATAGTAGACATGTCATGTTTGGTACCATTCTAAATCCCTGTTTATTCGCAGATCTCCGGTTCTATCGGCAAGGAGAACGTATCATGTGTCCGCAAGTTATGAATTATAGGGAATTAGTGGTTAGAATGTATACCTCTGTATGTAATGTCTTTAGCTAGTTTAAACCAGTTCTTCGGCGGGAAAACCACACAAAGCAACTTCTGAGGAACTGGGACATACCCCTAGTGACACTGTATGAACTGACCTATGACCTGCATCGTACCAGAATGTCCAGGAGCCAGACCCAATGTAAATCTGTCAACTAGTTTCTTTGTTAGAGCTGAACTCTGTAAGGTATATAACCTGCCTGCTGATTCTAGTGTACAGCCATTCTTCTTAGATGACCACAGGCTTCTGTATACTGGGACCAGTGCGCACGCATATGTATCAGCTTGTACCTTGTATTTATTTGCTTTTTGCGCTAATTGTTTAGATCACATCACGTTACACCTTTTCATGTAAAATATAACTTTTTGTGCTTTGGAACCACAATTGGAAAGCAATTATTTCAATTAAGCGACATGAGACGCTAAATAGCGACATTTAAGTATAGCGATTAATGGGTATCCATTATAGTGATTTTTTTTTTTTTTAAATGAAGCCATCGGTTTTTTGGCTTTAGTAAATCTGCGGGATGAGATCCTGCCGAAATATAAAAATAAGTAAATATACCCCTTAGAGTCCATGGGACGTGCATTAGTACACAGACTTCTTATTATGTTCAAAGGAATAACACAGGCTTATAAATTCGCACATCCAGTCTCCATAAGAAATCTCATTGACTAGTAATTGTCTGTTTCATTATTCATAGATTAGATTTTAATGTTTTATTTACTTACATTGTTATCAGTCCTGTGAGGCCCCTAATAACAGCCTAGGCTCATGAAGAAAGGCCTGATGCAGTGTTCTCTGCAGAGCCTTTTAATAAGGACCCAAGCGAGGGACAAAATGACATCCCGTATACTCTCTCCACCAGCGATTGCCAGGGGCATAACCTAAGTGCCCGCTCTGCTCTTCTGCCGGCTCCAAGAGATTGCTAGCTCCTTACCACAGAGATGAATTTGTGCCTGTACGAGCCCCCATCATCTGGGCGACTTATAAAAGAACATATACTGTATTACAATTTGGGAAGTCTGAGCTATAACAAGCATAAAACAATAAAATAAACAAATGCCAATTTCGCTTTTTTTTTGCTGCCCATTATAGCATATGACATGAACCACTTGGCCCATCTGGTCTGCCCCTTTTCATGTATCCTTTAGGCAACTGCAACCCTATTTACTCCTTACGTCTCTCAAAGATATTCTTCGCTTTTGTAGACACATCGCGTATTCTGTAAATTATTCATAGTAGAAAAAAAGGCAAAGGAGACAAACCCCATTGTGCATTTTCTTACTGTGAACCAAAGTGATTTATGCTAATGAAATGCACATAGCAGCTTTATGCAGCGATAACAATTCATTTTGGTTTAATTAAATAACCGTACCTCTCAAACGTAAGCGGTGGCACTCAGGTCAGAGGGCGTGGCCACAAATGGCAATGTGGGCGTGTCCACACCTCAAAGTGTGTGTTTAGTGCTTCTCAACTGTTAAGCTGCCCCTTAACCCCCTCATCTGAAAACATCCATTCATTGCTGCCTGCCCCTGGCATCATACAGAACCGCAGTGACCAGGGCACAAGACCCAACTCTCTGACCTGCGGGCCAGAGCTGTACTGATGGGGATGTTGGGACAGAGCCGATAGAGTGGCACTATCCCACCCACGTCACAACAGTTGGGTGGTATAAAGTTACACCCGTATTTACAATATTGGAATTTGATTTTTGAGATTTCTGCTTAATTATTAATTTCCTCTTCGAAACCAAAGTTTGTGTGACATTAAGGCATACTAGCCCCCCGCTCCCCCGAAAGTGTAGGCATTACTCCCGCCCACATCCTGCCCACGTCCTAGTGAAGCAGGCATGATGGGGAGATTTAATAGGGAATTTGCGAGTCCGCAAGGAAAGGGCGTGGCTAAATGACGCAATTTGCTTCATTTGGCCCCACCCCTCCACGCATACCCACAAATCGCGGGCTTTTCCAAAGTCGGTAAGTAAGCATTAGGGTCTATACACTAAGCCTGGGAAAGAGATAAAGCAGATAAGTGTGCATTAGGGTCTATACACTAAGCCTGGGAAAGAGATAAAGCAGGTAAGTGTGCATTAGGTCTATACACTAAGCCTGGGAAAGAGCTAAAGCAGGTAAGTGTGCATTAGGGCCTATACACTAAGCCTGGGAAAGAGATAAAGCAGGTAAGTATGCATTAGGGTCTATATACTAAGCCTCGGAAAGAGATAAAGCAGGTAAGTATGCATTAGGGTCTATACACTAAGCCTGGGAAAGAGATAAAGCAGGTAATTGTGCATTAGGGTCTATACACTAAGCCTGGGAAAGAGATAAAGCAGGTAAGTGTGCATTAGGGTCTATACACTAAGCCTGGGAGAGAGATAAAGCAGGTAAGTATGCATTAGGGCTATATACAAAGCCTGGGAAAGAGATAAAGCAGGTAAGTGTGCATTAGGGTCTATACATTAAGCCTGGGAAAGAGATAAAGCAGGTAAGTATTCATTAGGGGCTATATACTAAGCCTGGGAGAGAGATAAAGCAGGTAAGTGTGCATTAGGGTCTATATACTGAGCCTGGGAAAGAGATAAAGCAGATAAGTGTGCATTAGGGGCTATACACTAAGCCTGGGAAAGAGATAAAGCAGGTAAGTGTGCATTAGGGGCTATACACTAAGCCTGGGAAACAGATAAAGCAGGTAAGTATGCATTAGGGTCTATATACTAAGCCTGGGAGAGAGATAAAGCAGGTAAGTGTGCATTAGGTCTATACACTAAGCCTTGGAAAGAGATAAAGCAGGTAAGTATGCATTAGGGTCTATATACTAAGCCTGGGAAAGAGATAAAGCAGGTAAGTGTGCATTAGGGTCTATATACTGAGCCTGGGAAAGAGATAAAGCAGATAAGTATGCATTAGGGTCTATACACTAAGCCTGGGAAAAAGATAAAGCAGGTAAGTATGCATTAGGGTCTATACACTAAGCCTGGGAAAGAGATAAAGCAGATAAGTATGCATTAGGGTCTATACACTAAGCCTGGGAAAGAGATAAAGCAGGTAAGTATGCATTAGGGTCTATACACTAAGCCTGGGAAAGAGATAAAGCAGGTAAGTGTGCATTAGGGGCTATATACTAAGCCTGGGAAAGAGATAAAGCAGGTAAGTATGCATTAGGGTCTATACACTAAGCCTGGGAAAGAGAGAAAGCAGGTAAGTGTGCATTAGGGTCTATATACTAAGCCTGGGAAAGAGATAAAGCAGGTAAGTGTGCATTAGGGCTATATACAAAGCCTGGGAAAGAGATAAAGCAGGTAATTATGCATTAGGGTCTATACACTAAGCCTGGGAAAGAGATAAAGCAGGTAAGTGTGCATTAGGGTCTATATACTAAGCCTGGGAAAGAGATAAAGCAGTTGTGTGCATTAGGGCTATATACAAAGCCTGGGAAAGAGATAAAGCAGGTAATTATGCATTAGGGTCTATACACTAAGCCTGGGAAAGAGATAAAGCAGGTAAGTATACATTAGGGTCTATACACTAAGCCTGGGAAAGAGATAAAGCAGGTAAGTATGCATTAGGGTCTATATACTGAGCCTGGGAAAGAGATAAAGCAGGTAAGTATGCATTAGGGTCTATATACTAAGCCTGGGAAAGAGATAAAGCAGGTAAGTATACATTAGGGCCTATACACTAAGCCTGGGAAAGAGATAAAGCAGGTAAGTATGTCTTATGGTCTATATACTAAGCCTGGGAAAGAGATAAAGCAGGTAAGTATGCATTAGGGTCTATATACTGAGCCTGGGAAAGAGATAAAGTAGGTAAGTATGCATTAGGGGCTATACACTAAGCCTGGGAAAGAGATAAAGCAGGTAAGTGTGCATTAGGGTCTATACACTAAGCCTGGGAAAGAGATAAAGCAGGTAAGTATGCATTATGGTCTATACACTAAGCCTGGGAAAGAGATAAAGCAGGTAAGTATGCATTAGGGTCTATATACTAAGCCTGGGAAAGAGATAAAGCAGGTAAGTATGCATTAGGGTCTATACACTATGCCTGGGCAAGAGATATAGTAGGTAAGTGTGCACTAGGGTCTATACACTAAGCTGGGAAAGAGATAAAGCAGGTAAGTATACATTAGGGCTATACACTAAGCCTGGGAAAGAGATAAAGCAGGTAAGCATGCATTAGGGTCTATATACTCAGCCTGGGAAATAGATAAAGCAGGTAAGTATGCATTAGGGTCTATACACTAAGCCTGGGAAAGAGATAAAGCAGGTAAGTATGCATTAGGGGCTATACACTAAGCCTGGGAAAGAGATAAAGCAGGTAAGTATGCATTAGGGGCTATACACTAAGCCTGGGAAAGAGATAAAGCAGGTAAGTGTGCATTAGGGTCTATACACTAAGCCTGGGAAAGAGATAAAGCAGGTAAGTGTGCATTATGGTTTGTATACTAAGTCTGGGAAAGAGATAAAGTAGGAAAGTGTGCATTAGGGTCTATATACTAAGCCTGGGAAAGAGATAAAGCAGGTAAGTATGCATTAGGGTCTATACACTAAGCCTGGGAAAGAGATAAAGCAGGTAAGTATGCATTAGGGTCTATATACTCAGCCTGGGAAATAGATAAAGCAGGTAAGTATGCATTAGGGTCTATACACTAAGCCTGGGAAAGAGATAAAGCAGGTAAGTATGCATTAGGGGCTATACACTAAGCCTGGGAAAGAGATAAAGCAGGTAAGTATGCATTAGGGGCTATACACTAAGCCTGGGAAAGAGATAAAGCAGGTAAGTGTGCATTAGGGTCTATACACTAAGCCTGGGAAAGAGATAAAGCAGGTAAGTGTGCATTAGGGTCTATACACTAAGCCTGGGAAAGAGATAAAGCAGGTAAGTGTGCATTAGGGTTTGTATACTAAGTCTGGGAAAGAGATAAAGTAGGAAAGTGTGCATTAGGGTCTATATACTAAGCCTGGGAAAGAGATAAAGCAGGTAAGTATGCATTAGGGTCTATATACTAAGCTGGGAAAGAGATAAAGCAGGTAAGTTGCATTAGGGTCTATACACTAAGCCTGGGAAAGAGATAAAGCAGGTAGGTATACATTAGGGGCTATACACTAAGCCTGGGAAACAGATAAAGCAGGTAAGTGTGCATTAGGGTCTATACACTAAGCCTGGGAAAGAGATAAAGCAGGTAAGTATGCATTAGGGTCTATACACTAAGCCTGGGAAAGAGCTAAAGCAGGTAAGTGTGCATTAGGGTCTATACACTAAGCCTGGGAAAGAGATAAAGCAGGTAAGTGTGCATTAGGGTTTGTATACTAAGTCTGGGAAAGAGATAAAGTAGGAAAGTGTGCATTAGGGTCTATATACTAAGCCTGGGAAAGAGATAAAGCAGGTAAGTATGCATTAGGGTCTATACACTAAGCCTGGGAAAGAGATAAAGCAGGTAAGTATGCATTAGGGTCTATATACTAAGCCTGGGAAAGAGATAAAGCAGGTAAGTATGCATTAGGGTCTATACACTAAGCCTGGGAAAGAGATAAAGCAGGTAAGTATGCATTAGGGTCTATATACTAAGCTGGGAAAGAGATAAAGCAGGTAAGTTGCATTAGGGTCTATGCACTAAGCCTGGGAAAGAGATAAAGCAGGTAGGTATACATTAGGGGCTATACACTAAGCCTGGGAAACAGATAAAGCAGGTAAGTGTGCATTAGGGTCTATACACTAAGCCTGGGAAAGAGATAAAGCAGGTAAGTATGCATTAGGGTCTATACACTAAGCCTGGGAAAGAGCTAAAGCAGGTAAGTGTGCATTAGGGTCTATACACTAAGCCTGGGAAAGAGCTAAAGCAGGTAAGTGTGCATTAGGGTCTATACACTAAGCCTGGGAAAGAGCTAAAGCAGGTCAGTGTGCATTAGGGGCTATACACTAAGCCTGGGAAAGAGATAAAGCAGGTAAGTGTGCCTTAGGGTCTATACACTAAACCTGGGAAAGACATAAAGCAGGTAAGTGTGCATTAGGGTCTATATACTAAGCCTGGGAAAGACATAAAGCAGGTAAGTGTGCATTAGGTCTATACACTAAGCCTGGGAAACAGATAAAGCAGGTAAGTGTGCATTAGGGTCTATACACTAAGCCTGGGAAAGAGATAAAGCAGGTAAGTATGCATTAGGGTCTATACACTAAGCCTGGGAAAGAGCTAAAGCAGGTAAGTGTGCATTAGGGTCTATACACTAAGCCTGGGAAAGAAATAAAGCAAGTCAGTGTGCATTAGGGGCTATACACTAAGCCTGGGAAAGAGATAAAGCAGGTAAGTGTGCCTTAGGGTCTATACACTAAACCTGGGAAAGACATAAAGCAGGTAAGTGTGCATTAGGGTCTATATACTAAGCCTGGGAAAGACATAAAGCAGGTAAGTGTGCATTAGGTCTATACACTAAGCCTGGGAAAGAGATAAAGCAGGTAAGTGTGCATTAGGGTCTATAAACTAAGCCTGGGAAAGAGATAAAGCAGGTAAGTATGCATTAGGGTCTATACACTAAGCCTGGGAAAAAGATAAAGCAGGTAAATATGCATTGGGGTCTATACACTAAGCCTGGGAAAGAGATAAAGCAGGTAAGTATGCATTAGGGTCTATACACTAAGCCTGGGAGAGAGATAAAGCAGGTAAGTATGCATTAGGGGCTATACACTAAGCCTGGGAGAGAGCTAAAGCAGGTAAGTGTGCATTAGGGGCTATACACTAAGCCTGGGAAAGAGATAAAGCAGGTAAGTATGCATTAGGGCTATACACTAAACCTGGGAAAGAGATAAAGCAGGTAAGTGTGCATTAGGGTCTATACACTAAGCCTGGGAAAGAGATAAAGCAGGTAAATATGCATTGGGGTCTATACACTAAGCCTGGGAAAGAGATAAAGCAGGTAAGTATGCATTAGGGTCTATACTCTAAGCCTGGGAAACAGATAAAGCAGGTAGGTATGCATTAAGGGCTATATACAAAGCCAGGGAAAGAGATAAAGCAGGTAAGTGTGCATTACAGCCTATACACTAAGCCTGGGAGAGAGATAAAGCAGGAAGGTATGTATTAGGTCTATACACTAAGCCTGGGAAAGAGATAAAGCAGGTAAATATGCATTAGGGTCTATACACTAAGCCTGGGAAAGAGATAAAGCAGGTAGGTATGTATTAGGTCTATACACTAAGCCTGGGAAAGAGATAAAGCAGGTAAGTGTGCATTAGGTCTATACACTAAGCCTGGGAAAGAGATAAAGCAGGTAGGTATGTATTAGGTCTATACACTAAGCTAGGGAAAGAGATAAAGCAGGTAAGTGTGCATTAGGGCTATATACAAAGCCTGGGAAAGAGATAAAGCAGGTAAGTATGCATTAGGGTCTATACACTAAGCCTGGGAAAGAGATAAAGCAGGTAAGTATGCATTAGGGTCTATACACTAAGCCTGGGAAAGAGATAAAGCAGGTAAGTATGCATTAGGGTCTATACTCTAAGCCTCGGAAAGAGATAAAGCAGGTAAGTGTGCATTAAGGTCTATACACTAAGCCTGGGAAAGAGATAAAGCAGGTAAGTATGCATTAGGGTCTATACACTAAGCCTGGGAAAGAGATAAAGCAGGTAAGTATGCATTAGGGTCTATACACTAAGCCTGGGAAAGAGATAAAGCAGGTAAGTATGCATTAGGGTCTATATACAAAGCCTGGGAAAGAGATAAAGCAGGTAAGTGTGCATTAGGGTCTATACACTAAACCTGGGAAAGAGATAAAGCAGTTAAGTATGCATTAGGGTCTATACACTAAGCCTGGGAAAGAGATAAAGCAGGTAAGTATGCATTAGGTGTATACACTAAGCCTGGGAAAGAGATAAAGCAGGTAAGTATGCATTAGGTCTATACACTAATCCTGGGAAAGAGATAAAGCAGGTAAGTATGCATTAGGGTCTACACACTAAGCCTGGGAGAGAGATAAACCAGGTAAGTGTGCATTTGGGGCTATACACTAAGCCTGGGAAAGAGATAAAGCAGGTAAGTATGCATTAGGGTCTATATACAAAGCCTGGGAAAGAGATAAAGCAGGTAAGTATGCATTAGGGTCTATACACTAAGCCTGGGAAAGAGATAAAGCAGGTAAGAGTGCATTAGAGTCTATACACTAAGCCTGGGAAAGAGATAAAGCAGGTAAGTGTGCATTAGGGCTATAGACTAAGCCTGGGAAAGAGATAAAGCAGGTAAGTATGCATTAGGGTCTATACACTAAGCCTGGGAAAGAGATAAAGCAGGTAAGTATGCATTAGGGGCTATACACTAAGCCTGGGAAAGAGATAAAGCAGGTAAGTTTGCATTAGGGTCTATACACTAAGCCTGGGAGAGAGAAAAAGCAGGTAAGTATGCATTAGGTCTATACACTAAGACTGGGAAAGAGATAAAGCAGGTAAGTGTGCATTAGGGTCTATACACTAAGCCTGGGAAAGAGATAAAGCAGATAAGTGTGCATTAGGGCTATAGACTATGCCTGGGAAAGAGATAAAGCAGGTAAGTATGCATTAGGGTCTATACACTAAGCCTGGGAAAGAGATAAAGCAGGTAAGTATGCATTAGGGTCTATACACTAAGCCTGGGAAAGAGATAAAGCAGGTAAGTATGCATTAGGGGCTATACACTAAGCCTGGGAAAGAGATAAAGCAGGTAAGTATGCATTAGGGTCTATACACTAAGTCTGGGAAAGAGATAAAGCAGGTAAGTGTGCATTAGGGTCTATACACTAAGCCTGGGAAAGAGATAAAGCAGGTAAGTATGCATTAGGGTCTATACACTAAGCCTGGGAGAGAGATAAAGCAGGTAAGTATGCATTAGGGCCTATACACTAAGCCTGGGCAAGAGATAAAGCAGGTAAGTGTGCATTAGGGTCTATACACTAAGCCTGGGAAAGAGATAAAGCAGGTAAGTGTGCATTAGGGTCTACACACTAAGCCTGGGAAAGAGATAAAGCAGGTAAGTATGCATTAGGGTCTATACACTAAGCCTGGGAAAGAGATAAAGCAGGTAAGTATGCCTTAGGGTCTATATACTAAGCCTGGGAAAGAGATAAAGCAGGTAAGTGTGCATTAGGGTCTATACACTAAGCCTGGGAAACAGATAAAGCAGGTAAGTATGCATTAGGTCTATACACTAAGCCTTGGAGAAAGATAAAGCAGGTAAGTATGCATTAGGGTCTATACACTAAGCCTGGGAAAGAGATAAACCAGGTAAGTGTGCATTAGGGCCTATACACTAAGCCTGGGAAAGAGATAAAGCAGGTAAGTGTGCATTAGGGCCTATACACTAAGCCTGGGAAAGAGATAAAGCAGGTAAGTGTGCATTAGGGCTATATACAAAGCCTGGGAAAGAGATAAAGCAGGTAAGTGTGCATTAGGGTCTATACACTTAGCCTGGGAAAGAGATAAAGCAGGTAAGTATGCATTAGGGTCTATATACTAAGCCTGGGAAAGAGATAAAGCAGGTAAGTATGCATTAGGGTCTATATACTAAGCTACGAAAGAGATAAAGCAGGTAAGTATGCATTAGGGGCTATACACTAAGCCTGGGAAAGAGATAAAGCAGGTAAGTATGCATTGGGTCTATACACTAAGCCTGGGAGAGAGATAAAGCAGGTAAGTATGCATTAGGGTCTATATACTAAGCCTGGGAGAGAGATAAAGCAGGTAAGTATGCATTAGGGTCTATATACTAAGCCTGGGAAATAGATAAAGCAGGTAAGTATGCATTAGGGGCTATACACTAAGCTTGGGAAAGAGATAAAGCAGGTAAGTATGCATTAGGGGCTATACACTAAGCCTGGGAAAGAGATAAAGCAGGTAAGTGTGCATTAGGTCTATACACTAAGCCTGGGAAAGAGATAAAGCAGGTAAGTATGCATTAGGGCCTATACACTAAGCCTGGGAAAGAGATAAAGCAGGTAAGTATGCATTAGGGCCTATACACTAAGCCTGGGAAAGAGATAAAGCAGGTAAGTATGCATTAGGGCCTATACACTAAGCCTGGGAAAGAGATAAAGCAGGTAAGTATGCATTAGGGTCTATACACTAAGCCTGGGAAAGAGATAAAGCAGGTAAGTATGCATTAGGGTCTATACACTAAGCCTGGGAAAGAGATAAAGCAGGTAAGTGTGCATTAGGGGCTATACACTAAGCCTGGGAAACAGATAAAGCAGGTAAGTGTGCATTTGGGGCTATACACTAAGCCTGGGAAAGAGATAAAGCAGGTTAGTATGCATTAGGTCTATACACTAAGCCTGGGAAAGAGATAAAGCAGGTAAGTATGCATTAGGGTCTATACACTAAGCCTGGGAAAGAGATAAAGCAGGTAAGTATGCATTAGGGTCTATACACTAATCCTGGGAAAGAGATAAAGCAGGTAAATATGCATTAGGGGCAATACACTAATCCTGGGAAAGAGATAAAGCAGGTAAATATGCATTAGGGGCTATACACTAAGCCTGGGAGAGAGATAAAGCAGGTAAGTGTGCATTAGGGTCTATATACTAAGCCTGGGAGAGAGATAAAGCAGGTAAGTGTGCATTAGGGTCTATATACTAAGCCTGGGAAAGAGATAAAGTAGGTAAGTATGCATTAGGGCCTATACACTAAGCCTGGGAGCGAGATAAAGCAGGTAAGTGTGCATTAGGGTCTATATACTAAGCCTGGGAAAGAGATAAAGTAGGTAAGTATGCATTAGGGTCTATACACTAAGCCTGGGAAAGAGATAAAGCAGGTAAGTATGCATTAGGGCCTATACACTAAGCCTGGGAAAGAGATAAAGCAGGTAAGTTGCATTAGGGTCTATACACTAAGCCTGGGAAAGAGATAAAGCAGGTAAGTATACATTAGGGGCTATACACTAAGCCTGGGAAAGAGATAAAGCAGGTAAGTATGCCTTATGGAGCGTACACACGGTCAGATTTGTCAGATGAACGATTGAACGATTTTACCAAAGTTTTGAACGATTTGAACGATTGAACGATTTTTAACTGCATTAAAATGAATGGAATCGTCCAAGTCTGACTGCAAACCCATCAGATGTCAGATATCGTTATCTGACAAACGGAAACGCACATCGTTGATCGTCCATCGTTCAGGCATGTCAGATATGAACGATTTTCCTTCAGATATGAACGACTGAACGATTTTTAAATCGTTATCGTTCATATCTGAAGGAAAAATCTGATCGTGTGTATGCACCATTAGGGTCTATATACTAAGCCTGGGAAAGAGATAAAGCAGGTAAGTATGCATTAGGGCTATATACAAAGCCTGGGAGAGAGATAAAGCAGGTAAGTATGCATTAGGGCCTATACACTAAGCCTGGGAAAGAGATAAAGCAGGTAAGTGTGCATTAGGGCCTATACACTAAGCCTGGGAAAGAGATAAAGCAGGTAAGTGTGCATTAGGGCTATATACAAAGCCTGGGAAAGAGATAAAGCAGGTAAGTGTGCATTAGGGTCTATACACTAAGCCTGGGAAAGAGATAAAGCAGGTAAGTATGCATTAGGGTCTATATACTAAGCCTGGGAAAGAGATAAAGCAGGTAAGTATGCATTGGGGTCTATATACTAAGCTGGGAAAGAGATAAAGCAGGTAAGTATGCATTAGGGGCTATACACTAAGCCTGGGAAAGAGATAAAGCAGGTAAGTGTGCATTAGGGTCTATATACTAAGCCTGGGAAAGAGATAAAGCAGGTAAGTGTGCATTAGGGCCTATACACAAAGCCTGGGAAAGAGATAAAGCAGGTAAGTGTGCATTAGGGTCTATATACTAAGCCTGGGAAAGAGATAAAGCAGGTAAGTGTGCATTAGGGTCTATACACTAAGCCTGGGAAAGAGATAAAGCAGGTAAGTGTGCATTAGGGTCTATACACTAAGCCCGGGAAAGAGATAAAGCAGGTAAGTATGCATTAGGGGCTATACAGTAAGCCTGGGAAGGAGATAAAGCAGGTAAGTATGCATTAGGGGCTATACACTAAGCCTGGGAAAGAGATAAAGCAGGTAAGTATGCATTGGGGTCTATATACTAAGCTGGGAAAGAGATAAAGCAGGTAAGTATGCATTAGGGTCTATACACTAAGCCTGGAAAAGAGATAAAGCAGGTAAGTATGCATTAGGTCTATACACTAAGCCTGGGAAAGAGATAAAGCAGGTAAGTATGCATTAGGGTCTATATACTAAGCTGGGAAAGAGATAAAGCAGGTAAGTATGCATTAGGGTCTATATACTAAGCCTGGGAAAGAGATAAAGCAGGTAAGTGTGCATTAGGGTCTACACACTAAGCCTGGGCAAGAGATAAAGCAGGTAAGTATGCATTAGGGGCTATACACTAAGCCTGGGAAAGAGATAAAATAGGTAAGTATGCATTAGGGTCTATACACTAAGCCTGGGAGAGAGATAAAGCAGGTAAGTATGCATTAGGTCTATACACTAAGCCTGGGAAAGAGATAAAGCAGGAAAGTGTGCATTAGGGTCTATACACTAAGCCTGGGAAACAGATAAAGCAGGTAAGTGTGCATTAGGGCTATAGACTAAGCCTGGGAAAGAGATAAAGCAGGTAAGTATGCATTAGGGGCTATACACTAAGCCTGGGAAAGAGATAAAGCAGGTAAGTATGCATTAGGGTCTATACACTAAGCCGGTAAGAGATAAAGCAGGTAAGTATGCATTAGGGTCTATACACTAAGCCTGGGAAAGAGATAAAGCAGGTAAGTGTGCATTAGGGTCTATACACTAAGCCTGGGAAACAGATAAAGCAGGTAAGTATGCATTAGGGTCTATATACTAAGCCTGGGAAAGAGATAAAGCAGGTAAGTGTGCATTACGGCCTATACACTAAGCCTGGGAAAGAGATAAAGCAGGTAAGTATGCATTAGGGTCTATATACTAAGCTGGGAAAGAGATAAAGCAGGTAAGTATGCATTAGGGGCTATACACTAAGCCTGGGAAAGAGATAAAGCAGGTAAGTATGCATTGGGGTCTATACACTAAGCCTGGGAGAGAGATAAAGCAGGTAAGTATGCATTAGGGTCTATAAACTAAGCCTGGGAAAGAGATAAAGCAGGTAAGTATGCATTAGGGCCTATACACTAAGCCTGGGAAAGAGATAAAGCAGGTAAGTATGCATTAGGGTCTATACACTAAGCCTGGGAAAGAGATAAAGCAGGTAAGTATACATTAGGGGCTATACACTAAGCCTGGGAAAGAGATAAAGCAGGTAAGTATGCATTAGGGTCTATACACTAAGCTTGGGAAAGAGATAAAGCAGGTAAGTATGCATTAGGGTCTATACACTAAGCTTGGGAAAGAGATAAAGCAGGTAAGTATGCATTAGGGGCTATACACTAAGCCTGGGAAAGAGATAAAGCAGGTAAGTATGCATTAGGGTCTATATACTAAGCCTGGGAAAGAGATAAAGCAGGTAAGTATGCATTAGGGCCTATACACTAAGCCTGGGAAAGAGATAAAGGAGATAAGTATGCATTAGGGTCTATACACTAAGCCTGGGAAAGAGATAAAGCAGGTAAGTATGCATTAGGGTCTATATACTAAGCCTGGGAAAGAGATAAAGCAGGTAATTGTGCATTAGGGTCTATATACTAAGCCTGGGAAAGAGATAAAGTATGTAAGTATGCATTAGGGCCTATACACTAAGCCTTGGAAAGAGATAAAGCAGGTAAGTATGCATTAGGGTCTATACACTAAGCCGGTAAGAGATAAAGCAGGTAAGTATGCATTAGGGTCTATACACTAAGCCGGTAAGAGATAAAGCAGGTAAGTATGCATTAGGGTCTATATACTAAGCCTGGGAAAGAGATAAAGCAGGTAAGTATGCATTAGTGTCTATACACTAAGCCTGGGAAAGAGATAAAGCAGGTAAGTGTGCATTAGGGTCTATACACTAAGCCTGGGAAAGAGATAAAGCAGGTAAGTATGCATTAGGGTCTATATACTAAGCCTGGGAAAGAGATAAAGTATGTAAGTATGCATTAGGGCCTATACACTAAGCCTTGGAAAGAGTTAAAGTAGGTAAGTATGCATTAGTGTCTATACACTAAGCCTGGGAAAGAGATAAAGCAGGTAAGTATGCATTAGGGCCTATACACTAAGCCTTGGAAAGAGATAAAGTAGGTAAGTGTGCATTAGTGTCTATATACTAAGCCTGGGAAAGAGATAAAGCAGGTAAGTATGCATTAGGGTCTATACACTAAGCCTGGGAGAGAGATAAAGCAGGTAACTATGCATTAGGGTCTATATACTAAGCCTGGGAAAGAGAGAAAGCAGGTAAGTGTGCATTAGGGGCTATACACTAAGCCTGGGAAAGAGATAAAGCAGGTAAGTGTGCATTAGGGTCTATACACTAAGCCTGGGAAAGAGATAAAGCAGGTAAGTATGCATTAGGGTCTATATACTAAGCCTGGGAGAGAGATAAAGCAGGTAAGTATGCATTAGTGTCTATACACTAAGCCTGGGAAAGAGATAAAGCAGGTAAATATGCATTAGTGTCTATATACTAAGCCTGGGAAAGAGATAAAGCAGGTAAGTATGCATTAGGTCTATTCACTAAGCCTGGGAAAGAGATAAAGCAGGTAAGTATGCATTAGGGTCTATACACTAAGCCTGGGAAAGAGATAAAGCAGGTAAGTATGCATTAGGGTCTATACACTAATCCTGGGAAAGAGATAAAGCAGGTAAATATGCATTAGGGGCTATACACTAAGCCTGGGAGAGAGATAAAGCAGGTAAGTATGCATTAGGGTCTATATACTAAGCCTGGGAGAGAGATAAAGCAGGTAAGTGTGCATTAGGGCCTATACACTAAGCCTGGGAGAGAGATAAAGCAGGTAAGTGTGCATTAGGGTCTATATACTAAGCCTGGGAAAGAGATAAAGTAGGTAAGTATGCATTAGGGCCTATACACTAAGCCTGGGAAAGAGATAAAGCAGGTAAGTATACATTAGGGGCTATACACTAAGCCTGGGAGAGAGATAAAGCAGGTAAGTATGCATTAGGGCCTATACACTAAGCCTGGGAAAGAGATAAAGCAGGTAAGTATGCAGTAGGGTCTATATACTAAGCCTGGGAAAGAGATAAAGCAGGTAAGTGTGCATTTGGGTCTATACACTAAGCCTGGGAGAGAGATAAAGCAGGTAAGTATGCATTAGGGTCTATACACTAAGCCTGGGAAAGAGATAAAGCAGGTAAGTATACATTAGGGTCTATACACTAAGCCTGGGAAAGAGATAAAGCAGGTAAGTATACATTAGGGTCTATATACTAAGCCTGGGAAAGAGATAAAGCAGGTAAGTGTGCATTAGGTGCTATACACTAAGCCTGGGAAAGAGATAAAGCAGGTAAGTATGCATTAGGGGCTATACACTAAGCCTGGGAAAGAGAGAAAGCAGGTAAGTATACATTAGGGGCTATACACTAAGCCTGGGAAAGAGATAAAGCAGGTAAGCATGCATTAGGGGCTATACACTAAGCCTGGGAAAGAGATAAAGCAGGTAAGTATACATTAGGGTCTATATACTAAGCCTGGGAAAGAGATAAAGCAGGTAAGTATACATTAGGGTCTATATACTAAGCCTGGGAAAGAGATAAAGCAGGTAAGTGTGCATTAGGGTCTATACACTAAGCCTCGGAAAGAGATAAAGCAGGTAAGTATGCATTAGGGGCTATACACTAAGCCTGGGAAAGAGATAAAGTAGGTAAGTATGCATTAGGGTCTATACACTAATCCTGGGAAAGAGATAAAGCAGGTAAATATGCATTAGGGGCTATACACTGATCCTGGGAAAGAGATAAAGCAGGTAAGTATGCATTAGGGCTATACACTAAGCCTGGGAGAGAGATAAAGCAGGTAAGTGTGCATTAGGGCTATACACTAAGCCTGGGAGAGAGATAAAGCAGGTAAGTGTGCATTAGGGTCTATATACTAAGCCTGGGAAAGAGATAAAGTAGGTAAGTATGCATTACGGCCTATACACTAAGCCTGGGAAAGAGATAAAGTAGGTAAGTATGCATTAGGGCCTATACACTAAGCCTGGGAGCGAGATAAAGCAGGTAAGTGTGCATTAGGGTCTATATACTAAGCCTGGGAAAGAGATAAAGTAGGTAAGTATGCATTAGGGTCTATACACTAAGCCTGGGAAAGAGATAAAGTAGGTAAGTATGCATTAGGGGCTATACACTAAGCCTGAGAGAGAGATAAAGCAGGTAAGTATACATTAGGGGCTATACACTAAGCCTGGGAAAGAGATAAAGCAGGTAAGTATGCATTAGGGTCTATACACTAAGCTTGGGAAAGAGATAAAGCAGGTAAGTATGCATTAGGGGCTATACACTAAGCCTGGGAAAGAGATAAAGCAGGTAAGTATGCATTAGGGTCTATATACTAAGCCTGGGAAAGAGATAAAGCAGGTAAGTATGCATTAGGGCCTATACACTAAGCCTGGGAAAGAGATAAAGCAGGTAAGTATGCATTAGGGTCTATACACTAAGCCTGGGAGAGAGATAAAGCAGGTAAGTGTGCTTTAGGGTCTATACACTAAGCCTGGGAAAGAGATAAAGCAGGTAAGTATGCATTAGGGTCTATATACTAAGCCTGGGAGAGAGATAAAGCAGGTAAGTATGCATTAGTGTCTATACACTAAGCCTGGGAAAGAGATAAAGCAGGTAAGTATGCATTAGGTCTATTCACTAAGCCTGGGAAAGAGATAAAGCAGGTAAGTATGCATTAGTGTCTATACACTAAGCCTGGGAAAGAGATAAAGCAGGTAAGTATGCATTAGGTATATTCACTAAGCCTGGGAAAGAGATAAAGCAGGTAAGTATGCATTAGGGGCTATACACTAAGCCTGGGAAAGAGATAAAGCAGGTAAGTATACATTAGGGTCTATATACTAAGCCTGGGAAAGAGATAAAGCAGGTAAGTATACATTAGGGTCTATATACTAAGCCTGGGAAAGAGATAAAGCAGGTAAGTGTGCACTAGGGTCTATACACTAAGCCTGGGAAAGAGATAAAGCAGGTAAGTATGCATTAGGGGCTATACACTAAGCCTGGGAAAGAGATAAAGTAGGTAAGTATGCATTAGGGTCTATACACTAATCCTGGGAAAGAGATAAAGCAGGTAAATATGCATTAGGGGCTATACACTAATACTGGGAAAGAGATAAAGCAGGTAAGTATGCATTAGGGCTATACACTAAGCCTGGGAGAGAGATAAAGCAGGTAAGTGTGCATTAGGGCTATACACTAAGCCTGGGAGAGAGATAAAGCAGGTAAGTGTGCATTAGGGTCTATATACTAAGCCTGGGAAAGAGATAAAGTAGGTATGCATTAGGGCCTATACACTAAGCCTGGGAAAGAGATAAAGTAGGTAAGTATGCATTAGGGCCTATACACTAAGCCTGGGAGCGAGATAAAGCAGGTAAGTGTGCATTAGGGTCTATATACTAAGCCTGGGAAAGAGATAAAGTAGGTAAGTATGCATTAGGGTCTATACACTAAGCCTGGGAAAGAGATAAAGTAGGTAAGTATGCATTAGGGGCTATACACTAAGCCTGGGAAACAGATAAAGCAGGTAAGTATGCATTAGGTCTATACACTAAGCCTTGGAGAAAGATAAAGCAGGTAAGTATGCATTAGGGTCTATACACTAAGCCTGGGAAAGAGATAAAGCAGGTAAGTGTGCATTAGGGCCTATACACTAAGCCTGGGAAAGAGATAAAGCAGGTCAGTGTGCATTAGGGCTATATACAAAGCCTGGGAAAGAGATAAAGGAGGTAAGTGTGCATTAGGGTCTATACACTTAGCCTGGGAAAGAGATAAAGCAGGTAAGTATGCATTAGGGTCTATATACTAAGCCTGGGAAAGAGATAAAGCAGGTAAGTATGCATTAGGGTCTATATACTAAGCTACGAAAGAGATAAAGCAGGTAAGTATGCATTAGGGGCTATACACTAAGCCTGGGAAAGAGATAAAGCAGGTAAGTATGCATTGGGTCTATACACTAAGCCTGGGAGAGAGATAAAGCAGGTAAGTATGCATTAGGGTCTATATACTAAGCCTGGGAGAGAGATAAAGCAGGTAAGTATGCATTAGGGTCTATATACTAAGCCTGGGAAATAGATAAAGCAGGTAAGTATGCATTAGGGGCTATACACTAAGCCTGGGAAAGAGATAAAGCAGGTAAGTATGCATTAGGGGCTATACACTAAGCCTGGGAAAGAGATAAAGCAGGTAAGTGTGCATTAGGTCTATACACTAAGCCTGGGAAAGAGATAAAGCAGGTAAGTATGCATTAGGGCCTATACACTAAGCCTGGGAAAGAGATAAAGCAGGTAAGTATGCATTAGGGCCTATACACTAAGCCTGGGAAAGAGATAAAGCAGGTAAGTATGCATTAGGGTCTATACACTAAGCCTGGGAAAGAGATAAAGCAGGTAAGTATGCATTAGGGTCTATACACTAAGCCTGCGAAAGAGATAAAGCAGGTAAGTGTGCATTAGGGGCTATACACTAAGCCTGGGAAACAGATAAAGCAGGTAAGTGTGCATTAGGGGCTATACACTAAGCCTGGGAAAGAGATAAAGCAGGTAAGTATGCATTAGGGTCTATACACTAAGCCTGGGAAAGAGATAAAGCAGGTAAGTATGCATTAGGGTCTATATACTAAGCCTGGGAAAGAGATAAAGCAGGTAATTGTGCATTAGGGTCTATATACTAAGTCTGGGAAAGAGATAAAGTATGTAAGTATGCATTAGGGCCTATACACTAAGCCTTGGAAAGAGATAAAGCAGGTAAGTATGCATTAGGGTCTATACACTAAGCCTGGGAAAGAGATAAAGCAGGTAAGTGTGCATTAGTGTCTATACACTAAGCCTGGGAAAGAGATAAAGCAGGTAAGTGTGCATTAGTGTCTATACACTAAGCCTGGGAAAGAGATAAAGCAGGTTAGTATGCATTAGGTCTATACACTAAGCCTGGGAAAGAGATAAAGCAGGTAAGTATGCATTAGGGTCTATACACTAAGCCTGGGAAAGAGATAAAGCAGGTAAGTATGCATTAGGGTCTATACACTAATCCTGGGAAAGAGATAAAGCAGGTAAATATGCATTAGGGGCAATACACTAATCCTGGGAAAGAGATAAAGCAGGTAAGTGTGCATTAGGGTCTATATACTAAGCCTGGGAGAGAGATAAAGCAGGTAAGTATGCATTAGGGCCTATACACTAAGCCTGGGAAAGAGATAAAGTAGGTAAGTATGCATTAGGGCCTATACACTAAGCCTGGGAGCGAGATAAAGCAGGTAAGTGTGCATTAGGGTCTATATACTAAGCCTGGGAAAGAGATAAAGCAGGTAAGTATGCATTAGGGCTATATACAAAGCCTGGGAGAGAGATAAAGCAGGTAAGTATGCATTAGGGCCTACACACTAAGCCTGGGAAAGAGATAAAGCAGGTAAGTGTGCATTAGGGCCTATACACTAAGCCTGGGAAAGAGATAAAGCAGGTAAGTGTGCATTAGGGCTATATACAAAGCCTGGGAAAGAGATAAAGCAGGTAAGTGTGCATTAGGGTCTATACACTAAGCCTGGGAAAGAGATAAAGCAGGTAAGTATGCATTAGGGTCTATATACTAAGCCTGGGAAAGAGATAAAGCAGGTAAGTATGCATTGGGGTCTATATACTAAGCTGGGAAAGAGATAAAGCAGGTAAGTATGCATTAGGGGCTATACACTAAGCCTGGGAAAGAGATAAAGCAGGTAAGTGTGCATTAGGGTCTATATACTAAGCCTGGGAAAGAGATAAAGCAGGTAAGTGTGCATTAGGGCCTATACACAAAGCCTGGGAAAGAGATAAAGCAGGTAAGTGTGCATTAGGGTCTATATACTAAGCCTGGGAAAGAGATAAAGCAGGTAAGTGTGCATTAGGGTCTATACACTAAGCCTGGGAAAGAGATAAAGCAGGTATGTGTGCATTAGGGTCTATACACTAAGCCCGGGAAAGAGATAAAGCAGGTAAGTATGCATTAGGGGCTATACAGTAAGCCTGGGAAGGAGATAAAGCAGGTAAGTATGCATTAGGGGCTATACACTAAGCCTGGGAAAGAGATAAAGCAGGTAAGTATGCATTGGGGTCTATATACTAAGCTGGGAAAGAGATAAAGCAGGTAAGTATGCATTAGGGTCTATACACTAAGCCTGGAAAAGAGATAAAGCAGGTAAGTATGCATTAGGGTCTATATACTAAGCTGGGAAAGAGATAAAGCAGGTAAGTATGCATTAGGGTCTATATACTAAGCCTGGGAAAGAGATAAAGCAGGTAAGTGTGCATTAGGGTCTACACACTAAGCCTGGGCAAGAGATAAAGCAGGTAAGTATGCATTAGGGGCTATACACTAAGCCTGGGAAAGAGATAAAGTAGGTAAGTATGCATTAGGGTCTATACACTAAGCCTGGGAGAGAGATAAAGCAGGTAAGTATGCATTAGGTCTATACACTAAGCCTGGGAAAGAGATAAAGCAGGAAGGTGTGCATTAGGGTCTATACACTAAGCCTGGGAAAGAGATAAAGCAGGTAAGTGTGCATTAGGGCTATAGACTAAGCCTGGGAAAGAGATAAAGCAGGTAAGTATGCATTAGGGGCTATACACTAAGCCTGGGAAAGAGATAAAGCAGGTAAGTATGCATTAGGGTCTATACACTAAGCCGGTAAGAGATAAAGCAGGTAAGTATGCATTAGGGTCTATACACTAAGCCTGGGAAAGAGATAAAGCAGGTAAGTGTGCATTAGGGTCTATACACTAAGCCTGGGAAACAGATAAAGCAGGTAAGTATGCATTAGGGTCTATATACTAAGCCTGGGAAAGAGATAAAGCAGGTAAGTGTGCATTACGGCCTATACACTAAGCCTGGGAAAGAGATAAAGCAGGTAAGTATGCATTAGGGTCTATATACTAAGCTGGGAAAGAGATAAAGCAGGTAAGTATGCATTAGGGGCTATACACTAAGCCTGGGAAAGAGATAAAGCAGGTAAGTATGCATTGGGGTCTATACACTAAGCCTGGGAGAGAGATAAAGCAGGTAAGTATGCATTAGGGTCTATAAACTAAGCCTGGGAAAGAGATAAAGCAGGTAAGTATGCATTAGGGCCTATACACTAAGCCTGGGAAAGAGATAAAGCAGGTAAGTATGCATTAGGGGCTATACACTAAGCCTGGGAAAGAGATAAAGCAGGTAAGTATGCATTGGGGTCTATACACTAAGCCTGGGAGAGAGATAAAGCAGGTAAGTATGCATTAGGGTCTATAAACTAAGCCTGGGAAAGAGATAAAGCAGGTAAGTATGCATTAGGGCCTATACACTAAGTCTGGGAAAGAGATAAAGCAGGTAAGTATGCATTAGGGGCTATACACTAAGCCTGGGAAAGAGATAAAGCAGGTAAGTATACATTAGGGGCTATACACTAAGCCTGGGAAAGAGATAAAGCAGGTAAGTATGCATTAGGGTCTATACACTAAGCTTGGGAAAGAGATAAAGCAGGTAAGTATGCATTAGGGGCTATACACTAAGCCTGGGAAAGAGATAAAGCAGGTAAGTATGCATTAGGGTCTATATACTAAGCCTGGGAAAGAGATAAAGCAGGTAAGTATGCATTAGGGCCTATACACTAAGCCTGGGAAAGAGATAAAGCAGGTAAGTATGCATTAGGGTCTATACACTAAGCCTGGGAAAGAGATAAAGCAGGTAAGTATGCATTAGGGTCTATATACTAAGCCTGGGAAAGAGATAAAGCAGGTAATTGTGCATTAGGGTCTATATACTAAGCCTGGGAAAGAGATAAAGTATGTAAGTATGCATTAGGGCCTATACACTAAGCCTTGGAAAGAGATAAAGCAGGTAAGTATGCATTAGGGTCTATACACTAAGCCGGTTAGAGATAAAGCAGGTAAGTATGCATTAGGGTCTATACACTAAGCCTGGGAAAGAGATAAAGCAGGTAAGTGTGCATTAGGGTCTATACACTAAGCCTGGGAAAGAGATAAAGCAGGTAAGTATGCATTAGGGTCTATATACTAAGCCTGGGAAAGAGATAAAGTATGTAAGTATGCATTAGGGCCTATACACTAAGCCTTGGAAAGAGATAAAGTAGGTAAGTATGCATTAGTGTCTATACACTAAGCCTGGGAAAGAGATAAAGCAGGTAAGTATGCATTAGGGCCTATACACTAAGCCTTGGAAAGAGATAAAGTAGGTAAGTGTGCATTAGTGTCTATATACTAAGCCTGGGAAAGAGATAAAGCAGGTAAGTATGCATTAGGGTCTATACACTAAGCCTGGGAGAGAGATAAAGCAGGTAAGTATGCATTAGGGTCTATATACTAAGCCTGGGAAAGAGAGAAAGCAGGTAAGTGTGCATTAGGGGCTATACACTAAGCCTGGGAAAGAGATAAAGCAGGTAAGTGTGCATTAGGGTCTATACACTAAGCCTGGGAAAGAGATAAAGCAGGTAAGTATGCATTAGGGTCTATATACTAAGCCTGGGAGAGAGATAAAGCAGGTAAGTATGCATTAGGTCTATTCACTAAGCCTGGGAAAGAGATAAAGCAGGTAAGTATGCATTAGGGTCTATACACTAAGCCTGGGAAAGAGATAAAGCAGGTAAGTATGCATTAGGGTCTATACACTAATCCTGGGAAAGAGATAAAGCAGGTAAATATGCATTAGGGGCTATACACTAAGCCTGGGAGAGAGATAAAGCAGGTAAGTATGCATTAGGGTCTATATACTAAGCCTGGGAGAGAGATAAAGCAGGTAAGTGTGCATTAGGGTCTATATACTAAGCCTGGGAAAGAGATAAAGCAGGTAAGTGTGCATTAGGGCCTATACACTAAGCCTGGGAGAGAGATAAAGCAGGTAAGTGTGCATTAGGGTCTATATACTAAGCCTGGGAAAGAGATAAAGTAGGTAAGTATGCATTAGGGCCAATACACTAAGCCTGGGAGAGAGATAAAGCAGGTAAGTGTGCATTAGGGTCTATATACTAAGCCTGGGAAAGAGATAAAGTAGGTAAGTATGCATTAGGGTCTATACACTAAGCCTGGGAAAGAGATAAAGCAGGTAAGTATACATTAGGGGCTATACACTAAGCCTGGGAGAGAGATAAAGCAGGTAAGTATGCATTAGGGCCTATACACTAAGCCTGGGAAAGAGATAAAGCAGGTAAGTATGCAGTAGGGTCTATATACTAAGCCTGGGAAAGAGATAAAGCAGGTAAGTGTGCATTAGGGTCTATACACTAAGCCTGGGAGAGAGATAAAGCAGGTAAGTATGCATTAGGGTCTATACACTAAGCCTGGGAAAGAGATAAAGCAGGTAAGTATACATTAGGGTCTATACACTAAGCCTGGGAAAGAGATAAAGCAGGTAAGTATACATTAGGGTCTATACACTAAGCCTGGGAAAGAGATAAAGCAGGTAAGTGTGCATTAGGGTCTATATACTAAGCCTGGGAAAGAGATAAAGCAGGTAAGTGTGCATTAGGTGCTATACACTAAGCCTGGGATAGAGATAAAACAGGTAAGTATGCATTAGGGGCTATACACTAAGCCTGGGAAAGAGAGAAAGCAGGTAAGTATACATTAGGGGCTATACACTAAGCCTGGGAAAGAGATAAAGCAGGTAAGTATGCATTAGGGGCTATACACTAATCCTGGGAAAGAGATAAAGCAGGTAAGTATACATTAGGGTCTATATACTAAGCCTGGGAAAGAGATAAAGCAGGTAAGTATACATTAGGGTCTATATACTAAGCCTGGGAGAGAGATAAAGCAGGTAAGTGTGCATTAGGGTCTATACACTAAGCCTGGGAAAGAGATAAAGTAGGTAAGTATGCATTAGGGGCTATACACTAAGCCTGGGAAAGAGATAAAGTAGGTAAGTATGCATTAGGGTCTATACACTAATCCTGGGAAAGAGATAAAGCAGGTAAATATGCATTAGGGGCTATACACTAATCCTGGGAAAGAGATAAAGCAGGTAAGTATGCATTAGGGCTATACACTAAGCCTGGGAGAGAGATAAAGCAGGTAAGTGTGCATTAGGGCTATACACTAAGCCTGGGAGAGAGATAAAGCAGGTAAGTGTGCATTAGGGTCTATATACTAAGCCTGGGAAAGAGATAAAGTAGGTAAGTATGCATTAGGGCCTATACACTAAGCCTGGGAAAGAGATAAAGTAGGTAAGTATGCATTAGGGTCTATACACTAAGCCTGGGAAAGAGATAAAGCAGGTAAGTATACATTAGGGTCTATATACTAAGCCTGGGAAAGAGATAAAGTAGGTAAGTATGCATTAGGGTCTATACACTAAGCCTGGGAAAGAGATAAAGTAGGTAAGTATGCATTAGGGGCTATACACTAAGCCTGAGAGAGAGATAAAGCAGGTAAGTATACATTAGGGGCTATACACTAAGCCTGGGAAAGAGATAAAGCAGGTAAGTATGCATTAGGGTCTATACACTAAGCTTGGGAAAGAGATAAAGCAGGTAAGTATGCATTAGGGTCTATACACTAAGCCTGGGAAAGAGATAAAGCAGGTAAGTATGCATTAGGGTCTATATACTAAGCCTGGGAAAGAGATAAAGCAGGTAATTGTGCATTAGGGTCTATATACTAAGCCTGGGAAAGAGATAAAGTATGTAAGTATGCATTAGGGCCTATACACTAAACCTTGGAAAGAGATAAAGCAGGTAAGTATGCATTAGGGTCTATACACTAAGCCTGGGAAAGAGATAAAGCAGGTAAGTATGCATTAGGGTCTATATTCTAAGCCTGGGAAAGAGATAAAGTATGTAAGTATGCATTAGGGCCTATACACTAAGCCTGGGAGAGAGATAAAGCAGGTAAGTGTGCATTAGGGTCTATATACTAAGCCTGGGAAAGAGATAAAGTAGGTAAGTATGCATTAGGGCCTATACACTAAGCCTGGGAAAGAGATAAAGTAGGTAAGTATGCATTAGGGCCTATACACTAAGCCTGGGAGCGAGATAAAGCAGGTAAGTGTGCATTAGGGTCTATATACTAAGCCTGGGAAAGAGATAAAGTAGGTAAGTATGCATTAGGGTCTATACACTAAGCCTGGGAAAGAGATAAAGTAGGTAAGTATGCATTAGGGGCTATACACTAAGCCTGAGAGAGAGATAAAGCAGGTAAGTATACATTAGGGGCTATACACTAAGCCTGGGAAAGAGATAAAGCAGGTAAGTATGCATTAGGGTCTATACACTAAGCTTGGGAAAGAGATAAAGCAGGTAAGTATGCATTAGGGGCTATACACTAAGCCTGGGAAAGAGATAAAGCAGGTAAGTATGCATTAGGGTCTATATACTAAGCCTGGGAAAGAGATAAAGCAGGTAAGTATGCATTAGGGCCTATACACTAAGCCTGGGAAAGAGATAAAGCAGGTAAGTATGCATTAGGGTCTATACACTAAGTCTGGGAAAGAGATAAAGCAGGTAAGTATGCATTAGGGTCTATACACTAAGCCTGGGAAACAGATAAAGTAGGTAAGTATGCATTAGGGTCTATACACTAAGCCTGGGAAAGAGATAAAGCAGGTAAGTATTCATTAGGGGCTATATACTATGCTGGGAAAGAGATAAAGCAGGTAAGTGTGCATTAGGGCTATACACTAAGCCTGGGAAAGAGATAAAGCAGGTAAGTGTGCATTAGGGGCTATACACTAAGCCTGGGAAAGAGATAAAGCAGGTACGTATGCATTAGGGTCTATACACTAAGCCTGGGAAAGAGATAAAGCAGGTAAGTATGCATTAGGGTCTATATACTAAGCCTGGGAAAGAGATAAAGCAGGTAAGTATGCATTAGGGTCTATACACTAAGCCTGGGAAAGAGATAAAGCAGGTAAGTATGCATTAGGGTCTATACACTAAGCCTGGGAAAGAGATAAAGCAGGTAAGTATGCATTAGGGTCTATACACTAAGCCTGGGAAAGAGATAAAGTCGGTGGATATAAAGTACAAACAATCAGCTTCTATTAATTTTTAAACACAGCCTGTAAAGTGACAGTTAGGAGCTGATTGTTTGGCAGTTTATCTCTCTCCACGGCTTAGTACATAGACCCCATTATCACTAATACATATGTGTTAATGTCATACTTGCCTACTTCCGGGAGGAGAAGCAGGGGGGCTGTTATGGGGGGCGGGGTGTGGATGAACTGTGTCATTAAGTGCCGCCCACTCACTGTAACATGTGATTTTGCATATTTGAATAGGGGGCAGGGCTAAATAACGCGATTATGAAAGAATCACATCATTAGTCTCCGTTCCCTACTCTCGGACCCGCTGACCCACGAGAAAATGTTCCCCATTTCTCCTCCATCTCTAGGAAGTGAGTAGAATGCGGGACAAGTGTCTTAATTTCCCGGGGGTGTGTGGGGGTGGGGGGGTTACCCAAAAAATTGGGAGCCTCCTTCGACTTCCGGGAGAGTAGACATGTATGGTTAGTGTTCACTGCAGCAGAACCTCAGAAGCTTCCTCCATCATAGGAATGGCGTCAACAAATGTTGAAATGTAGTTTTAGGTTTCTCTTTAGTTATTCATTTGCTGGCCCCTTTTCATGCTCTTTACCTTGTACAGCACCATACTTCCTCCCTCTCCCCATGCACTCAGTATACTTACTACATTTACTGCCAGTCTGCTTATTAGTTAGAGCTACACACAGCCATGAATAGGGGAATGTGAATTATGGCCATGTTGTATAATTAGCTGCTGCCCTCTAGTGGAGAATCACTTCTTCAGCAACCTCTGTGTAATGCTGGGCATACACAGCCAGATAAAGTGTCTGTCAGACCGACAGACATTTTATCTGGCCGGCTGCCAGCCGCAGATGTCGCCGGCATACACTGTGAGAGAAATCTCAGTGTATAGCCCGACATCCGCGCTCCGCCCCCGGGGGAGGAGACATTTCCCTGTTCCTTCCCCCTGACATCCGCGCTCCGCCCCCGGGGGAGGAGACATTTCCCTGTTCCTTCCGTAGGAAGGAACACAGGAAATGTCCGTCGGCCGCGCTGGGCATACACCGCTCGATGCGGCCGACAGTTACCGGGTAAATATTGCATCGGACGGGCATGCTGGACAATCCTGCATGCCCGACCGCGCAATATTTAACCCTCGGTCGCCCGCACACACGCTACAATTATCGGGGCGATCCGCCGATATCAGGCAGATCGCCCCGATAATTGTAGCGTGTATGGCCAGCATAAGTAATCTGCTCTGCTGTACACTACATTGGCTTATGAGAGGCCACGCTGAGTCTGCAGCTCCCATCTCACCCTGTGTTTTAGTAAATAGTTTGTTTCTTTTTTTCGCAATTTAAGCATCAGATGGTAAATCTCCTCGCTGTTTGATGTTCCTGGGACGTATGGGGGTATATGTAATGGGGTGCTGGCATCGGTGAGATCCGTGTGTGACTGCCTGATGTTTTAAAGTAGCAGTTAGTTAATAGGCAACATCTCGATTACTTTTACCCCCATATGTGGCAGTTGGTATGGCCCCACCTCTGGAGTCCCCCCTACCCCCCATCAGCAAATGCTGTGACTGTTTTATCCTGTGTAGCTTTCAGCATGGAAGCAGGAAGGCTGTGCTATGCATTACGCAACTCTCCGCACACTGTACCAGCTACTCTATTTTTGGGAACAGGTTTCATATGTTATTTTTGTTATCTTGTGGTAACGCTCTGCAAGGATGACCCTGTGCTGTTGGTATTACAGAACATCTCCCAGCATTGCACGTGGCCACAAGAGTCTACTTCACCTGTCAACATTTACAGGAAACCCTTAAAGCACGACCTGTTCACGGGTATATCAGGAGCAGAGATGGAAAACATGGCTCTCAGGAAAGATACGTAAATCTACAACCATCACCAAACACAGCTACATACATACCCTAATATCCAGGCTAGGGGCCCGTGTAATAGCCTGGGGCACCCACAAGTCACGGGCTATTAAATTTGCCACTAGATGTCATTATGAATGTAGGGACCACTATGGGAATTAAAGGAGAAGATTTACTAACCAGCGGGTTGTCCAATACGCCGATCAGCAGTGACTGTCACCTATACATGTAAAATGGGAATGGAAATATTTGCGCAACAAGCCCAATTCAGTATTTATTTCTATTGCTGTTTCATATATCCATGAAAGCCACGATGTTCAGCTACTTTGAAAATGCACTGGTTAGTACATATGCCCCTAAGAGGAGCAATTTATGGGGTAGACGGGAATTATATGGAAAGATATAGAAGAATAAAACGTTGGATCTTCAGCTGGCTGGCAGGACATAAGGATGTATAATTATACCAGCCAATGCTGAAATCTTCCCCTCCGGGAGAGTAGGGATGGCCATTGACCATCGATGGTCTGATAAAGTGTTGCTATGGATGGCGGAGGTGCATTGTTTCTCTGCCATCGATAGGGAGGTCCGATGTTCTGCACCTCTGAGACCCTTCCTCTGGTCACGCACACCCTTAGGTCCAGTATGGGCAGCGCTTTAAGGCCTGCTTTCATACGCCACCCACATGCCCTGAGGAGTCCAGCCTGTATCCCCACCCCTCTGACACCGCAGTACTGGTATAAAACAGCATGCAGACCCCCTCTCCCCCCCCCACCGCTGCCCCCACATTCTACAATGATCCATTCACCCCTTTATTTCCAGTAACGGCAATCTTGGCAATATTTTCAATCATACAAGTTTAATTACAGATATTCATTACAAATATTTATTTTTAGTTAATTACAGAAGTGAACCAAAAAAAATTCTGAAACAATAAATTATGCTCAGACATTTACATAATAAAAAAAATAAATAGTAGTAAAGTGCTTATTCCGGTAACAGCCTGTAACCGAGTAATGTCACGTCTCTGGGAACATCACTGTCTAGCTTCAATGGGCACACCAAAAATGTGGCTGGTACTTCTGGTACCACTGAGGGAATGTGATTATTCTGTCCCATTATTTCTTCCTCTGCACAGCGCGAGTTAAAGGGGGTTCCACCGTCAGATGACTGATTTTTGGCTTGTGCACACCCCACTGAAACCTTTACTGAATACAAGATTTATTTTCCGTTTTAGCTTCTTCACTCATCAGTTGTTCATTTGTTTTGGCCTTGAATACAACGCAGAGTTGCTCCATGGGTAGCCTTGAATCTGATGCAGATTGCGCAGGACAGGAAAAATACCCATCTCTGCCTAATGGCATAAAGACATGACTAAAGAGCACAGATGGAATGCTGAATGAATAGCAATGTATTTAGCTAAAGTTGCAGGACAGCGTGTTGTTATACAACAGTGTAATATACTAGACAAGAACATTGTCTATAGGGCTTAACCTAATTATGTCGGCTGTCTGCCTAGTACCACTAATGTTTCATACGCACTGGGGAACATATGTATATATGTGTGTGTAATATATATTATATATATACATGTTATTAAACAAAGTTAATAAACAAAATAGAGCCTCTAAAGAGTTATCAAACATCTAATAAAAAAATCAGACATGACAAATTTATAAAAGACAGAAAGATGCTTTTTGGAAAAGTGCAGCTATCGGCTGTTTACCTGGTGGGTAATGTAGATGTATTAGGGCCTGGACTTATACATCCTGAAAAATAATGATACAGTTGATATCTCTGTGAATAAAAAACTATTTTGTGACATTAAGATAAGAAAATGTTTCAACATCATAACAATGTTTTTATCACTAAACCATATTTACTAACTCTCCCAGATTGTCAGAGAGACTCCCTGACATAATAGCAATCTCCCTGTCTCCATGATAGACTCCCTGACATAATAGCAATCTCCCTGTCTCCATGATAGACTCTCTGACATAGTAGCAATCTCTCTGTCTCCCTGATAGACTCCCTGACATAGTAGCAATCTCTCTGTCTCCATGATAGACTCCCTGACATAGTAGCAATCTCTCTGTCTCCATGATAGACTCCCTGACATAGTAGCAATCTCTCTGTCTCCATGATAGACTCCCTGACATAGTAGCAATCTCCCTGTCTCCATGATAGACTCCCTGACATAGTAGCAATCTCCCTGTCTCCCTGATAGACTCCCTGACATAGTAGCAATCTCCCTGTCTCCATGATAGACTCCCTGACATAGTAGCAATCTCCCTGTCTCCATGATAGACTCCCTGACATAGTAGCAATCTCCCTGTCTCCATGATAGACTCCCTGACATAGTAGAAATCTCCCTGTCTCCCTGATAGACTCCCTGACATAGTAGCAATCTCCCTGTCTCCATGATAGACTCCCTGACATAGTAGCAATCTCCCTGTCTCCATGATAGACTCCCTGACATAGTAGCAATCTCCCTGTCTCCATGATAGACTCCCTGACATAGTAGCAATCTCCCTGTCTCCCTGATAGACTCCCTGACATAGTAGCAATCTCTCTGTCTTCCTGATAGACTCCCTGACATAGTAGCAATCTCTCTGTCTTCCTGATAGACTCCCTGACATAGTAGCAATCTCCGTCTCCCTGATAGACTCCCTGACATAGTAGCAATCTCTCTGTCTCCATGATAGACTCCCTGACATAGTAGCAATCTCCGTCTCCCTGATAGACTCCCTGACATAGTAGCAATCTCTCTGTCTTCCTGATAGACTCCCTGACATAGTAGCAATCTCTCTGTCTCCCTGATAGACTCCCTGACATAGTAGCAATCTCCCTGTCTCCCTGATAGACTCCCTGACATAGTAGCAATCTCCGTCTCCCTGATAGACTCCCTGACATAGTAGCAATCTCCGTCTCCCTGATAGACTCCCTGACATAGTAGCAATCTCTCTGTCTCCATGATAGACTCCCTTACATAGTAGCAATCTCCCTGTCTCCATGATAGACTCCCTGACATAGTAGCAATCTCCCTGTCTCCATGATAGACTCCCTGACATAGTAGCAATCTCTCTGCCTCCATGATAGACTCCCTGACATAGTAGCAATCTCTCTGTCTCCATGATAGACTCCCTTACATAGTAGCAATCTCTCTGTCTTCCTGATAGAATCCCTGACATAGTAGCAATCTCTCTGTCTCCATGATAGACTCCCTGACATAGTAGCAATCTCTCTGTCTCCATGATAGACTCCCTGACATAGTAGCAATCTCTCTGTCTTCCTGATAGACTCCCTGACATAGTAGCAATCTCTCTGTCTCCATGATAGACTCCCTGACATAGTAGCAATCTTCCTGTCTCCATGATAGACTCCCTGACATAGTAGCAATCTTCCTGTCTCCATGATAGACTCCCTGACATAGTAGCAATCTCCGTCTCCCTGATAGACTCCCTGACAGAGTAGCAATCTCCGTCTCCCTGATAGACTCCCTGACATAGTAGCAATCTCTCTGTCTCCATGATAGACTCCCTGACATGGTAGCAATCTATCTGTCTCCATGATAGACTCCCTGACATAGTAGCAATCTCCCTGTCTCCCTGATAGACTCCCTGACACAGTAGCAATCTCTCTGTCTCCATGATAGACTCCCTGACATAGTAGCAATCTATCTGTCTCCATGATAGACTCCTTGACATAGTAGCAATCTCCCTGATAGACTCCCTGACATAGTAGCAATCTCCCTGTCTCCCTGAAGAGTCTACAGGGTATATTTACTAAAGTGAGAGTTTTTAGAAGTGGAGATGTTGCCCATAGCAACCAATCACATTCTACTTAACATTTAACTAGCACCTTCTAGAAGATAATAGCTAGAATCTGATTGGTTGCTATGGGCAACATCTCCACTTCTAAAAACTCTCACTTTAGTAAATTTACCCCAAGCAATCTCCCTGATTTCACCTTCACCTCCACCCCATTATTTATTTATTTATTTATTAACAGTTTCATTTATAGCGCAGCAAATTCCGTTGCGCTTTACAATTTGAATCAACATTAACATTTTACTGGGTTGTAAAAGACATACATACATAAAAGACATTATAAAGTTGTATATAAAAAACAGGCATACATTCATTTAAACGGGATCATTAGTATAATTTCCCTGCATTGGGTATAAGGCACAGTGATCCCTATGGTTACATGTATTTTCTGAATAGTTTCAGTGTATTATCATCAACAAATTGATCTTACTAACTGCTCTGGGGCTCATTTACATTTGGATGAATATCAATTTTATGACACGCCTCTCAGATGTAGCAGTACACGCCTATCACATGTATGACACACCTCTCAGATATTGCAGTACACGCCTATCACATGTATGACACACCTCTCAGATATTGCAGTACACGCCTATCACATGTATGACACGCCTCTTAGATGTAGCAGTACACGCCTATTACATGCATGACACGCCTCTTAGATATAGCAGTACACGCCTATCACATGTATGACACGCCTCTCAGATGTAGCAGTACAGGCCTATCACATGTATGACACGCCTCTCAGATGTAGCAGTTCATGCCTATCACATGTATGACATGCCTCTCAGATATAGCAGTACACGCCTATCACATGTATGACACACCTCTCAGATATAGCAGTACACGCTTATCACATGTATGACACACCTCTCAGATATAGCAGTACCCGCCTGTCACATGTATGACACACCTCTCAGATATAGCAGTACACGCCTATCACATGTATGACACACCTCTCAGATGTAGCAGTACATGCCTATCACATGTATGACATGCCTCTCAGATGTAGCAGTACATGCCTATCACATGTATGACACACCTCTTAGATATAGCAGTACCCGCCTGTCACATGTATGACACGCCTCTCAGATATAGCAGTACATGCCCACTTTACCACCGCGCTCATAGGTGCTGCTTTCACAATCTCCCTGAAATGCTTTTTTAAAAGTAGGTAAGTATGCACTAAACCTTAAATACAAGTTAACTTACTGATACTGGTCACAATATACATGAGAAGCTGGTCTCACAAGCTGACATATGGCTGAAAATTACTACCGTGCTGAATGCAATGGGACCATTGGGCTTGTGGTTAAAAACGGTCAGGTGATTACTATGCTTTATCTATAGCGCAGCCAGATAATGCGCAGCACCTTAAGGTGACGTCAGATCCCCAGCATTGGCCAGTAACATTCCTGTCTGTATTACATAGAAGGACATTGCAGTCGGCCACCTGTCACAGAAATGGCTGATAACAGAGATTAACAACCAATCACTCTGCAGAAAATGTAAATAAAATGACAGACATTGCAAGTTCTACCAAAGCATCGGAACATCAGCATGAATATCTGTGAAGGTTATTAGTAGTTATTATTTTATATAAGGATACTAGTATTTTATACATAGTACTCTTTTCTACATATCTAACAGAGGAAATACACTTCTAGCAGCTCAGCAATAAAGGGGCATAAACAGCTTCATATAGTAAGTGGTGAATTTGGTCTGTGCGTGTTCCTGTCCCTGATATGTATCACACTGTATGTTCTCCCCCATGGCTCATCGCTGGCTCCCTGCGCCGTGTATCTCTCTGTGTATTGGCTCAGAACTGACCGTCTCTCCCAATCAGCCGTCTGTGCTACAAGTGACTGATCATCGGGATCCGTCACTGAAAATCTGGCTTTATGGAGTTGTCTGTGTGGTTTTTTGCCCCATGTCGGTGCGATTTCTTCACGTGTGTTCGCTGGTTTTGATGGGCCGTGTTCTTGGACCGGTTCTCCACCAACTTGTCTTTCTTGTGAGGTTTTTGTGGCTTGCTCTCGGCGACCTTGGGCGTAGATTCCTGCGGGGTGCTGATGGGAGCCGGGTACAAATTCTGTAGCTTCAGCTGCAGCCAGTCCTGTCTCTGCAATGTGTGCCTGAAATCCCCGTAATTGTGCATCAGCTGCATCTCACTGACCGCCCGTCTCCTGGAGAAAACACATGTACAGGACAATAGGTCATTCGGTTGTGAACAAGAACAAGTTACTGATTTGTAAATGGAAGGAAATGCTCTATGTGTCATATGGCGTGATTCAGATGGGTTGGGTACGGGACGCCGGCACTTGGGGTCCTGGCAGTCAGAATCCTGACAGGGTTAGAATACTGATCAGTAGGTATCCTAACCCTCCCCCTCTACCTACCACTAACCCACCTCCCCAGTGCCTAAATCTATCCTCCCCATTAGTTCCTAACCCTAACCCTCCCCCTAGTGCCTAACCCTCCCCCTAGTGCCTAACCCTCCCTCAGTGCCTACTCCTAACCCTCCCTCTAGTGCATAACCCTAACCCTCCCTATATTGCCTAACCCTAGTGCCTAACCCTAACCCTCCCCCCTTAGTGCCTAACCCTCCCCCAAGTGCCTAAACCTAACCCTCCCCCCAGTGCCTAACCCTAGTGCCTAACCCTAACCCTTCCCCTAGTGCGTAACCTTCCCTTAGTGCCTAACCCTCCCCCTAGTGCCTAACCCTCCCCCTAGTGCCTAACCCTCCCTCAGTGCCTACTCCTAACCCTCCCCCTAGTGCATAACCCTAACCCTCCCTATATTGCCTAACCCTAGTGCCTAACCCTAACCCTCCCCCCTTAGTGCCTAACCCTCCCCCTAGTGCCTAACCCTTAGCCTAGTGCCTAACCCTCCCCCAGTGCCTACTCCTAACCCTCCCCCTAGTGCATAACCCTAACCCTCCCTATATTGCCTAACCCTAGTGCCTAACCCTCCCCCCTTAGTGCCTAACACTCCCCCAAGTGCCTAAACCTAACCCTCCCCCCAGTGCCTAACCCTAGTGCCTAACCCTAACCCTTCCCCTAGTGCGTAACCTTCCCTTAGTGCCTAACCCTCCCCTTAGTGCCTAACCCTCCCCCTAGTGCCTAACCCTAATCCACCCCCTAGTGCCTAACCATAACCCATTCCCTAGTGCCTAACCCTACCCCTAGTGCCTAACCCTAACACTCCCCCTAGTGCCTAACCCTCTCCCTAGTGTCTAACCCTCCCCATAGTGCCTAACCCTAACCCTCCCCCTAGTACCTAACCCTCCCCCTAGTGCCTAACCCTAACCCCCCCTAATGCCTAATCCTATCCCTCCCCTTAGTGCCTAACCCTATCCCTCCCTCTAGTGCCTAACCCTCCCTAGTGCCTAACCCTCCCCCTAGTGCCTAACCCTCCCTATAGTGCCTAACCCTAACCCTCCCCCCTTTGTGCCTAACCCTAACCCTCCCCCTAGAGCCTAACCCTAATCCACCCCCTAGTGCCTAACCCTAACCCATTCCCTAGTGCCTAACCCTCCCCTTAGTGCCTACCCCTAGTGCCTAACCCTCTCCCTAGTGTCTAACCCTCCCCATAGTGCCTAACCCTAACCCTCCCCCTAGTGCCTAACCCAAACCCCCCCACTAGTGCCTAACCCTAACCCTCTCCCTAGTGCCTAACCCTACCCCTAGTGCCTAACCCTCACCCTCCCCCCTTAATGCCTAACCCTCACCCTAGTTCCTAACCCTAATCCACCCCCTAGTGCCTAACCCTAACCCATTCCCTAGTGCCTAACCCTCCTCCTAGTGCCTAACCCTACTCCTAGTGCCTAACCCTCTCCCTAGTGTCTAACCCTCCCCATAGTGCCTAACCCTAACCCTCCCCCTAGTGCCTAACCCTACCCCTAGTGCCTAACACTCCCTCTACTGCCTAACCCTAACCCTCCCCCTAGTGCCTAACCCTCCCCCTAGTGCCTAATCCTATCCCTTCCCCTAGTGCCTAACCCTATCCCTAGTGCCGAACCATAACCCTCCCTCTAGTGCCTAACCCTAACCCCCCCTAGTGCCTAACCCTACCCCTAGTGCCTAACCCTCACTCTAGTGCCTAACCCTCCCTCTAGTGCCTAACCCTAACCATAACCCTCCCCCAAGTGCCTAACCCTCCTCCTAGTGCCTAACCCTAACCCTCCCCCAGTGCCTAACCCTAACCCTCCCCCTACTGCCTATCTCTAACCCTCCCCCAAGTGCCTAAACCCTAACCATCTCCCTAGTATCTAATCCTCCCCGTAGTGCCTAAGCCTACCCCTAGTGCTTAACCCTCCCCCTAGTCCCTAACCCTAACCATCTCCCTAGTGCCTAACCCACCCCCTAGTGCCTAACCCTAATCATCTCCCTAGTGTCTAACCCTCCCCATAGTGCCTAACCCTCTAGTTCTAAACCTAACCCTACCCCTAGTACCTAACTCTAACCCTCCCCCTAGTGCCTAACCATCTCCCTAGTGCCTAACCCTCCCTCTAGTGCCTAACCCTAACCCTCCCCCTAGTGCCTAACCCTAAACATCTGCCTAGTGCCTAACCCACCCCCTAGTGCCTAACCATACCCATAGTGCCTAACCCAGACTCTCCCCCTAGTACCTAACCCTCCCCCTAGTGCCTAACCCTAACCCTAGTGCCTAACCCCAGGGCCGAAACTAGGATATCTGTCACCCGGTGCAAGGCAGCAATTTTGTGCCCCCCAGTGTGCGTCTCTTGACCCCAGTGCGACTCTCAACCCCATTTCCCCGGCCCCAGTGTATCTCAGCCGGGAATGCTGTGTGCAATGCACTGGCCTAACAGACACTAGAGGTCCATTAGGACCTCTAGCATCTGTTGCCTCTTTGGCGGCGGCCATTTTTGGATGCAGCCCCCAAGCCACCTCGAGTCAGCTTTTTTCACCCCCTGCAATCCGGCACCCGGTGCACGTGCACCTCTAGCTCCCCCCTAGTTGCGGCCCTGCTAACCCTAACCATCTCCCTAGTGCCTAACCCACCCCTAGTGCCTAACCCTAATCATCTCCCTAGTGTCTATCCCTCCCCATAGTGCCTAACCCTCTAGTTACTAACCCTTACCCTCCCCCTGGTGCCTAACTCTAACCCTCCCCCTAGTGCCTAACCATCTCCCTAGTGCCTAACCCACCCCCTAGTGCCTAACCCTAACCCTCCCCATAGTGCCTAACCCTCCCTCTAGTGCCTAACCCTCCCCCTAGTGCCTAACCTTAACCATCTCCCTAGTGCCTAACCCATCCCCTAGTGCCTAACCCTAGCCATAGTGCCTAACCCTAACTCTCCCCCTAGTGCCTAACCCCCCCCTAGTGCCTAACTCTAACCCTCCCCTAGTGCCTAACCCTAACCCTCCCCCTAGTGCCTAACTCTAACCCCCCCCTTGTTCCTAACCCACTCCCTAGTGCCTAACCCTCCCCCTAGTGCCTAACCCTAAACCCGTAGTGCCTAACCCTCCCCCTAGTGCCTAACTCTAACCCTCCCCCTAGTGCCTAACCCTAACCCTCCCACTAGTCCCTAATCCTAACCCTCCCCCTAGTGCCTAACCATCTCCCTTGTGCCTAACCCACCCCCTAGTGCCTAACCCTACCCCTAGTGCCTAACCCTAATCCTCCCCCCTAGTGCCTAACCCTCCCCTAGTGCCTAACCCTAACCCATTCCCTAGTGCCTAACCCTACCCCTAGTGCCTAATCCTCTCCCTAGTGTCTAACCCTTCTCATAGTGCCTAACCCTCCCCCTAGTGCCTAACCCTAACCCTCCCTCTGGTGCCTAACCCTAACCCTCCCCTAGTGCCTAACCCTCCCTCTAGTGCCTAATCCTATCCCTCCCCTTAGTGCCTATCCCTAGTGCCTAACCCTAACCCACCCCCTAGTGCCTAACCCTAACCCACCCCCTAGTGCCTAACCCTAACCCCCTAGTCCCTAACCCTAACCCCCTAGTCCCTAACCCTAACCCTCCCCCTAGTGCCTAACCCTAACCCTCCCCCTAGTGAATAACCCTATCCATATCCCTAGTGCCTAACCCTAACCCACCCCCTAGTGCATAACCCTCCCCTAGTGCCTAACCCTAACCATCTCCCAAGTGCCTAACCCTAACCCTCCCCCTAGTGCCTAACCCTAACCCTCCCCCTAGTGCCTAACCCTAACCCACCCCCTAGTGCCTAACCCTAACACTCCCTCTAGTGCCTAACACTAACCATAACCCTCCCCCAAGTGCCTAACCCTCCCTCTAGTGCCTAACCCTAACCATAACCCTCCCAAGTGCCTAACCCTAACCCTCCCCCTAGTGCCTAACCCTCCCCCAGTGCCTAACCCTCCCCCTACTGCCTATCTCTAACCCTCCCCCTAGTGCCTAACCCTAACCATCTCCCTAGTGTCTAACCCTCCCCTAGTGCCTAACCCTCCCCCTAGTGCCTAACCCTAACCATCTCCCTAGTGCCTAACCCACGCCCTAGTGCCTAACCCTCCACCTAGTGCCTAACCCTAATCATCTCCCTAGTGTCTAACCCTCCCCATAGTGCCTAACCCTCTAGTGACTAACCCTAACCCTTCCCCTAGTGCCTAACTAACCCTCCCCCTAGTGCCTAACCCTAACCATCTCCCTAGTGCCTAACCCACGCCCTAGTGCCTAACCCTCCACCTAGTGCCTAACCCTAATCATCTCCCTAGAGTCTAACCCTCCCCATAGTGCCTAACCCTCTAGTGACTAACCCTAACCATTCCCCTAGTGCCTAACTAACCCTCCCCCTAGTGCCTAACCCTAACCATCTCCCTAGTGCCTAACCCACCCCCTAGTGCCTAACCCTAACCCTTCCCCTAGTGCCTAACCCTAACTCTCCCCCTAGTGCCTAACCCGCCCCCTAGTGCCTAACTCTAACCCTCCCCTAGTGACTAACCCTCCCCCTAGTGCCTAACTCTAACCCTCCCCCTAGTGCCTAACCCTAACCCACCCCCTAGTGCCTAACCCTCCTCCTAGTGCCTAACCCTCCCCCTAGTGCCTAACCCTATCCATCTCCCTAGTACCTAACCCTCCCCCTAGTGCCTAACCCTAACCATCTCCCTAGTGCCTAACCCTCCACCTAGTGCCTAACTCTAACCATCTCCCTAGTGCTTAACCATAACCCTCCCCCTAGTGCCTAACCCTAACCATCTCCCTAGTGCCTAACCCTAATCCACCCCCTAGTGACTAACCATCTCTCTAGTGCCTAACCCTAACCCCCCCTAGTGCCTAACCCTAACCATCTCCCTAGTGCCTAACCCTAATCCTCCCCCTAGTGCCTAACCCTAACCCTCCTCCTAGTGCCTAACCCTCCCCCCTAGTGCCTAACCCTAACCATCTCCCTAATGCCTAACCATCTCCCTAGTGTCTAACCCTCCCCCTAGTGCCTAACCCTAACCCTCTCCCTAGTGCCTAACCTTAACCCTCTCCCTAGTGCCGAACCCTAACCCTCTCCCTAGTGCCTAACCTTAACCCTCCCCCTAGTGCCTAGCCCTAACCATCTCCCTAGTGCCTAACCCACCCCCTAGTGCCTAACCCTTCCCCTAGTGCCTAACCCTAACCATCTCCCTAGTGCCTAACCCTAACCCTCCCCCTAGTGCCTAACCCTCTCCCTAGTGCCTAACCCTTCCCCTAGTGCCTAACCCTAACCCTCCCCCTAGTGTATAACCCTAACCATATCCCTAGTGCCTAACTCTAACCCACCCCCTAGTGCCTAACCCTCCCCTTAGTGCCTAACCCTCCCCCTAGTGCCTAACCCTAATCATCTCCCTAGTGCCTAACCCTCCCCCCTAGTGCCTAACCCTAACCATCTCCCTTGTGCCTAACCCTAACCCTCCCCCTAGTGCCTAACCCTAACCCTTCCCCTAGTGCCTAACCCTCCCCCTAGTGCCTAACACTAATCCTCCCCCTTAGTGCCTAACCCTAACCATCTCCCTAGTGCCTAACACTAATCCTCCCCCTAGTGCCGAACCCTAACCATCTCCCTAGTGCCTAACACTAACCCTCCTCCTAGTGCCGAACCCTAACCATCTCTCTAGTGCCTAACCCTAGCCCTCCCCCTAGTGCCTAACCCTAGCCCTCCCCCTAGTGCCTAACCCTCCCCCTAGTGCCTAACCCTAGCCCTCCCCCTAGTGCCTAACGCTCCCCCTAGTGCCTAACCCTAGCCCTCCCCCTAGTGCTTAACCCTAACCCTCCCCCTAGTGCCTAACCCTAACCATCTCCCTAGTGCCTAACCCTAACCCTCCCCCTAGTGCCTAACCCTCTCCCTAGTGCCTAACCCTTCCCCTAGTGCCTAACCCTAACCATCTCCCTAGTGCCTAACCCCCTAGCCCCGCTATTTACGGTCGGTATGCTGGTGCTGGCATTCTGAGCCCCGGAATCCCCCCGGAGGTTTACATATATCTGCAAGGTTTGTGGGTTTGCGCATGTGCAATACGAGCCCCACTTGTTGGCCTGCAGTGCCATCACGTGAAAGGGGCCTATTCATCAACACTAAAATAACGTTTTTAAGGCCATTTTCCTTAACTAATGTTATTTTAGTATTCATGGAAACACTTAACACAGGAGATATCACTGATATCTGCTGGTTATGTCCCCCTGCGTTACTCTCCACACTCCCCATACATTAGTACATACATTAGTACATTAGTATGGGGATATGGATATTATGGTATTCATCAAATTCTGAAAATTATGTATTTTCTGAATTTGATGGAGTTACTATACGGCACTGTGAGGTGGCATATAGCAGGTGACACTTACCTGTGTCAGCTGGGCAGGTCCCCCGGCGTCTCGCTCCAGCGCTCCCTGGTATCTCCTCCGGCTCCAGTGGCTGCTCGGACACTGTGTTCTCCAGGCAGAACACAGTAAAGTTTAGAGAAGAAAACACTTTTTTCCCCCTAAACTGCACTGTGTGCTGCCGGGAGATTACTTGTCAGACCAGCAGGACGGAGCTGGAGGCTGCTGCAGTGGGCAGGTAAGTCGGGAACGGGGGGCAGGTGAGCGGATGGGGAGTTGGGGGGACACACAGAGTTACCGCAGGTGTAGGCAGTGCTGTGCATGCGCTGGTTGTACAGATGTAACAGTGCATGCGCCGCACTGATTACAGCTGCGGTAAGTTAGTGTAGAGAGGGATAACTATCTATTTCCCGAATAGCTGTCATCACAAAAATGACAGCTCTTCGGAATAGATAGTTATGGGGAGGAGGAATGATGAATTCCTCCGGTAATTAGGTAGAACTCCATGCCATCTCTAAACCTAATTACCCCCACAGAAAGTTTAGGTATGATGAATAGGCTCCAAAGTGTGACTGGCAGGTGTCGGCATTTGGTGGTGGCACAGAGGCTGCCTTTCCTGAAAGTGCCAGGGCCAGACTGTGCAGGACACAGATTTTCAGCCCCGCAAGTGGCCAGGAGCCGGACAGGCTGAAAAAGTTTCGACTTACGCAGCCTGGTCAAGACAGCGACCGGGGATCTGCAGCAGTGTAGCGCTGGCGGAGCAGGCGCTGCACTTGGATCACAGATGCCGCCAGCAGGTGACTGTTTACCACTAACACCTCCTGCTGCATTTGCACTTTAGTTGGACGGTATTGCTCAGCCGCTTCCTTGCACTTCCTTGCGGCTGTGCAATACCATCCACCAGGAGCATATCTATAATGGTTGCAGGGTGTGTGGGGCACACGGGGCCCTGAGTCCAGGAGGGGCCCACACCGCACACCTTGCACTGATTAGTCTTATACTTACCTGTCCGTAGTCCAAAAATCATTGGGAAAATGGCGGCAGTACCGCTGTCCCCAGGAAAACACTTTCCTGGAGACCGGCGCATGCACAGTAAATTCTGGCACTATGCGCCTGGTGCACCGTGGCACCACCGGAGAGAGGAGGGGGCCCTCACTGAGTCTGCACATGAGCCCCCTCCTCTGTTAAAAAGATGTCCACATCTGAATCAGAGCCTATCTAGATAAGGTGAGTAGATGAAAACACAGAAGTGACTCACGTTACAGGTTTCCCCTCATATCCCGAGAACAGCGATACACTGCACAGGATGAGCGCCATCTTGGTGAGGTCTGTTATTAGATGCATGACGGCTGCAGGAAAAGAATAAAACCATTCAGACACGTGTTTTATTACATCATGGGGACAGAAATCAGACACGCGTTTCATTACATCATGGGGACAGAAATCAGACACGTGTTTCATCACATCATGGGGACAGAAATCAGACATGTGTTTCATTACATCATGGGGACAGAAATCGGACACGCGTTTCATTACATCATGGGGACAGAAATCAGACACGCGTTTCATTACATCATGGGGACAGAAATCAGACACGCGTTTCATTACATCATGGGGACCGAAATCAGACATGCGTTTCATTACATCATGGGGACAGAAATCAGACACGCATTTCATTACATCATGGGGACAGAAATCAGACACGCGTTTCATTACATCATGGGGACAGAAATCAGACAAGCGTTTCATTACATCATAGAGACAGAAATCAGACATGCGTTTAATTACATCATGGGGACAGAAATCAGGCACGCGTTTCATTACATCATGGGGACAGAAATCAGACACGCGTTTCATTACATCATGGGGACAGAAATCAGACACGCGTTTCATTACATCATGGGGACAGAAATCAGACACGCGTTTCATTACATCATGGGAACAGAAATCAGACACGCGTTTCATTACATCATGGGGACAGAAATCAGACAAGCTTTTCATTACATCATAGGGACAGAAATCAGACAAGCATTTCATTACATCATGGGAACAGAAAGGGGACACGGTACATAAAGCCTGGAATGGCAGAATCTCTGCGGTGGACCTAGAACCCACAATATGTCATATATCAGCCAGTTGGGGGAGAAACATTTCTGCGGCCATTTCATATAATTTATCCTGGAAAAAGTGACAAGAAAACATCATCTCATCCTTTGTCATTCTGCCCAGTGTTTATGGTGCATTTACATAGAGTCTGATGGAGGTTTTGTTATTAATAGTCATATCCGACTAGTCTGGGACTCCTCAGCCACGGCTGGCACAGATCCTAGGAGGGTGATGCACCCCCAGCATCCTGGGCACACACTCTGCTTATAAAACGCTAGATTAGGAAAAGCTCAGAAAATACCCACATTCTGCTCATTTCAGAGCAAGTGCTTCATGGGGCCGGGGGAGGGGGTCTGGGCGAGATGAGTGATGTGCAGGGGCGCACAGAGGGGGAAGCAGGTACTGATTACCCAGGCCTGCTGGAGGGGCCCCAATCAACCCCTCCTAGTTTTATCAGCGGCAGCAGCCCAGTGAGTACAAGGAGGCAGCTGCCACAAAGCCCTGCCTGTACCTGATAGGATTGGGGAGGGTGAACGCACAGATCGCAACCCCCACTCACTCAATGGTGCATCCTCCTAAACTATCCAGTGCATTGTGACTTCAGATTATAAGATCTGCGATACATCACGGAAGATCTCAAGACCTGCGGGGACGTGCATCGCATCATGATCGTGAGTGGGAACTCCCGATTTGGGCATATTTTACACGATCTGTCATTCCGATGCGTCGGAATCGGCTAGATCAGGTAAAATATCGCCATGTGTGTAGGCACCTTTAGGGTTATATAGTGGGAGGAGCAGGGTCCCCAGCAGCACAGAGTATATCATGAGATTAGTGATGTGTCAGTGAGGACAGGGCTGCATGTGACAGGGGCAGTGACATGATGTGAGGAGGGGAATGGAGGCAGTAGGAAGCCACAGACTGAGAGTTATATAGTGGGAGGAGTAGGGTCCCCAGCAGCACAGAGTATATCAGAGATGAGTCATGTGTTAGTGAGGACAGGGCTGCATGTGACAGGGGCAGTGACATGATGTGAGGAGGGGAATGGAGGCAGCAGGAAGCCACAGACTGAGAGTTATATAGTGGGAGGAGCAGGGTCCCCAGCAGCACAGAGTATATCAAGAGATGAGTGATGTGTCAGTGAGGACAGGGCTGCATGTGACAGGGGCAGTGACATGATGTGAGGAGGGGAATGGAGGCAGCAGGAAGTCACAGACTGAGAGTTATATAGTGGGAGGAGCAGGGTCCCCAGCAGCACAGAGTATATCAGGAGATTAGTTATGTGTTAGTGAGGACAGGGCTGCATGTGACAGGGGCAGTGACATGATGTGAGGAGGGGAATGGAGGCAGCAGGAAGCCACAGACAGAGTTATATAGTGGGAGGAGCAAGGTCCCCAGCAGCACAGAGTATATCAGGAGATGAGTGATGTGTCAGTGAGGACAGGGCTGCATGTGACAGGGGCAGTGACATGATGTGAGGAGGGGAATGGGGGCAGCAGGAAGCCACAGACTGAGAGTTATATAGTGGGAGGAGCAGGGTCACCCAGCAGCACAGAGTATATCAGGAGATGAGTGATGTGACAGTGAGGACAGGGGTGCATGTGACAGGGGCAGTGACATAATGTGAGGAGGGGAATGTGGGCAGCAGGAAGCCACAGACTGAGAGTTATATAGTGGGAGGAGCAGGGTCCCCAGCAGCACAGAGTATATCAGGAGATGAGTGATGTGTTAGTGAGGACAGGGCTGCATTTGACAGGGGCAGTGACATGATGTGAGGAGGTGAATGGTGGCAGCAGGAAGTCACAGACTGAGAGTTATATAGTGGGAGGAGCAGGGTCCCCAGCAGCACAGAGTATATCAGGAGATAAGTGATGTGACAGTGAGGACAGGGCTACATGTGACAGGGTCAGTGACATGATGTGAGGAGGTGAATGGTGGCAGCAGGAAGCCACAGACTGAGAGTTATATAGTGGGAGGAGCATGGTCCCAAGTAGCACAGAGTATATCAGGAGATGAGTGATGTGTTAGTGAGGACAGGGCTGCATGTGACGGGCAGTGACATGAGGTGAGGAGGGGAATGGAGGCAACAGGAAGTCACAGAATGAGAGTTATATAGTGGGAGGAACAGGGTCTTCCAGCAGCACAGAGTATATCAGGATATAAGTGATGTGTCAGTGAGGACAGGTCTGCATGTGACAGGGGCAGTGACATGATGTGAGGAGGGGAATGGAGGCAGCAGGAAGCCATAGACTGAGCGTTATATAGTAGGAGGAGTAGGGTCCCAGCAGCACAGAGTATATCAGGAGATGAGTGATGTGTTAGTGAGGACAGGTCTGCATGTGACAGGGGCAGTGACATGATGTGAGGAGGGGAATGGAGGCAGCAGGAAGCCATAGACTGAGCGTTATATAGTAGGAGGAGTAGGGTCCCAGCAGCACAGAGTATATCAGGAGATGAGTGATGTGTTAGTGAGGACAGGGCTGCATGTGACAGGGGCAGTGACATGATGTGAGGAGGGGAATGGGGGCAGCAGGAAGCCACAGACTGAGAGTTATATAGTGGGAGGAGCAGGGTCCCCAGCAGCACAGAGTACAGAGTATTGATGTAATTATGGCATCAAACACATTCAACTTGTTTTTGCTGCTGGCCAGTACTTACAAATAGTTCTTGTTTATGGGGTTACAGTATTATTGTTTTTATTAGCAACTTTGCCCATTGTCATAAATAGTTATATCTAGTAGAATATATTACTTATTCTATATGATATATATAAAATACAGAATTATGTTTTATCATATAACTAATTAAATAGTTATATGCACAACTCAATTATGAAGCACAAACACAGTATTTTGCTTATTGTAGTTTAACTTATTGTATATATATATATATATATATATATATATATATGTATATATATATATATATATATATATATATTGTTTGTTCTACCACCAGTAAAATATGATCTATGTTTTAGTAACGGTAGTTCAGTGACTGTGGTAAGAAGTGTTATTAGACAGCAGCCCTGTTATTCAGCCTTTAGGTCTAGCAGTGGAGCTGAGGACTTCTGATCTATTTACAAAAACTGAGCAGGACATGTGGAAGTACTAGGACAGACTTTCCAGCTCTGGATTTATGTACATACAGCACTAGTGACAAGTAACTGCTATAATTAATTGTGTATTCTTCCCCCAAAAACATATATTCGTGTGTGTTTCAAATGCTGGAACCCGTCACCTGTAAATTAGTAAGTGAAGAATTCCTTCATTCATGAAAGACCAGCTTGCATCTATTTGCATCTATAAATTATCCTTTAAGACTAAACTTAACTGGGAACACGTGGAAGCTGGAATGTAAACTAGGTTTCCGAAGGCTTCGCATATTGTAACGTAACCTTGTAGCTTTCGTGTTGTCATATATGTAAGCTGATGCCTAGAGAGGATGCGCTTGTGTCAGGCCCTTTCCTGAATTTTTACTTCATCTCTCTGTCATCCATCAGGATTCGCTCCTCTCTTGGACAGGATTTATATCTACTGCCTGACAGCATCCACTAGGAAGCACTTATACCGGCACTTGTGTTAGTGCAAAGCCCTTACTGTCATTCTGTGTGTGCCTAATTCAGCTGCTACTAGACCCACTTTATTCTGTATTATACTGTGATTTTATAATGAGATTATTATATTGTACTAGAGTTTATGCATCTGTTATCTCTAAAGAAACATCATTGCATACTTCTAAATACATATAGTACCATCACATAAAACTGGATAACATAGAGACTAATGCTGGGCATACAGTATACAATTATCTGAAAATCTGGTAATGTATGGGAGCAAATGACATTCCACCATATTGTCCCGAACGCGGGAAACGGAGAAATGATTGTTCAAATTCGTTAAAATTATTTGATTTAACAAGTTTGTCTGAACGACCATTTTTGTCTTTTTTCCAGTGTTTGTGAGCAAATGGTCAGTTGTCAAAGGCTCCTTTACATTACCAGGTTTTCATTCCAGCCAGCCAGATTGGACAGATGTCTGACAGATCATTGTATAGTGTATGCCCAGCATTAGTGATAGACAGATCATTGTATAGTGTATGCCCAGCATTAGTGATAGACAGATAAGTGTATAGTGTATTCCCAGCATTAGTGATAGATAAGTGTATAGCGTATGCCCAGCATTAGTGATAGACAGATCAGTGTATAGTGTATGCCCAGCATTAGTGATAGACAGATCAGTGTATAGTGTATGCCCAGCATTAGTGACAGATGCCCAGCATTAGTGATAGACAGATCAATGTATAGTGTATGCCCAGCATTAGTGATAGACAGGTAAGTGTATAGTGGATGCCCAGCATTAGTGATAGACAGATCATTGTATAGTGTATGCCCAGCATTAGTGATAGACAGATCATTGTATAGTGTATGCCCAGCATTAGTGACAGACAGATCAGTGTATAGTGTATGCCCAGCATTAGTGATAGACAGATCAGTGTATAGTGTATGCCCAGCATTAGTGACACACAGATCATTGTATAGTGTATGCCCAGCATTAGTGACAGACAGATCAGTGTATAGTGTATGCCCAGCATTAGTGACAGACAGATCAGTGTATAGTGTATGCCCAGCATTAGTGACAGACAGATCAGTGTATAGTGTATGCCCAGCATTGGTGATAGACAGATCATTGTATAGTGTATGCCCAGCATTAGTGATAGACAGATAAGTGTATAGTGTATGCCCAGCATTAGTGATAGACAGATCAGTGTATAGTGTATGCCCAGCATTAGTGACAGACAGATAATTGTATAGTGTATAGTGTATGCCCAGCATTAGTGATAGACAGATCATTGTATAGTGTATGCCCAGCATTAGTGATAGACAGATCAGTGTATAGTGTATGCCCGGCATTAGTGATAGACAGATCATTGTATAGTGTATGCCCGGCATTAGTGATAGACAGATAAGTGTATAGTGTATGCCCGGCATTAGTGATAGACAGATCAGTGTATAGTGTATGCCCAGCATTAGTGATAGACAGATCAGTGTATAGTGTATACCCAGCATTAGCGACAGACAGATCAGTGTATAGTGTATGTTCAGCATTAGTGATAGACAGATCAGTGTATAGTGTATGTCCAGCATTAGTGACAGACAGATCAGTGTATAGTGTATGTCCAGCATTAGTGATAGACAGATCAGTGTATAGTGTATGTCCAGCATTAGTGATAGACAGATCAGTGTATAGTGTATGCCCAGCATTAGTGATAGACAGATCAGTGTATAGTGTATGCCCAACATTAGTGATAGACAGATCAGTGTATAGTGTATGTCCAGCATTAGTGATAGACAGATCAGTGTATAGTGTATGTCCAGCATTAGTGATAGACAGATAAGTGTATAGTGAATGTCCAGCATTAGTGATAGACAGATAAGTGTATAGTGTATGTCCAGCATTAGTGATAGACAGATCAGTGTATAGTGTATGTCCAGCATTAGTGATAGACAGATCAGTGTATAGTGTATACCCAGCATTAGTGACAGACAGATCAGTGTATAGTGTATGCCCAGCATTAGTGATAGACAGATCAGTGTATAGTGTATGCCCAGCATTAGTGACAGGCAGATAAGTGTATAGTGTATGTCCAGCATTAGTGATAGACAGATCAGTGTATAGTGTATGTCCAGCATTAGTGATAGACAGATAAGTGTATAGTGTATGTCCAGCATTAGTGATAGACAGATCAGTGTATAGTGTATGTCCAGCATTAGTGATAGACAGATCAGTGTATAGTGTATGCCCAGCATTAGTGATAGACAGATCAGTGTATAGTGTATGCCCAACATTAGTGATAGACAGATCAGTGTATAGTGTATGCCCAGCATTAGTGATAGACAGATCAGTGTACAGTGTATGTCCAGCATTAGTGATAGACAGATCAGTGTATAGTGTATGCCCAGCATTAGTGATAGACAGATCAGTGTACAGTGTATGCCCAACATTAGTGATAGACAGATCAGTGTATAGTGTATGCCCAGCATTAGTGACAGACAGATCAGTGTATAGTGGCCCTGATTCAGACCCACTCGCAAGCGGCTGTCCGCTCGCAAGTGGGTCGATGTTGTGCACTGCGCATGCGCATGACGGCGGGAGCTCCGTCGTGCGCATGCGCCAGACGCGACGAGCGAAGGAAAGTCCTTCGCTTGTTGTGTCTGATCAAAGGGGGCGTGCTGTCGATGTTGATTGACAGCACGCCCCCTTTGGTGGGCGTGCCTCCCTGACGGGGGCGTTCCCAAGGGAACGCCTACCGTCAGAAGCCGGCCCACTGACATCACTAGTGATGTCAGTGGGAGTGATTTTGGCTCTGATAGAGCCAAAATCACTCCGGGCCTTGCGGTTGAAAACCTCAACCGCAGGCTCCGGCTCGCAGTTTCGATGGTCGCGATGGTCACGACCATCGCGGCCATCAAACTGCACGCTCGTATAGGCTGTGGGTGGTGACCCACAGCTATACGAGCGTCCAGGAGGACGCTCCAGAATTATGGAGGGCGGCCCTCATTCAGTGCGTGCGCTCTGCTCAGAGCGTGCGGCTCTGAATGAGGGCCTGTGTATTCTCAGCATTAGTGATAGACAGATAAGTGTATAGTGTATGCCCAGCATTAGTGATAGACAGATAAGTGTATAGCGGATGCCCAGCATTAGTGATAGACAGATCATTGTATAGTGTATGCCCAGCATTAGTGATAGACAGATCATTGTATAGTGTATGCCCAGCATTAGTGATAGACAGATCAGTGTATAGTGTATGCCCAGCATTAGTGACAGACAGATAAGTGTATAGTGTATGCCCAGCATTAGTGATAGACAGATCATTGTATAGTGTATGCCCAGCATTAATGACAAACAGATAAGTGTATAGTGTATACCCAGCATTTGTGATAGACAGATAAGTGTATAGTGTATGCCCAGCATTAGTGATAGAGAGATAAGTGTATAGTGTATGCCCAGCATTAGTGATAGAGAGATAAGTGTATAGTGTATCCCCAACATTAGTGATAGAGAGATAAGTGTATAGTGTATGCCCAGCATTAGTGATAGACAGATCAGTGTATAGTGTATGCCCAGCATTAGTGATAGACAGATCATTGTATAGTGTATGCCCAGCATTAGTGATAGACAGATCAGTGTATAGTGTATGCCCAGCATTAGTGATAGACAGATCATTGTATAGTGTATGCCCAGCATTAGTGATAGACAGATCAGTGTATAGTGGATGCCCAGCATTAGTGATAGACAGATCAGTGTATAGTGTTTGCCCAGCATTAGTGATAGACAGATCAGTGTATAGTGTATGCCCAGCATTAGTGATAGACAGATCAGTGTATAGTGTATGCCCAGCATTACTGATAGACAGATCAGTGTATAGTGTATGCCCAGCATTAGTGATAGACAGATCAGTGTATAGTGTATGCCCAGCATTAGTGATAGACAGATCAGTGTATAGTGTATGCCCAGCATTAGTGATAGACAGATCAGTGTATAGTGTATGCCCAGCATTAGTGACAGACAGATCAGTGTATAGTGTATGCCCAACATTAGTGACAGACAGATCAGTGTATAGTGTATGCCCAGCATTAGTGATAGACAGATCAGTGTATAGTGTATGCCCAGCATTAGTGATAGACAGATCAGTGTATAGTGTATAGTGTATGCCCAGCATTAGTGATAGACAGATCATTGTATAGTGTATGCCCAGCATTAGTGATAGACAGATCAGTGTATAGTGTATGCCCAGCATTAGTGACAGACAGATCAGTGTATAGTGTATGCCCAGCATTAGTGATAGACAGATCAGTGTATAGTGTATGCCCAGCATTAGTGATAGACAGATCAGTGTATAGTGTATAGTGTATAGTGTATGCCCAGCATTAGTGATAGACAGATCATTGTATAGTGTATGCCCAGCATTAGTGATAGACAGATCAGTGTATAGTGTATGCCCAGCATTAGTGATAGACAGATCAGTGTATAGTGTATGCCCAGCATTAGTGATAGACAGATCAGTGTATAGTGTATACCCAGCATTAGTGATACACAGATCAGTGTATAGTGGATGCCCAGCATTAGTGACAGACAGATCAGTGTATAATGGATGCCCAGCATTAGTGACAGACAGATCAGTGTATAGTGTATGCCCAGCATTAGTGACAGACAGATAAGTGTATAGTGTATGCCCAGCATTAGTGATAGACAGATCATTGTATAGTGTATGCCCAGCATTAGTGATAGATAGATCATTGTATAGTGTATACCCAGCACATGTGAAGTTGACCAACATTAAAAATAAGGTAATAAATAACTTAAGGGCAAAATAAATCAATAAAGCAAATACTTGGTTACTAATATAAATTGCACATTCTTTGTATTTGCACCATTAGTAATCTCCATCAAGACAGATATAATTACTACAGTACTTTTGGAATAACAGAGCCAAATTGCTTTTGAAAACTATAGAAACAGAGGCAAATGTTTATGTTCCAAAAATTTTTAATTCTGAAAGAGAATAAAGTGATAACATGACTGTAACCTACGTTTCCATACGTATTGTACTACCTAATGATGGCTACACACGGAACCATCTGTACCACCTAATGCTGGCTGCACACGGAACCAACTGTACCAACTAATGCTGGCTACACACGGAACCATCTGTACCACCTAATGCTGGCTGAACCATCTGTACTATCTAATGCTGGCTACACACGGAACCATCTGTACCACCTAATGCTGGCTACACACGGAACCATCTGTACTACCTAATGCTGGCTACACACGGAACCATCTGTACCACCTAATGCTGGCTACACACGGAACCATCTGTACCACCTAATGCTGGCTACACACGGAACCATCTGTACCACCTAATGCTGGCTACACACGGAACCATCTGTACCACCTAATGCTGGCTACACACGGAACCATCTGTACCACCTAATGCTGGCTACACACGGAACCATCTGTACCACCTAATGCTGGCTACACACGGAACCATCTGTACTACCTAATGCTGGCTACACACGGAACCATCTGTACTACCTAATGCTGGCTACACACGGAACCATCTGTACTACCTAATGCTGGCTACCATCTGTACCACCTAATGCTGGCTACACACCTAATACCACCTAATACTACCTAATGCTGGCTACACACGGAACCATCTGTACTACCTAATGCTGGCTACACACGGAACCATCTGTACTACCTAATGCTGGCTACCATCTGTACCACCTAATGCTGGCTACACACGGAACCATCTGTACCACCTAATGCTGGCTACACACGGAACCATCTGTACCACCTAATGCTGGCTACACACGGAACCATCTGTACCACCTAATGCTGGCTACACACGGAACCATCTGTACTACCTAATGCTGGCTACACACGGAACCATCTGTACTACCTAATGCTGGCTACACACGGAACCATCTGTACTACCTAATGCTGGCTACACACGGAACCATCTGTACTACCTAATGCTGGCTACACACGGAACCATCTGTACTACCTAATGCTGGCTACACACGGAACCATCTGTACTACCTAATGCTGGCTACACACAGAACCATCTGTACTACCTAATGCTGGCTACACACAGAACCATCTGTACTACCTAATGCTGGCTACACACGGAACCATCTGTACTACCTAATGCTGGCTACACACAGAACCATCTGTACTACCTAATGCTGGCTACACACGGAACCATCTGTACCACCTAATGCTGGCTACACACAGAACCATCTGTACTACCTAATGCTGGCTACACACGGAACCATCTGTACTACCTAATGCTGGCTACACACAGAACCATCTGTACTACCTAATGCTGGCTACACACGGAACCATCTGTACCACCTAATGCTGGCTACACACGGAACCATCTGTACTACCTAATGCTGGCTACACACGGAACCATCTGTACCACCTAATGCTGGCTACACACGGAACCATCTGTACTACCTAATGCTGGCTACACACGGAACCATCTGTACTACCTAATGCTGGCTACACACGGAACCATCTGTACCACCTAATGCTGGCTACACACGGAACCATCTGTACTACCTAATGCTGGCTACACACGGAACCATCTGTACCACCTAATGCTGGCTACACACAGAACCATCTGTACTACCTAATGCTGGCTACACACGGAACCATCTGTACCACCTAATGCTGGCTACACACAGAACCATCTGTACTACCTAATGCTGGCTACACACGGAACCATCTGTACTACCTAATGCTGGCTACCATCTGTACTACCTAATGCTGGCTACACACCTAATACCACCTAATACTACCTAATGCTGGCTACACACAGAACCATCTGTACTACCTAATGCTGGCTACACACGGAACCATCTGTACTACCTAATGCTGGCTACACACAGAACCATCTGTACTACCTAATGCTGGCTACACACGGAACCATCTGTACCACCTAATGCTGGCTACACACGGAACCATCTGTACTACCTAATGCTGGCTACCATCTGTACCACCTAATGCTGGCTACACACCTAATACCACCTAATACTACCTAATGCTGGCTACACACGGAACCATCTGTACTACCTAATGCTGGCTACACACGGAACCATCTGTACCACCTAATGCTGGCTACACACGGAACCATCTGTACCACCTAATGCTGGCTACACACAGAACCATCTGTACCACCTAATGCTGGCTACACACGGAACCATCTGTACCACCTAATGCTGGCTACACACGGAACCATCTGTACCACCTAATGCTGGCTACACACGGAACCATCTGTACTACCTAATGCTGGCTACACACGGAACCATCTGTACTACCTAATGCTGGCTACACACGGAACCATCTGTACTACCTAATGCTGGCTACACACGGAACCATCTGTACTACCTAATGCTGGCTACACACGGAACCATCTGTACTACCTAATGCTGGCTACACACGGAACCATCTGTACTACCTAATGCTGGCTACACACAGAACCATCTGTACTACCTAATGCTGGCTACACACAGAACCATCTGTACTACCTAATGCTGGCTACACACGGAACCATCTGTACTACCTAATGCTGGCTACACACAGAACCATCTGTACTACCTAATGCTGGCTACACACGGAACCATCTGTACCACCTAATGCTGGCTACACACAGAACCATCTGTACTACCTAATGCTGGCTACACACGGAACCATCTGTACTACCTAATGCTGGCTACACACAGAACCATCTGTACTACCTAATGCTGGCTACACACGGAACCATCTGTACCACCTAATGCTGGCTACACACGGAACCATCTGTACTACCTAATGCTGGCTACACACGGAACCATCTGTACCACCTAATGCTGGCTACACACGGAACCATCTGTACTACCTAATGCTGGCTACACACGGAACCATCTGTACTACCTAATGCTGGCTACACACGGAACCATCTGTACCACCTAATGCTGGCTACACACGGAACCATCTGTACTACCTAATGCTGGCTACACACGGAACCATCTGTACCACCTAATGCTGGCTACACACAGAACCATCTGTACTACCTAATGCTGGCTACACACGGAACCATCTGTACCACCTAATGCTGGCTACACACAGAACCATCTGTACTACCTAATGCTGGCTACACACGGAACCATCTGTACTACCTAATGCTGGCTACCATCTGTACCACCTAATGCTGGCTACACACCTAATACCACCTAATACTACCTAATGCTGGCTACACACAGAACCATCTGTACTACCTAATGCTGGCTACACACGGAACCATCTGTACTACCTAATGCTGGCTACACACAGAACCATCTGTACTACCTAATGCTGGCTACACACGGAACCATCTGTACTACCTAATGCTGGCTACCATCTGTACCACCTAATGCTGGCTACACACCTAATACCACCTAATACTACCTAATGCTGGCTACACACGGAACCATCTGTACTACCTAATGCTGGCTACACACGGAACCATCTGTACCACCTAATGCTGGCTACACACGGAACCATCTGTACCACCTAATGCTGGCTACACACAGAACCATCTGTACTACCTAATGCTGGCTACACACGGAACCATCTGTACCACCTAATGCTGGCTACACACAGAACCATCTGTACTACCTAATGCTGGCTACACACGGAACCATCTGTACTACCTAATGCTGGCTACACACAGAACCATCTGTACTACCTAATGCTGGCTACACACGGAACCATCTGTACCACCTAATGCTGGCTACACACGGAACCATCTGTACTACCTAATGCTGGCTACACACGGAACCATCTGTACCACCTAATGCTGGCTACACACGGAACCATCTGTACTACCTAATGCTGGCTACACACGGAACCATCTGTACCACCTAATGCTGGCTACACACGGAACCATCTGTACTACCTAATGCTGGCTACACACGGAACCATCTGTACCACCTAATGCTGGCTACACACGGAACCATCTGTACTACCTAATGCTGGCTACACACGGAACCATCTGTACCACCTAATGCTGGCTACACACGGAACCATCTGTACTACCTAATGCTGGCTACACACGGAACCATCTGTACCACCTAATGCTGGCTACACACGGAACCATCTGTACTACCTAATGCTGGCTACACACGGAACCATCTGTACTACCTAATGCTGGCTACACACAGAACCATCTGTACTACCTAATGCTGGCTACACACGGAACCATCTGTACCACCTAATGCTGGCTACACACGGAACCATCTGTACTACCTAATGCTGGCTACACACAGAACCATCTGTACTACCTAATGCTGGCTACACACAGAACCATCTGTACTACCTAATGCTGGCTACACACGGAACCATCTGTACTACCTAATGCTGGCTACCATCTGTACCACCTAATGCTGGCTACACACCTAATACCACCTAATACTACCTAATGCTGGCTACACACGGAACCATCTGTACTACCTAATGCTGGCTACACACAGAACCATCTGTACTACCTAATGCTGGCTACACACGGAACCATCTGTACTACCTAATGCTGGCTACACACGGAACCATCTGTACTACCTAATGCTGGCTACACACAGAACCATCTGTACTACCTAATGCTGGCTACACACGGAACCATCTGTACTACCTAATGCTGGCTACACACAGAACCATCTGTACTACCTAATGCTGGCTACACACGGAACCATCTGTACCACCTAATGCTGGCTACACACGGAACCATCTGTACTACCTAATGCTGGCTACCATCTGTACCACCTAATGCTGGCTACACACCTAATACCACCTAATACTACCTAATGCTGGCTACACACGGAACCATCTGTACTACCTAATGCTGGCTACACACGGAACCATCTGTACCACCTAATGCTGGCTACACACGGAACCATCTGTACTACCTAATGCTGGCTACACACGGAACCATCTGTACCACCTAATGCTGGCTACACACAGAACCATCTGTACTACCTAATGCTGGCTACACACGGAACCATCTGTACCACCTAATGCTGGCTACACACAGAACCATCTGTACCACCTAATGCTGGCTACACACGGAACCATCTGTACCACCTAATGCTGGCTACACACAGAACCATCTGTACTACCTAATGCTGGCTACACACGGAACCATCTGTACTACCTAATGCTGGCTACACACGGAACCATCTGTACTACCTAATGCTGGCTACACACGGAACCATCTGTACTACCTAATGCTGGCTACCATCTGTACCACCTAATGCTGGCTACACACCTAATACCACCTAATACTACCTAATGCTGGCTACACACGGAACCATCTGTACTACCTAATGCTGGCTACACACGGAACCATCTGTACCACCTAATGCTGGCTACACACGGAACCATCTGTACTACCTAATGCTGGCTACACACGGAACCATCTGTACCACCTAATGCTGGCTACACACAGAACCATCTGTACTACCTAATGCTGGCTACACACGGAACCATCTGTACCACCTAATGCTGGCTACACACAGAACCATCTGTACCACCTAATGCTGGCTACACACGGAACCATCTGTACCACCTAATGCTGGCTACACACAGAACCATCTGTACTACCTAATGCTGGCTACACACGGAACCATCTGTACTACCTAATGCTGGCTACCATCTGTACCATCTGTACTACCTAATGCTGGCTACACACGGAACCATCTGTACTACCTAATGCTGGCTACACACGGAACCATCTGTACTACCTAATGCTGGCTACACACGGAACCATCTGTACTACCTAATGCTGGCTACACACGGAACCATCTGTACCACCTAATGCTGGCTACACACGGAACCATCTGTACTACCTAATGCTGGCTACCATCTGTACCACCTAATGCTGGCTACACACCTAATACCACCTAATACTACCTAATGCTGGCTACACACGGAACCATCTGTACTACCTAATGCTGGCTACACACGGAACCATCTGTACCACCTAATGCTGGCTACACACGGAACCATCTGTACTACCTAATGCTGGCTACACACGGAACCATCTGTACCACCTAATGCTGGCTACACACAGAACCATCTGTACTACCTAATGCTGGCTACACACGGAACCATCTGTACCACCTAATGCTGGCTACACACAGAACCATCTGTACCACCTAATGCTGGCTACACACGGAACCATCTGTACCACCTAATGCTGGCTACACACAGAACCATCTGTACTACCTAATGCTGGCTACACACGGAACCATCTGTACTACCTAATGCTGGCTACACACGGAACCATCTGTACTACCTAATGCTGGCTACACACGGAACCATCTGTACTACCTAATGCTGGCTACCATCTGTACCACCTAATGCTGGCTACACACCTAATACCACCTAATACTACCTAATGCTGGCTACACACGGAACCATCTGTACTACCTAATGCTGGCTACACACGGAACCATCTGTACCACCTAATGCTGGCTAGACACGGAACCATCTGTACTACCTAATGCTGGCTACACACGGAACCATCTGTACCACCTAATGCTGGCTACACACAGAACCATCTGTACTACCTAATGCTGGCTACACACGGAACCATCTGTACCACCTAATGCTGGCTACACACAGAACCATCTGTACCACCTAATGCTGGCTACACACGGAACCATCTGTACCACCTAATGCTGGCTACACACAGAACCATCTGTACTACCTAATGCTGGCTACACACGGAACCATCTGTACCACCTAATGCTGGCTACACACAGAACCATCTGTACTACCTAATGCTGGCTACACACGGAACCATCTGTACCACCTAATGCTGGCTACACACGGAACCATCTGTACCACCTAACACTTACTGCTGGTGCAATCTCACTGACACATCCTCGGGAAAGCAAATAAGGGAAATAGACAAGGATAAGATGCCGTGTTACTCACCGAGTGGGGTTTGGCTGTTGGTCCTGGCAGAGTCCAGCTGTGGACAATGAAATGCTGAGGTTATACAGCTATATCATGAACTTGCTTTGTGTGAGTAATTTTATGGCCCTTGGGAGCCAATGTATCCAGCTTTATATCTTCCCAGTGTCTGTCACTCCCATCTCCCAGGCCATCCTCTACCTTATAGGGCTGACACACACCCATTACAGTGTAGGGACCACCTCTGCAATGATGGTGTTATGTCACTACAGCCTGCTCACTTCTCCCCAATATTAAGCAGAGCTGATCAGACGGCAGTAGCACCACTGCTGGCTAATATACGTACTACTCACAGCAGCCCAAGGTGACAGTTACTCAGGAGCAGACAGTATAATGAGCAGCTGGGAGAACCCTGACAGCGTGCAGCTTTCCCCTGGTGAGATCACATGGCTCAGTATATGTGTATATTGCATACATTTATACATATATCATATATTGCATGTATTTACACATACAGAGCAGAATACAGAGGCTATATGTAAGTCACTCCTATAATTGTGATCCTCCAGCAAATAGCTTTTTACAATTCCAGTTTTTAGGTCACTCAGTTATGGCTACTTAGGTTATGGTGAATGTGGTATTACATAGCAATAAAAGACAGCAGCCCACAGCCGGGGTACCAGGGACTCAGGGGAAAGTCAGTATCAGCAATAACTACATTTGTTTCTCATGACCGTTAAATGCACTAAACATTCTTATATATTTGTGTATAATAATTACACCTTAATTTTATCAATTTGTGTCAGTTTTTCTTTAGTAAAACATGAATGTATGGATGTATGCAGGGGCAGAACTATGGGAGACAATGGAGGCGCCTGCCGCCGGTCGC